>VZRX01011103.1:6733-21924 GCA_013398075.1 Notiomystis cincta
ACCGGCCGCCCTCCTCGGCTTCCTCAGCCCCCGGACACAACAGTGGGGACACGCCAGGGACTGATCGGGGGACTCTGCCCTTTCCCCAGCCCCTCCACATCCAGAGGTGCCCCCAGCCTGCAGGACCCACCACCCAGGGCGCTGAGCCCATCATCCTGATCCAGAGCCCCATGGCAGGGAAGCAAGGCTATGGTTGCAACGACTGGAGGAGATCTGGAGACACCAGACAGACTTCAGCACATGCAGGCAGAGCTCTGCTGGGCTCCGGTCCTTCCTGGCACCGTGGAGCCCACAGGCACTTGAAGGGCAGAGTGCTTAGCTAGAAGGGCAGGAGAGGTGCTCGCCCACCAGCAGGCTCCTCTGCATCCAGTGCACTGGGGATCACCCACCTGTGCTGTTTCCTATTGCATCACTGTGAGCAGAGACTGGGTCACGACAGAGAAATCACCACCACGGGGTAACAGACAGGCAGGTACACAGCCCAGGAAAGCCCAGGTGACTTCTGGCGAGCCCTGAGAACATTTGTGACTGTACCCAGAGTATAGCTCAGGTAGTGGGAGTAGGGCAGTAGGGCTTGAATGAGGAATCTGGGTCATAGCCCTGAGTCACAGCCTTACTGTGCTCATGGAAGTCCCCTGCACTACCCAAGAACGTTTTCCAAAGACTAGCAACTCCCCCAAGGATCAGCAGCTCACTCTCGTGCCCAATTCACCAATGCCAGGGTGGTGCAATTACAACAAGCCGAGCTGCAGCCTTTGAATTGCACAAGCCAGAAATCTTTGCTGACAGCCATAAAACCTGGCTTATTTCTTTATTTGGAAATATCTGAATAAAGAAATCTAGGAAAATCATGGAGGTGTGATGAGTGGAGACACTTGGACCAGACCCTGAGACCCTACAAGAGGGTTGTCCAAGACCAGAGCAGCTGGTACACAGCCCATGCCATGTAGGGTTGTGTGCAGAAGAGCTGGGCTGGGTGGTGGACAGCAGAAGGGGCAGGATGCAAGGCAGTGATAGATGCCAGGGTGCTGATGAGTTCACAGTCTTCAGGGTCGTTAATCAGACCAGAGCTGGATTAAGGTGGCCGAGGTCTGATTAGCTTCATTTCCCGCCTCAGGAAGGAGGGAATTCTCTTTCCCATCCATCAGGTCCCCCAGTGACAGCTCACCTGGTTGCTAGCTAAATCAGAGGACTGTAATAAGTGATTGTGACTGTGGCCTGGCTCCTCACCTCTGCCCAGCATCCCTACTGCACAGGAGGGTCTAAGGCAACCCTGAACATCAGCCACAGGTGGCAGACCCCAAGATACCAGCCAGAGAACGAGCTCATTCCCCTGGTTTGAATGTTCAGGGCACTATGAACAGAAACTCTCCCAGGAAACCACCCAAGTTCAGGATAAGGTGGAGTTTAAGGGGTGATATTCCCAGTCAACACTGTATTGCTCCCAGTCTCCCCACAGTTCCCCTGTGCTGAAACCCACCCCAGCAACATCTCCATTTGTCCCCTGCCTGATGCATCTCATGTTCAGTGTGCCTTAAAAACCTCCACTTTTAACCACTTAGACCATGTCTGCCCAGAAAGTGCAGACCAGCAAGAGATCCATGCTGCCCAGGCAGAAGTAAAATTCCTCCCTCACCTCTCTGGGGCAGATCCTGATCACAGCATCCCACACTGGACTATGGGCATCACCAGGAGTGTTCACACAGCCCAGAGCTTCCTGGGATTCTTTCATTTGCCTAGGTATTTTGGGGGAAATTTTCTGGATGTGCCCCAGCTGGACATTGAGAGCTCAGTCCTTCAGTCACCTTCAGCAGCAGTCACAGTGGCACCCCTGCAGGCACACATAAGCCCTGCAAAGCCTTTTATTGCTGATGGGAAGGCATGCAGCAAAACAAATGGAGCTCTTTACTGTGTCCATAGCCTCTACTGAACTGAATCCACTGTGACTCCCATCCACATAAGGTCAAGCACCAGGAGTAAAACTAGAAGGGCAAACCCCCACACAGCCACCAAAGACACCCAGGTCTGGTGTACACAAGTTTTCAGCCGCTCTAGAGTCCCACAACACTACCAACAGCACTTCACCTACTTCCCCAATTTGTTGCCAGCAGTACCTGAGCCCTCAGAAAGAAGCCATGGGGATCACAGGTAGTATTTGGGAGCACAGTTCAGTTTTACAGCCCCACTACTTCCTTAGTATCACCTTGGGAAGCAACGTAATGTCCCTCAGCAAATCCAACTGCCCCAAGATCAAAGCCAAGGGTGCCGAGGAAAATCCATACCCTGATAAAAAAATTCCTGACTAGGACCAGACTTCCATTTTCCCAGGATCAAGCCTTCATCCCAGACACAATATATGACATGACCCATATGGTGTGTCTTGATTTTCACCTAACCTTTCATTTTGGCCTTTCCTAGATGACCAATTTAGTACCAGGTCCTTCTGTCAACTTTGGGTCACCTCCTGCCTTGAGTCAATAGAAGTTACCTTTGACACAGAGACTGTGCAGGAACCAGTGCTTAGCCCATCCCAGAGAGGTGACAGAAACCCTGATTTCTATCCAGGCCATTTAGGCTTTTAAGTGTTTAAAGAGCTCCCTGACTCCAGGATGGCTGTACCTGTTTGCTAAGCATTAACTACTCACCAGGTCATAGCCCCCAGAGCTTTCCACCTTTAGAAATTACATCTCTGTAAGAAACCCTCAGTATGTTAATCTTGTTTAAAGCATCTCTGAGGAAGCAGAGATCTCACTGTTCTGGACCTGATGCCTCAGGTCGGCTTGCACCATTCCAAAGTCTGTAGCCAGCTAGTAAAGAAATACAGCCTGTAGTCACCACTAATGCTGGAGACAGGATGTAATCCTGCTCAGAAATGTTTTCCTAGCTCTTCCCCATGAGAGAGGCTGTTGAAGCACCCCACTCTCATCCCCAAGCAGGCTGAGCCCGTAGTAAGAAGTGCTAGGTTCAAGAGCCCCTTTTTGAGGTGTCCCAGGTTTTGTTGGAGCCCTGACTATTGCCCACAGCAGGATGTTGCCCTTCCCCTGCCCCTTACAGCCAGGCCACACGCTATCTGCAGAGTTTGGGAAGCCACAGGAGGCTGGTGGGGAAGGTAAATAAACTGCCAGCCCAGCGATGATTTGTGGCTAAATGAACAGTTGAAGTTACCTGTGAGTGGCTTGGGGCTGTTAACCAACCAGATAATAGGTCTTAATCAGCCCTGCAGCGGTGGGAGTTGAGTCTACCTTGAGTCAGACCTGGCACAGCCAGCTCCGAGGTTCCAGGCTGCTTGAGGGCTGTTCCTCTGCAGAAACATTGGTAGAGGCATCCACACCACTGCCATGGGAGCAGAGCAGCTGTCTGCAGAAATGCTCATTGGGCTTCTCATCCATCTTTGGGGGACTCCCCCTGCTCTGATGGTGACAGTGGACAAGTCAAAGAAGCCACCTCCCTACCTGCTTCCAAGGTCCTGTGCTCAGTCATTGCCATGCTCTGTCCCTGCCTGGATCCCCTCTCACGTGGGTTGGCCTGATCCTACCCACCTCAGAGACTTCCAAGCCAGACACAGGCTCCTGAGAGTTTCTTCATCCTGGCAGGTCAGCTGCTCAGTCCAACAGGTGGGAATCTGTCCTGGCATGCAGAAACCCCCGTGCCTCCCTCCCCCTGCCCACCGTACCCAGCCTCCACCCTCCCTCCGCAGGGAGCCCCAGGTACCAGCCCCAGCGGAGGGGTTAACAGGCAAAGCAAACACGGCTCAGTCCCTCCCAGACAGGCCTCCTGCAGAGATCTCTGGGCAGCTGTTTATTTAGTCAAGCAATTCCTCAAATAAGCAGCTTCATCTCTGATGGGACATGGCAAGGCTGAGCAGAAAAAGGTGTTAACAGTTCCCACTCTGGAGCAGGGGAATACCAAGCCAGCACAGGAAGGCTGGCAGGGCAGGGAGGGCACCTGCCCCAGCAGAAACAGCCAGGGCAGCTCTGGAGTGTCACACCTGATCCCACCACACAGCCGAGGGCTGGGGCACCAGCATCCCTCAGGATCAGCCATAGGGCTGCAGGGGATGTCCTAGGGCTGTCAGATTCCTGGGATTCAGAAATGCACTGCAGAAGTGCTCAAGTGTGGAGACAGGGCTTGTCCCCTTGTAAACATACGGGGATGGAGTGACAGGGACACAGATGGAGTGACACATCCACACATGGATTGGAGTGACAGGGACACAATCAGCTTGGATCTGTTTCTTACAAAGGCTCAGAGTATAACCACTACATTTCCAGTCCTGTTAGTCCCTGACTGCTCTGGAACACCTGATCCTGAAACACCATGAGCCCACAGCATCCACACAGAGATCTTCATCCTACTGCCCCCAAATGAGGGAGCAGCACCTTGGCTTATCCTCAGTGTCTGTCCTCACCCCAGGCCTTGTCTTTTGGGGGAAGAAACTGAACAAGCCAGCATCTTCCATAGCTCAGCATCATCCAGGAAAGCAGGGAAGTGACTGAATGCACACTGTCCCTCCTGCTGCTTCCCCATGCCCCTACTCCCACAGCCCTTGCCCAGCACAGCACTCCAGCACATTGTGTCCAGTGTCACACATCTCTGGCACAGCCAGGCTCATCTCCCCCCTGGCATCACTGTTGCTGGGCACACAGGGGGATCCCCCAGCTCTGATTTTTCCTGTCACCTCCACAATCTTCTGTTTTGGCTTCACTGTGTCTTGTCCCAAAGCCAGAGCTGCTGCCTGCGGGGGTACAGAGCCAGGTTTGGGCTCTGGGGGGTGAAGGACTGAGGGGGAGGAACACCCTCACACACACCACTTCCCCCCACAAATACAGGCCCACCTCTTCCCTGTTAATGGCCTTTCCATGGAGTCAGCACCTAACCTGCTCCCAGGGTGACAGGATAAATCAGCTGCTCCTCCCAGGACCTTGGGCTCTAATTAATGTCAGCTCATTAACAAGATAACGGCCATTTATTACCCTGTCTCCCTGGCTGCTGATTAACCCTTTCCCAAGGTGGGGGCAGGGGATGGTGATGCCATGGGACAGGAATGGTGGGAGACGGTGACGTCTCTGCAGTGAGACCCAGGGACACCAGGGAGGGTGGAGATAAAGGCATAGGCAAGCAGGACTGCAGAAGAGCCTGAGTGAGGAGCAGATGGGAAAAGCAGGACTGTCTTTCCCTTGAAGTAGGGATAAAAGGATAAAAGCCTTGAACTACCGAGAGTCGTGGGCTTCCCCTGGATTGCCAGCATCACCTCTAGCACATCCCTGTGCCTCATTGCCCTCAAGTCTCCCTACCCCAGCCCATGGGGGATGGTGTGGATGAGATCTAGAGCTCAGCACAGAGGCCCTGCACACCTCTGGTCCTCAGCCCCTATTTCAGTAAGGTGCCACACAGACCCACAGGCAACGGGAAGCCACAGTCGAAAGCAGCCCCAGCTTCCAGTTCCCGGGTACTGCCTATGCCACAGAGACAGGGGGCAGGATAATCTGTCCTGGGGCAAGAGGAAGCTTTTGACATGCCCTTGACCAAGGCCTGGGTATGGAGTGCAGGAGCAAAGGGGCTGGGGAGGGCAGGGTGCCCCCTCCCAGCAGTCCAGCACCAGGCTGGGGGGGCTAATGCTCTCCACACATCAATCACGCTGCTCGGCGGCTCCCTATTAGCGGGAGCAGCGGCTGCTTAATCAGGCTGAGGGCTTCGGCTCGTTAAGCTGACACCTCGGTTGTGAGAGTGAGACATGGGGGCAAGCAAGGTGCCACTTATTTATTTTCTTCTTTCCCAGGGAATATATTAAACAAATTAAATTCCTGGAGTGTTGGGTCAGCACAGTCGGCTCTGTGCCCGTCCCAGCTCCACGTAGCTCAGCTGTGGGGAGGGGACTGTGCTGCCCAGCCTGCAGCAAACCAGGACACTGCTGCAGGGCCCCACTCCACCGTGTCTCCCCAGCTCCCTGCTGTAAGACACAGCCCCCCTAATCCCCCTGTTTCACTCCCTGGGCTGTGCTGCAGTCGTGACTGCTTGGCAGTGCTGAAGATGGTTGGGAGGGCAGATCTTGCAGGAAATGCAGTTCATGATTTCATATGGAAAGTCCCCTAGGAACCTCCCTGTATGGGCTTCCTTGGCCCCACAGGGAGTGGAGCTGTGACACAGCCCTGGCTGCTTTCAGGGCAGCTTGTAATGCTCCCTGCTCCACGTAGAGCCAGTGGCGGATTTCAGCCACAGCACCAAGACTTTTTTTGCACTCTGGTACTGGAGACATCTGGTCTAGTGGCAGGTTGACACTGGAAGATCTCTCTGCAAGAGAGAAAAAACTAGGAGAGAGTGCACTTGTTCTCTGTAAAACAAGTCTCCATCTCAGGACTGCAGGAGCTGGGCATTCATAAAACAAATACTGGGCATCCCAAGAGCAGCTTTATGCCATAAGCATTAATCTCACTGATGTTGCCCTTAAGTTATACAAAGACATGAGAACAAGAGCCTTTGCTGAAGCAATCCCCTACACTGGGCCCTTTGCCTGCTTTGGCATCAGTCACCCCTTCTCAGTCAAGTGCTGTCCCTGTTCAAATTCCCTGAGGGTTGAGATGCTGTTTCCTTGCTGCTGGGCTGCTCTGTTCCATCCCAGCACCGGCTGTGTTTCAGCCCTGCTCCAGGTCTAGTTAGGTGACAGGGATGGATGGAAAACTCACAGCAAATTAGTCATTAGTCCCTGGAGTTGTTTATTTATTGACCATTTGCAACTCTTCCCTCCATCACCACCTTTTCCCTCCCCATTTCTCCGGCAAAGTCGGTGGCAGCCTGTCCTGCTCCTCTGTCCCACCCCATCCCATCTTGTCATCCCCATCTCTTACATCGGTCCCTTCTACCTAACCTCAGTCCTCCAACTGCCTCTTCATTTCAGGAATGGACCCACCTTTTGGTGGTGGAAGGGTGACTCCCTGGAGGTTAGTGAAGAATTAGAAATAATTTAATTTACCTCCCTGTTCGGGCGCTTTGATGAGCTGAAAGGCCCCTTGTCAGGAAGCGAATCCATCTTCCTCCAGCCTTACATCAAATTTCATTCACTAATTAGAAACTCCTGCCCTACACCATGCTGCCCCCACCCCGGCCACCCCTTCTCCCCACCAGCACCATTATGAAAATAAATTGTTCCATTAGCTGCATTGTTGTGGCTGTGGGGCCCAGCGCTGGGAGTTATTAGAGCAGGAGGGAGGGCGTTGGATTAAGACAAATGATTTATTATGGAAAAGGACCCTGATTAGGTTCTTACTCGTCCCCAGCGTGTGGGCACATACTCACACACCCCCCATCCCAATGCCTCCCAGGGCACCACGCAGCCACTCGTGGAAGTCAGTGCCAGGTGGGTGGTGTTTCTCCTGGGGCTGTATCCTGCTGACTGCCCTCACAGCGCTGGGAGCCCTCATCTCGTACTGGGACACAAGGTAGCAACTGATGCCGGCTGCTCCCTGCATTGTCCCCAGCTGCCCCTGCCTGCCTCTCACTTGTCTGGAGGATGGGGACCACCAGCATCACCCCCAGCTCTGCCAATTCTGCAGCAGGGATCCACTGTGGGTGCTGTGTCCTGGAGACTGGGGTGGGGGTAAGGAAAGGGAAAGGGCGGCTTTGACGTGTTAGTTCTGTACCCCACACTGTGGGAGTGGGAGCTAAGGGTGCCCCACCAGCAGGAGGGCTGGCAGGGTTCACCCTGTGTGGTGGGAGAGGTTGTCAGCCCCCTCCATGGGTCCAGAGTACTCTCTCCACCTAGCAGATGTGGGGTGGGCATGGCTGCAGGGGTGGGCACTGCCACGGGGTGCCCATGTCCTGTTGTCCTCCCAGTGCCTTGCTGTCACTACAGGCCAAGTGCAGGTACCCCCCAGTTTGTTCCTGGAGGGGACAGAGATCAGGGACACAGGGACATCTGGGTTCTCCTGGGATATAAAGGATACAAGCTGGAAAGAGAGGAGTAATTTTTGACACTGGATGGCGATTCTGAGAGCTGGTGGGTGTCCAGTGCAGTGGGGGGCAGGCGTCTGTCCAGGGGATAAAGGTATCGGCGGGGGGGAATGTGTGCATCTGGCTGTCTGTCCGCAGTGTTCATACAGGTACAGCAGGCTCTGGTTGACTCCCAGAGGCTGTTGCCTGCTAAAACACCTCCATCCCTGCCCAGGAGAGGCTGCCACATGCAGGCAGAGGAGCTCTGCAGCACCTGTAGTGAGGGAATGTTCCCAACGTGGCTCTCACACAAGTGCCACGGGGTTGAGGGAGGGGCAAGAGGTGAGGGGCTCGGGACAGAGGGGGACGTGCAGGAGTTCGGGGTGCAGGATGGGCTCAGCAGCACACACCCACACACCCACACACCCACACACCCACACACCACGCCGCTCCCTGGGCTCCGTGGGCTCGGGGACAGGGTATTGGGACTACCCTCCTCCCCCATAATAGCGCTGCAGAGAGCGGGGTCCTGCCCCTGCTCCCGGAGCAGCAGCACTCCGAAAAGCCATCAGGTTTAATTACGCTAATGCGAGTGAGAGCGGGAGGAGGCTGGTACCGGCTCCCTCTGCGGGCACCTGCCGGCGGGCAGCGGCAGGGCTGAGCAGGGCTGGGCAGCTTCTCCTGGGAATTTGGGCGGCTATGGGTCGGTCAGCCCTCGCTGGGAGGAGGGTCCCTGCAGCCTGCTGTGCCGATGTTCGCAGGCACAGATATTTTGGGGTGACCCACCCCGGCTGCCCAGTCACGTCACAGCCCGGGCCACGGGGACCTGATCGGAGCCAGAGCTCGGGGACGATGGGGACATAGCATCACCATGCCCGGAGACATTGCCCCTCTGCAGGGCAAGTTTGGCCTTGGGGACCGGTGGGATCCCGCTCTGCTGTCGTCCTCGTGCCGCTCAAAACTGCCCCAGACGGGAGCCAAGCTCGCTCCCGCTGCCCAAGGCGAGCGCTCCCCTGCCACTGCGTTGCCGGGACCCCAGCCGGGAGCGAGCTTGGCTGGCGCTGCCACGGCAGAAGGCGGTGAGGCGAGGGACAGACGGGAGAGGCGGGGACGGCGACCATGTCCCCCCTTGTTAACAACGCCGGACCCTGTAGCCTTTTCAAGGCTCTGAATAGGGGGTGGTACCTCTCTTCTGCTGAATTAGAGGCCGGGGGTTGTTGGAGCTGGTTTAACACGCTCAGACAGGGTTGGAAGGATGGGGAAGGGGGGACGTGCTACCCCAGATGGGAACATGTGGGGGGTGTCTCCTGTCGCCACATGCCCTTCCTCTCCCTCCCACCCACCATTTATATGGTAATGAGGACAAATTGATGGAGAGACATCCATTGTGGGACCCTCCAGCCCGGCCCTTCTGCCGGCCACCCACCAGCATCCCCATCCATCACGGCCCAGCTGGGACCCTGCTGAGATCACCCCTCGCCCGGGACTGGCACGCGGGGAGATGGGACTGCTTCACATGCCCACGGGCAGCGGGGCAGCTCCCAGGCTGTCCTGGTTCTCCTGGGGCTCAGGGACAGCACAGGGGGTGACATCCAGGCAAGGAAGAGATCCCCATTAATCCTGTCTGTCAGCTGGACATCATTTTGTCCTCAACATTCTTTTCATGTGGGGTTATGGAGCTATGGGGGAGCTAATGGAACTTCAGGAAGACCCCAGTGTCTTACTAATGGGTATTTTCCCTTCCTCTCACTGCCCCGAAATCAGCTCAGAGCCCAGCCCTCCCTGCTTTCCCTGCCTCCATTCCAAAGCAGCCGCCATAAACCCCGCAGCATTCTCCTAATGGGGCAAAGAATTCTTCCCTCACGCTCACTAATCCCCTAAGAACCTGGACCTGGAGATGACCTCCCGCCGCGGGCGCCCCGAAGAGCTTATTCTCTCCGTGTGCATCCTCTGCCTCTGGCTCCCCCTGCCTGCGACAGCAGCCTGATTGAAATTTCACTCCATAAAGCACCTCTCCAAAGCCTGACCCCGTGGCCCCCCCGGGGACCAATTTGTCCGTCTCTGTAATAAGAACCTAATTAAATTAGCTCTGCCGCCTTGCAGAGCCCTTAAATTAGGCCGGTGATGAGAGCCCTCGCTGACAGCCTGCTGCCGAATTGCTTCACACTTACCGTGCTGTGGGGCCGGGGAGAGCCCCGGGGAGATCCTGATCCCAGCATGGCCCAGGAGACCATGGAAGAGCAGCCTGGAGACGGGAGAGGCAGGTAGAGAGAGGTGTGTGGGAGGGACAGGTGTGGGGAGGCTGCGTGGGGCGCTGGCTGTGGACTTTCTGCTGGCGTGGGGATGGGGTGGAGGGGGGAGAGGGCTGACAAGGGGTGAGGGACAGCATTGACTAACAGTAGTGACACTGGACACCTGTCTGTAGGTACAGGGTCCATCTTCTGGGCTAGTGGGTGTTGTGGTGATTGGGGGTGGTACGGAAGGACGGACAGGCACTGAGGAGGTGAGTCCAGACTGGGATGGAGAGGTATCCCTGGCAGTCCCACAGTGGCTGCTGTCCCTACTACATCCTGCCCCACTTCCCTAGTTTCCAGGTGGCTCCTATGACAGTTTGGTCCCGTGTAGACTGGGTCAATCCCACAGCCCCCACCTGCCCACCTCCCCTGGGTATGGATGAAGTAGTGAGGAGAGAGATGTCATCCTTCCTGGTGGAGGGCGCTGGGGTGACCAAATCTTGCTCCTAGAGCAGCAGAAGATGCCCTCCAGCCTGCCTGCCCTCCAACAACGGGCGCAGTAAGCACCCTCAATCCCTGCCTGCCCTCCCTACACCAGAGTTCAGAGCTCCCGCCGGGGAGACAATGGATTTATTGGGCTGCGTCCCCGACCAGGGAAGGTACATCCAGTGAAGAGACAAAAATACACCTGCCATGGGCCACGCTCGCGCTCTCTCACTTCATTCTGGACAACAATCACCATAAAAGCCGTGCTTTAAAATAATCTTTAAATAATTTCTGCTTTTTGTTAAAAAAAAAAAATTACCCGCCCCAACCAAAGGATTCCCCAGCCCCGCCCCGCACGCGCCCACACTGCCTCCCTTCTACGGTACATACAAAGAGCAGAAAAATAAATAAAGACGCGTGATGCTACAGGGGGGACGTGGGTCACAGCCTCCTTCAGCCCTCTCCTCTCCACTTACGTGGAGCTGGGGGAGGCTGAGGCTCTAGCTAGGATTTGGAGTGGGGGAACTGTGGCTGCAGCTCTGACGGGACTCTCCCCAGGTCCCAGGAGTGGGTGAGCAGCAACGAATTACCCTGAGGGTTTGGGGTGCTGGGGGCTTGGGGAGGTCAGGCCAGCTAGGGTCTGAAGCTTGTGGAGTTTTTTTAGCTTTGGGGTGGAGAAAGGCTTTTGGGCTGAGCCAGTTCAAGGCTGGATGCTGGAAAGGTTTTCTCCTCTGCCGCCTTCTTTAGGCTCCAGCAGGCTGGGGTTGCAACCCTAACTCTCCCCACCCCTGCTCCTACCTGTTTGTCTATGCCTGGCTGGCATTTGAACCCTTCTGCCCGTGTGCCTGCCTTCGCAGCCCCCTCTTGCCAGCCAGAGTTCCCCCTGCTGTCGCAGCCGCCCCACAGGATGCCCAGCTGGGTGGCTCTGGTGCTGGCTTTGGGCAGAGATCGGCACCTCACTCCAGTCTATCACTCCAGTGGCACTTGTGTCATCAAGTCAGAGGTCTCATGCCAGAGCTGTCAGACCCCCCACCCCTGCTTGTTTTGGGTGCCCCCCGCACCTGGGCTAAGGACAAGGCACAGTCCCAGTACCTGGGTCACCCTCCTCCCAGCTGTCATGTCCCAGGGGTGGAAATAGCATTGCCTGCCTTCCCACCCAGGCTGCCTAGCAAAGGGCCCTGGGCCCCTCTCCCAAAACTTCTCCACTGGGTGCAGACAGGCTGGGAGCCCCGATGGAGCAGCCAGGGCTCTCTCCTCTTCCCCCTCCCACTCGTCTGTCAGACCTCCATCAGCTAATTCGGCACACACACACACATTGCACACACACACACATAGCAGCATGTGGATCCAGCCGGGGGCACCCCCTGTCCCGGGGGAAACCCTTCATGCCTCCCTCCTGTCCCCGGGAACAGGGGCTGAGGAGGGGGTGGTGAACATGGAGGAGACACACCATGGAGCTTCGGTGCCCCCCAACCAGGAGGTGGCTGTACCCCAAGCAGGCAGGGCTGGAGGCAGCTCCCCATGGGCACCCAGCTTTGGGAGGGAGCGCTGGCCCCCAGTGAGTCACCTGCAGCCACCACCTCCACCAGCTGTGCTGGCTGGGGCTGTGGTGCACCCTCAGCTCTCCGCCTGGGATATCCCCAGTGGGTGGAAGCTGTCAGGGGGCAGGAGCAACCTGCCCAGGCGGTAGAGCAGCCCTGAGTACCAGTGCACGCCATCCCCCTGCGCCCCTGGCCAGCCCACCAGGCTGTGGTAGAGCCGCAGCGGCCAGAAGGCCAACTGTGCCAGCTGCTGCTCCCGCACCAGAGCAAAGCACGAGGCCACCACGCCGTCCACCACCAGCGTCCCGTGGCGTGTCAGCGGGGCATAGGCTCCCACATCCCTCCGGTGCCACACCCGCACCACTTCGGCAGGCTGCAGGCTGCCCCCCCCCGCCACCACCAGCACGAAGTGTCCCGGGCGCACAAGGCTGGCAAAGATGGGGTGGAAGCGGGCGGCGGGCGCCGAGGCGTTCTGTGCCACGAAGAGCAGGTGGGTGGGCGTCAGCACCAGGCGCCGGGGTGGCTCCTGCGTCTCGATGACGTGGAAGGTGGTGAGGGCTCGGGGCTCCTTGTCCAGGAAAGCCAAGAAGTCACTGTAGGTGGGCCTGCCCGCCCCGTCCATTGCCAGCACTCGCTGGCCCGGGCGCAGTGCCCACAGCGGCGTCTGGGCACCGTCCTCCAGCGTTGCCAGTGCCCGCCCGGGAAAGCAGCCCCCCGTCTTGGCAGCGGCCGAGTGCTCTGCGCAGGAAGAGAGAGGACAGGAGGATTACCCGTTAGCCAGATCCTCAGAACCACCTTTCCACTGTGCATGCACACACCTTCCCAGTCTGCCCGGCTTTGCCCACCCAGGCATGACCCTGCCCTGACATCACCAGTGTGAGCTTGTCCCCTACACATTCCCAGCCACCAATCTCCCCTAGGCACATCATCCCCTAGCCACCATGTCACTTGAGGTGACACCTGGGGACTCCAGCATGGTCCCAGGGCATTGAGCCTGCTGTACAGAACTAGGTCTCTAGCCCCAAAATAGGCAGGGCGAGTGAGACACAACCACAGCCCAAAATGTGGAAAACACTGTCAGGGGAAAACTGAAGCTTGAAAAAGCAGAAGTAGAGCCCTGAGACTGTGGCAGGCTGAGGAGCAGAGTGCCTGGTCTCACTCTGCATACCCCCACAGCATCCCTGTTCCCTGCAGTGCTGATCCTGGCTACTGCTTGGGAGGATGCTGCAAGAAACAGTGCAAGATGCAGCACCCTTTCCCAGCACTGCAGCACTCCTCCACCCCATGAGGCAGTCCTGCTCCCTTCTCCCACCTGCTCACCCCTGCATCAAGGATACCAGCCAGCTCCTGCTTCTCTGGGTTGTAGGGAGTTGTCACAACCTGGGGCCATCGTAGTTCAAAAGCCACCAGCCTCCTGGGAGGGCTTCCCTAGTGATTGCCACAGGGTAAAGGACCCAAACTCTCTGGGGCTTTGCCTTCTGGGATGGTGGAACAAGGGTCCTACACCTCCCCAGATGAAAAAACTCAGCAAGTCACCAAGTGTCACCAGGGGCCCATTGTGGCACTTAGCAGGGGAACCCTAACTTCCCAAGGAATGGTGGTTAGCTACCCCAGCAGCAGTGTTCCCCCAAGTCCCAGCAACTCCCATCTTAGTGTCTATAAGATACCCTCCCACCATCTGCCAGTGGCATCTCACCTTAGGGTCCTGCTCCTAGCCCTGCACAGTTCCATCCTTGAGCTCTAAGTCCCCCCTCAGGTCCCTCTCCCAGCTCTCTCAGCTAATCCTTGATTGTCCCCACCCAGATGGCACTGCCCCCATCACTCCCCAGGTTTGGGCAGAGCCAAATCCCAGCCCCCAGGCCCATGAAGAGAGGCATCCATCTCTGGGACAGAATCCTTTTATTGCTCAGATGAGGTGCAGTGTCTGCCCTGTCCTTGCCCCAGAGGCCAGGTCCCAAATCCTGCACTCTGCATCCCCTGGCAGGCAGCAGAGCCATGGGGAGGGGGTTGCAGGAATGTGAGAAGGGTGCCTGGCAGAAGTGGATGGCACAGGTTCTGGGCATGGAAGGGTAGGTGCGTGCAGGGAAGGACCCGAGGAGACACAATACATACAACAGGCCATGTGGCCATCCATACAAAAATAAAAGCCATTTACTAAGAGGCAGGGGCAGCCCGGCTGCCCTCTGTACACAGTTCTGAGGGGATCAGGATGTGTACCCCACAGCCTCCACCACACGATCTTGGGTTGCCCACGGCCTTGGGGGTAAATATGGGGGACCCAGAGCCCTGAGGAGCTGCTGCAGAGTGAGGGGAATATGACCAGCCTCTAGAAGCCCTTCAGGGTCTCAGGGACCCAGTCCTCTGCTTGGGTTACGGCATCTCTCTTCTGTTGGTCCAAGGGGAACATCCCAGGGTTCAAGAGCCTCTGTCTTTCTCCAGGGGCACAGCCCCACTCCTCTGGCCAACCTCATGGCTGTGAGGTCATGGTCCTTGCTTCGGAGCCAGGCCCCACTCCTCCTGCCAGCCCCACAGGGTGCCCCGGGGCACGGGAGTCCTGGTCCTCCGGCCACGTTTTGTCCCTCTTCTTCGGGGGTGCATCACTCCCTCTCTGCGGCGCGGTCGCCCCACTTCCATCGCCGGCCGGCGTTGTGCCCGTCCTGGCATCAGCACGGGGGGCGGGTCAGCGCGGGGGCCCGGGCTGGCGTCTGGGGGTGTCGAGCCGCTGGCTGCGGGCTAGGGCAGTAGGACAGGCACAGTGCGGTGGGAACCGAGCCCGGGGACCAGAGATGCGGAGCAGCACAGGAACACCGGCCCCGGCGCCGCCGCGCACGGTGCGCGGCACACGGGTGTGCGGGCACGGCTCTCCGCGGTCTCCGTGCGCAAGCACGGCCCTGCCGCACGGGCTGCGTGTGCCAGCAGCCGCCGAGCTGCCTCCGGGCCCACGCAAGCCCACGCGCAGGCAGAGCCCTCCCCGGCCCGTGGCGACGTGGGCACGGCCCGGCCC
>VZRX01011103.1:30859-75195 GCA_013398075.1 Notiomystis cincta
CACGCTTCGCCCCCCTTCGCGGGGCGTCCTGCGGGGGCTCCCTGGCGGCGGAGTGGGCACGGGGTGGCAGCCCCGGGGCTCCGGCCCCCGCCGCGCCGCCTGCTCGCCAGGGGCCCGGGCCTGCGGGCGGGGATCAAACAGAGCAGGGAGGCAGCTGGTTGAAATTTAACCACAATATTCTCGCTCCCCATTGTTTCCAGGGAGGCCCGATATTTCCACAACAGGATTATGGCATCTGATTAACTCGCTGAGACAACAATGAGGGGCTGGGATGGGCTTCCCCTTCTAGCTGCCAAAAGGGGAAAGTAAATATAACACCCTGATTTCAGGAGCGAGGGTTTGCAGGGCCCCCCCCCGGTTCTCCCCCAGCTGTGTGCCGGGGAGGGGTCCAACACAGGTCCACTTGCACACCCTCTGGCTCCCTAGGACCTTCCCAGGTGAGGCAGTGCCTTGGGATGCCCACACACACAACTCTCTCAGGGATGTTCCCTCGCCAGCTCGTCCGTGAGCGCAGGGCACAGGTCACTGACAGGGATACAGAGTGACCAGGCTGGAATAGCCCAGCCACGCACCCAGCTCTGGCTGCAGGGCTTTGCTGGTCTCAGCAGGACCAAGCAAGCTGGGCAAGAGGGATGGAGGCTGGGGAGCCAGTATCACCAACAGACTTGGATGCTGCTATCCAATGCCCCCAGCGGACCATTTCCTTTGCAGGAGCTGCAAGCAAACTGCAGCTGGCCAGAGGTGTCTCCATCAGGTTTCCATACTCAGTAGCCACGGTCCATCAGGTTTTTGTACTGCTTTTCATACTGCATACCCCAAACCAGTGCCCAGAGCCTCTGTGAAGTCCTGCCACTGAGGAGGATGGTGAGATGCAGATGTCCCACTGCTCCTGCACATGACAGAGCTAGGGTGTCTGGCCAGCAGCCCCAGGCCACCCCCCTTCTACACTTCTTCAGCTGATCCTTTCAGTGGAGCATCCTAAGGGCATCAGTAGACAGAGCAGAGGGGATGTACCACAGCATCATTCTCCACCCCTGCTCTTGGCTTCTCAGGGATGCAGAAGGGGCACAACTCTCTGTGCATCACTAGCACAGGAAAATTAGACCCTATGGAGCCTGGACTAGATTCACAGGATTTTCCAGGGTGTACTCCCATTAAAAGGAGCCTAGCTTCCCACTCTGCACATCACAAGACTGTGAAGCAGGATCATCTGGGATAGCACTGCATCTGGAGGCTGCAGCACTTCCCCAGGGAGAAGTTCCTTATGAATACCAATGTCCCAAACCCAGACCTCCAAATAACCTGTGCAGCCTGCCAGCAATGCAGTGTGCCTGTCACAAGCCTTTGTCCCCCTCCCAGCAGCTCCAGGCTCACAGTAAGCAGCCTAGCCCTGCCTTTACTGCTAACAGCATTCATGTCCCATGGAGGCCCAGGTTGGAAGACAGGGAGTTGTACTTGCTGGTGACAGCAACTCCCGCCCATGCAAGAGCCGTGGCACTGTGGGCTGGTTCTGGCCACAGCAAGCAGTGACAGTGCCCTGTGGCTGGGTGCAGAGTCCATCACCTCTCCATGCTGCATTCCCAATGTCAGCCAGTTCTCCTGCCAGGCAAGGCCTGCAGGGACATGGGGCTGAGTGGGACAGGGACAGGCACAAGAGGGTAGCCAAGCTGGGGGTATGGGGAGGCAGCTGGAGGCTGAGACAAGGCTGGGATAACCAGTGTTTGAGGGGGAAAATTTGTTTGGAGAGGGGGACTCCTGCTTGGGCAACTGATGGGAAGTGACCCTTGCTGCTACAGTGGAGGTGGGTGAGATGCAGCTTCTGTCCTTGCATCACATGGTATTTCCCTCAACATCTGGCTGCTCTCAGGCACCACCAGGACTTCTGGCCTGGCCACCAGGACGCACTGCTCCTGCCTGCATTCCGACAGTGCACCAGTGCCTCTTTCCTCTGCCCTTCGGCTCTCCGCAGCACCGCAGCCCGCTGCTCCTGCCCCGAGCGGCAGCGCAGCATCCCGCGCGCCCCTCGCTGGGCTCCCAGGGCTGCCCGGAGCTGGGCGCTGCGCGGGCTGAATGGGCGGCGCAGCCGAGCCAGGCAGTCTAGGTGGTGCTATTTCTCTATTTTTGCACTGCACGGGTTTGGGATTTTCCTCTCCCTATTCGCTGCCTTGGTCGTCTTCTTCTCTCTCTCTCTCTCCCTCTCTCTCTCTCTCTCTCTCTCTCTCCCTCTCTCTCTCTCTCTCTCTCTCTCTTTTTTTCTTTTCCTTTTCTAAAAATACTTGACAGCGATTGAAAGGTCCCTTTAATCGAGGCCACAGAGCCCTTATTAAGGGCACGGGTCGGGGTGCTGGGCCGTGCCCAGCATAACGGCTTCATTAAACCCTGCGAAAACTAATATTTATGGAATCAAATTTATGGAGGCCGAGGCCGAACTTGTGGCCTTTAATGTGTGTCAGGAGCTCAAATCCAGCCGGCTCCAGGGAGGAGGGGGTGGGGACAGGGAAGGAGACCCCAGCAGGACAGGATGGGACAATGTGCAGTGACATTCCCGGAGCTGGCGACAACCTGGGCCAGGGAGGAACCGGTGGCCCCATGCTGGAGCCTTGAGGGCCAGGGTCCCTGCGGTTCCCTGGGGGACATTGGCAAAGCTTTTTCCTACTGTCTTCACTCTCCTGCTTCTATTTACACCCCGTCCATGCTCCTGCATCCCCACCTTCCCTGCCTTGGGAGAGAGGTGAATGGACCAGGATCTGTCCCTGCAGCAGGTCTTTAGGGCTCCTGGACACTGCACAGAGACTTTGCAGCAGGACAGGGCTCATGAGCAACATCTCTGCAGCATCCCTGGGACTGGCTCCCTGGAGCTGAGTACCTCAGAGAGAAGCAGTGACACAGTAATTCACAGGGATGACCCAGGGATGCAGGTGCTGGTTTCACCACCCACTCCTCCCCTACAGAGTCCACCAGCCACAGGCACAGCCAGGTTGGGATTGTTTGGGCCCTGCCTCTCCCTGTGATGTCTCCTCATACCTAAAGGGGGTTGACAAGCCAGATGCTCTCACTGGGGTGATAAGCATTCCCCCTGAATGTGCTGGAAGGCATGAGGGAACAGCACAAACCCCAGAGCCAGCAGGGAGCTGAGGGATCAGGCTTGCCACAGAGCAGCTCCTGCACCAGGAGATGGAGTCCATGTGGATGGAGCAGGGGTTGTAACAGGGACAACCTGGTGACAGAAGACACAGGAAACTGTTAAGCTGCTAAGCCCCTGCTGCCCTGGTCCTACCCCTCAGATAGTAGCAGCACTCTCCTGGGGGCAAGTGTAGAGCAGGGAGACTCAAAGCTGCCAAGGTAAGATGCTTGCAGATGGGAAAATGCAGGATACATAAGTGACAGCAGGCAGCACAAGCTCCCCATCCCATGGCTTTCCCTTCTCACCACCCACCCTGCCCTGCATGCTGCTCCCTCAGAAAGGAAATATAAAAAGCAACTGGTTGCACTCACCCTGGGACTGGTGGGCTGTGGCCCAGCAAAGGCCCTTTCATTCATTCCCCTTCCACAGACAGAGGGACTGCTCCGGATGTTTTTGTTTCCCCCTTGCTGCCCAGAAGAACAGGCAGCATGACTGCAGCTGGCCCAGCCCCAGGGACCAGGGCAGCTCAGGGCATGGGTCCCTGTCCCAGGAGAGCAGCACCACTGGCTGCAGCCTGACTGCTGCCTGGCTCTCTGCCTGCTGTTTTAGGACATGGCTTGGGCACAGGAATGGGGTCTCTGTCCTGAAGGAAGCATGTGGACCTAGGGGCTGGAAGAGGAGAGCAGGAGTGGATGGATGGATGGATGGATGGATGGATGGATGGATGGATGGANGGGAGGGAGGGGTGTTTTGTGTCCAGGGAGCATCTGTAACCTGCTCCAGGGCTGCTCCCAGGCCTGGCAGCATTCAGTGTGTTATTGTTTTGGTGGTCTCCTGCTCCTTGGAGGCCAAAGCACAGATCAACCCATGTCACCTGCCCAATAACTATGGTGGAGGTGCCTGCAAATGTAGAGTGCCCCACAGCCCATCCAGGGCCTTTGCCAGCCTGCTGCTGCAGGCACCAGCACACAATGTGGATCCTTGTGTGGGGCAAGAACATGGGCTCCAGCCCCCTCAGCATGCTGTGCCCCCATGATCTGGGCAACCTCTTAAGCACACCCCAAAACACATACTGCTGCTCAGGGTGAGGCACAGCATGGCTGGGAGCTCGTGCTGTGCCACAGCAATGAGGTGCTGTCATCTCCTCACTGTCCAGTCACTGCAAGTCCCCAGGACATCAGGACTGACCTGGTGGGGACTCAGCAGCACCAGGGGTTACATCCCTTCTAGACACTACAGGCCTGGTGGAACAGAGCAGGAGAGGGAATCTCATCCAGACACAGCCCTTTACTGAAAACCCACTCAAGAGCAGCCAAACCCCACAGCTCTGCCAGAGCCCCAGCTGTCCCACACCCACTGGCAGCATCCCTCCCACCTCTCAGGTCCAGCACTGGCTCTGCCATGAGGGGAAGCCTGGGCAAACTCTGCACCAGGAAAGAGTTTAAAAAGCTGCTTCCTGAAACACTGTTGAAGAAAGGAGCTCCATCTCCTCAACTGGAGACATCTTGGGAGGGGACCATGACCTGGGCAGGGTCCACCAGGAGATGCAGAGAAGAGGTAGATGATCGCGGGTGCTTGGCACTCCCTCTCTTGAATGCTGGGGGAAGCAGAGACCCTTGGCAGGGTTGGCAGCAATCTTTCAGCTGAAGAGCCCTTTTGCCTTCTTTGGCTTGGCCTTGGCTGCAGACAGCCGGGCCTTCTGAGCTGGGGAGGAGGCTGGCTGGAAACAAAGAAGAGGCAGTGTCAGTTCCACCTTGGGGAGTGATGCAAGATGTGTGCAAGTGTGCAAGCAGTGACAGTCCTGTCATCTCTGTTGTGGAAGTGCAAAATCTATACACATGTGCAATCACACACTCCCCAGTCAGGATGCATGGGGTAGAATGGGCTAGGAACCAAGCTGAGACTCCTAGCCCATCCTGGATGGGCACAGTGCTTGGGTGAGAGGATGGAAAGGAGATGTGGGCCCCATCCTGCCTTTGGTACAGAGAGACTGTTTCTAGAGCTGCACTCACCGAGGTTCTCTTGCTGGAAGATGTCGTTTCATCCTCCTGGGATGGAGGAGGTGGATGGGGGTGCTCTGTGGTTTCTGCAGTGGGTGCTGTATCCACATGGTCCTCTGGTACCAGAAAAAGATGTGATTTGGGATTGAGATAAGGGAGCATGGAGCATTGCCCAAACCCACTCCAGGAATTGTGCTTGGATGGGGAGCCCAGCCCATGGGGGGAAAGCAAAGGAGGAGGCTGTTGCATGGGGTGAGCTGCACCTGGGGCCACACTTCCCTTCCCCCAGGATATGGGGCTCAGCAGTCGAGGGCATGGCTGCATCACATGCTCCCCATGCCACAGCCAAGAAGCTCCTCACCAGAGCCGTGCCGTTTCCGAGCCTGCCTGGCCTCCTGCTGTGTCACTGCAGTGTAGAGCTGCTGCAGAGCAGAGGCAAAGGCCTGCCCTTCTCCCGCACCGCAGATCCGGGGCAGGGTCTGTGGGAGAGAGCAGAGGCACCATCACCCTGCCAGGAAATCACCTGACAGGTCACCCTGTCACGGTGCTGCTGTGGGGCACAGAAGGGGCTGTGCCCCCCTCTGCCCGTCAGGCTACATCTGTTTCACCCCAGGGCTGCAGCACAGTTTGTGGGAACAGGCAGCTCTAGCACGGGGTGGGATGTGGCTGCTCCCAGCTGTGCACACACCCACACACACACACCCACACACACACCTGCTCCAGACAGTGGGTTGCCTTCCCATTGAGAGGCAGACTGCAGAGGCTTTTGGGTCATTCATGAAATGCTGGAGATAAGATCGCTCTGGAAGGGCTGTGGCTTCCCTGCCTGAAGCAGCACGGCTGCAGCCTGGGGATATGGACAAGTGAGCCCTGACCAGGGCCATGACCTCAGTAAGAGGTGGGAACAGGTAGCCCCTGCCTGCCACCACAGCCTGCAGCACAAGGCATCTCTGGTGGCCCCACAGAAAGTGAAAATGATGTGACAGTGAGATGGGAGATGCCAAGTTTCACTCCCAGTCTGCCAGAACAGCTTCTGCCTCCCTGCACACATTTTTGTTCCCTCCAGACTTGACATGGGAAGCCCCCCTCCTCCTGCCTGCACCCCTTGCCAGCAGGATGCCACCTTTCCTGCTGGGCCATGCTGATGCACATGAGAGATCCTGGCAGGCTGGGGAAGTGCCACACTCCACTGGGAACATAGCATAGCTCACAGTGAGCAAACAAACATGCACAGGGATGGGGAAACAAATGCGAATGTGCCCTGGAGGGGGTGCTGGGGGAGGCACGGTGTGGGCCCACAAGTGCAGTGAGTGTTAGCATGATGACGTGCATAGGGACTGTGTGTGCAGCAGTGTGCAGATGAGCATGGCTGCAGGTGCATGCACGGCTGATTTTGTGTGTGTGTGTGTGTGAAAGGTCTGAACACACTAATCTCTGCCCTGCTCCACACCCAGACAGCAGGAGAACAAAGTGTAACAGATAAGGTAGGATCCCCTCTGGGCCAGGAGAGTGGGGAGGGGATGGGGACACTGAGACCCACTCAAGGCCAGAGTCCAAAGCCTGACCCCAGCTTCCCAGTGGCAGAATAGGTAAGCTGAGTCCTCCCCACTGCTCCCTGCCAGACAGGGTGGCAGGATAGGGCTGATGCCAAGATAGGTTGGCTGGTGCCCAGAGAGACACTTTCCATGCAGGTCACAGGTATGAAAGGCCCCTTGGCTGTGGGAAATACATGGCACTGGCATCTGCTTGTTGACCAGCTGCTATACAGGTCACCCCTCCTCTGTCCCTGCCCACTGCCAGTGGAGCGAGTGATTCTCCACTCCCAGCATCCCCCAGCATTCCCCCAGCATCCCTGAGATTGCTTGGTACTGGGCAAGCACACCTCTCAATGCCCCATTGTCCAGCCTCTGAGCCTTTAGCTGCCCTGGCTCATCACAAGGTCCCAGAAGGAGGAGGGATGCAGAGCACCTCAGGCACCCCAAGGATGCTCTTGCCTTGCGTGTCTCACCCCACAGAGCCAGGGTTACACCCAAGGTTGCAAAAGCAGCATCCAAGGCTGGGAAGGTGACTGCACTTCAAAGGCAGAAGAGGGCCTGGTCACGGGTGGCTGACACAGCCCAGATCAAAGGCACAAGCTGGAGTCATAATTCAGAGAAAAGCAAACAGCAGCTCCCAGGAAAGTCAGGAATGGCAGTGAAGTGAGCAAAGTGTACTAGATAGCACTGCGTGGGTCAGTGCCCCAGGAGGGCAGGAGAGTCCCCTGCAGAGCCAGCCAGCTCTGGGTGCCACTACTATGGTGCCCACGCCCTCTCCCTGCAACCAACGGGTCTCCAAGGAATGCCAGGGCAATGGGGCAGCCTGTGCATCCAGGTGTAGGGTGCTGCCCAATCCCCTCTGCTCCAACCCATCCAGGATGGCACCTGGGATGTGCCCCCAGCTCCAGGGCTGCTCAGGCTGCTCCACTTCACAGCATTCAAGCAGAGATCTGGGCAGGGCAGCTGCTCACTCACTGCTCAGGTTGCTCACCCTGCCCAGAGCCAGCACAGTGTCCCCATGGTGTCCCTGGGGATGGGGCAAACCAGGCAGCCACCCAGTGCTCCCAAGAGCAGCACACACACACACACACACACACACTGAGGTGGCACCGTGGGGAGGCACTGGGAGAAGAGTGCCCAGCGCCTCCGGGGTGATTGGGCATCCAGGTTGGCACAGGGGTCTGCAGGTGCAGGGCACCTGCTGCCCACGCCTGCGGGAAGGGCTCAGTTCCAGCAAGCCTAGGGCGGAATTTGGGAGTCAGCGGCCACTTCCTGCCGCTGCCCTTCCCGGCGGCTGGAGCCCGCGGGCTCCAGGCCATGGGGTGGCCGGAGCTGGCCCGCGGCGGGACTGGGAGGCTGCACTTCACAGCCCCGGAGGGAAATGGGTTATAACCAGAGCTGGAAGCGTTTCCCTGCAGAGCTATGACTCAGCAGGGAGCAAAGCGTGCTGTGCCAGCCACCGGCCACCTGATGGCCCCGAAGGCTGAGAGGGACAACGAAGTGTCCCCAAAAGGGCTGGATGGGGGACAAGTTCGGGCTACAGGTGATTTTCCCCTTCCTCCTTGCCCCACTGCTCCATTCCAAAGCTGAACCCTGCTGCAGACAACTTGTCCCTACTGCAACATCAGCCCTGGCCTCTGGTGCCTTGTTTTTCCCTGATTACCCATCTCCAGGATAAACATGATGTCTGAGGCCGGGGGAGCTGCACAAGCAGAGAGCTGGCAGCTGGGGGAGTGCTGGCTGGGTTGCCCCACATGACTCGCCAGGCACCAGGGAGTGATGCCTCGGGAGCTGGCATGGCTTGTCTGGCCTGTTATGACTACCTGGCCACAAGGCCAAGTGGGATGCCCCAGTATCAGGAGGGACTCAAGGCTGCGGTAGCGGCACGGGAGACTCCACAGCACACTCTGAACTGGGGGGGGTGCCCAGCAAAGGGGGGCAGGTGCCTGACCTCGTGCTGAGAGCAAGTCATGTTCACTGAGAGCCCCATGTGTGGAGGGGCAGCCCAGGGGGAGCTGGGCTGCAGCCTCGCTCAGTGACCCCCAACCCAGAGGGCTCTGCTCTGGGGCTGAACCCCAGTGTGGAGATGCAGCAGGGCCAGTGGTAGGCAGGGTACAGAATCTGTCTCCAAGGCATTCTGTTTACCCACCCCCGCCCGGACTCCCTTCTCAAGGGGCCAAAAGGGACAGCAATTTGGATGTCCTCTTGCCAGTATGAGCAGAAGGGGCACATCACCCAGCCCAGCACCACGCCACCGGCTCAGAAGCATCACCTTTCCCTGGCCCAGGACGGGTTTGCAGGCAGGCTGGATCGTGCTGGGCCCCCACAGCAGTGCCAAGCACCAGAGTCTAAATCGGTCATGCTCAAAGCTGGGGACTGACCCTTTCATTATCACACCAGACGTTCGAAGCGGTTACCAACATTCTTCACTACAAATCCCACATTCCTATTTTTTAATATATTTTTAACTGGAAAACAGAGCGAATGGGGCCTGTTTGGAAATTACAGCCTGGCTGCTGTGGCTTGTATGTCAGAACTGCCCACATTCCCGTGGCCAGCCTCAGCACATGCCCCACAGGGGCACACTTAATAATTGCTGCCGGGGCTGGAGCCAAGGCGTGTGCGCCAAGGGGGAGGATGGCTTCCCCAGGCTGCCCCCGCCAGCGGGCTCCATGGAAGCGGCGTGGTGGAGTGGCAGACCAGGAATGGCAGACTGGCTCTCTGGCACTAGGCATGGCCACTGCCACACTGGCATGGATGAAGTCTGGTGCTGCTGTGGCAGTCCATGGTGGGCAGGGGAAGGGCTCCATGGCTGATGCATTCCTGGCCTCATGGCCAGGCTGCCCTTGGCACTCTACCCTGCCACAAGCTTTGTGCATACTTCTGGGAATGGGGCTAGCATGGCTTCTGGATCTGTGCAGGGCTTCTCTGCCCATGGTTATGCCAATATCAGTCAGGATAGGGAGAGACCCCCTCTGGCATCCAGACAGATGCTCACCCATCCTCTGCCAGCAGCAGAGGATCTATCTGCAAGAAAATAGATGGAGAGGGTTGAACTGTCTGCTTCCAGCTGGCATCAAGGGCAGGGAAAGGGGGTGCTTATTCCCTGGGATGAAGCATGCCACATCAGCCTGGTCTCCTGCCCCAACTCCCTTGTGGGGCAATGACCCTCGCCCTGCGGGCAGACCTGCCTCCAGGCACCCTGAGGTGCCCTACACTGACCACTGATGACCTTTCTCAGCTCCTCCAGCCCTTAGATCTACTTGCACACACACACACACTCCAACCCTCCCCAGCCTGCAGCAGTCCCTGGGGCACTGCATACCCCAGAAGCAGGTGGCTAAAGGATCAGCCCTGAGCTCACACTGTCCCTGTCTCCATCCCCTCTACTATGCAGTCCCAGGGGACATGCAGCAGCAGCAGCAGCAGCAGCAGCAGCAGCAGCAGCAGCAGCAGCAGCACCGAGGAGAGCTGGCAGTGCTGCCAGCCCGCCCTTGGAGCAGGAACGGGCAGGATGGCCAGGGCTCCACAGGCAGGCAGCCAGGCTGAGCACACCTGGCAGGAAGTGGCGGTGCCGGCAGGGGAAGGCAGCCGGAGAGCTGCAGAGAGGTGAAGGGGTCACCCCGGGGAAGAGAGGGTGGTGAGGCCGGGACAGAGGAGCATCCCAGCCCAGCCCAACCCAGCCCAGCCCGGCACAGCCCAGCACTCCTCCCAGCACCGCTCTGGCCCTGCTGCCGGCAATGTTTTCCTTTCCCCCTGACTTCAGGGGCCTTTCCAGCGCGCAAATGTCAGGCACATAAAGAGCGGCACTGTGAGCGGAAGATGGAGCGAGAATGCCTGCCCGCGTCCCTCCGTAAGTGCTGTCTCACACTTCATCAAGGCAGCCTTTGCAAGCGAGGCACTCGCTTAACAACCAGCAGTCTATGCTGGCCGGCGACCGCAGCAGCCCCGCCGCTCAATACCCTTTTCTTTTCTCCTCGTGCTGTTTTTGTGGCTTGGGTTACAGCCTTTCTCGCAGACACTGAGCGGAGGGGCGTGGTGGCAGCGGGGGCTCTGCATTGTGCCGCCGCCACGCCGGGCTGGATGCTGGTTCCCCCCATGTAGGGATGCTGGGGGGGTTCCATACCTGCCCTGCCCGCTCACTCCTGCATAAATCCCAGGGAAAGGAGGGTCAGCGGCAGAGCAGAGGTAGGGCAGGAGGTTGCAGTATCTCCTCCCCAGTCATGTGAGGACCAACCCACCAGGAGCAGCCTGGGGCTTGGCAGAGACCCTGGTGGGGGGTGAGTGGTTCCAGCCCCAGTGGGCACAGTCCCTACCCCATACCATTTGGAAAGAGGCTCTCCTGCCATGCTGCCAAGCAAACCCATGGGCATCCAAGCCCTCCCCCTGCCCAAGTGCCAACAAACTCCCTGAAAAAGAGCTGCATCCAGCACTAGCATTGCCTTCCCACCTGGGCAATGCTGGAAGATGCTGGGCCTTGCTGCACAGGGTCTGGTGGCACTCCCAGCTCCAGCTTGACATTTGTTCTCCTGTGCAGCAGCCCCTGGGGTAACAGCAGGAGAACCTGTGGGGAAGCTGGCACTGGGTGCCAGTTTGGCAAGGGAGATGGACAAGGAGGATGCCCTGAGGTGTAGCAGGTCCCAGCATGCCAGGACTAGTGAGGACTTGCTTCCAGGAAGGCAGAGTCACAGGCTGATAGCACCTATGGCCAACACCTCCACCAACCTGACCCGTCTCTGACACAGGCTGCCTTCTCCAGGGTCAAGAGCAGAAGACATGGAGACCCAGTGGCCAGCATGCCTCTATCGCAGGGGGACACTCAGGGACCCTGCTTATCTCTGAGGAAGTTGGGTGGCTCACACTGCCTTGTTATTTTAGGCTGGCTCGGTGAATATGGATACATCATCCAGGCGTATTATTGTAGGGTTCCTCCGCAAAGTGTGCCAGCTCATGCGGGTTTATTATTGTCTGCTCAGGAAAGCTGGACACATTGCACTGGTCTGTTATTGTAGGGTTGCTCAGGAAGGCCAGCCAGCTCATCCCAGCTTGTTATTATTGCCCAGAGCTCATGGGGGGCTGGCCAGGAAACTTCCTGCAAAGTGGGGTGATGGAAAGAGAGCCACACCTGGTGAATCACAAGGATGCTGTGTGGCGATAAGGAACAGCGAAGGGTGGGATCCGGCACCTCGGCTCCACCCAGCGAGGACAGGCCACTCATTCATGGGCACAAGCACTCGTGGGTCCCCTGGGACCTGTGGGACATTGAGGCTGGCAGAGGGAGCAGGAGTGTGGGTCAGGGCTGGGGTCTGGCAAAGCAGCCCTCATACTCCTTGAGCAACAAAATTTGGGGATGACGGGGGGACAACCATGGAAATACTGCACCACTACGTCCCTAAACTTGGCACACAAGGGATTAGCTGAGCTAACAGGGCCCAGAGAGGAAGCTGGTGCTGAGCCAGGTGGGATTAGGGGCTTTTGGGGGGAATCTGGGCGTGTTTAGGACCAAAGTCAAGCAGAAGGTAGCTGCTCCACCCTTGTGGCTTTGCAGCTCCTCCCAAGCATGGGTGCAACCACAGGGGCAGCCCCTGGAGATGCTGCCCCATTGTCACCCGAAACTGCAGCAGGAAGCATTTCTGTGTGGGGCAGGGGGGCAGCAGGGCTCACCACTGGGCTGCCTCGGGCAGGTCCCCAGGCACACGACCCAGTAGGGTTGGGTCCAACATGCCCCAGCAGCCCTGGCACTGCCGCTGGCACAGCCACTGAATCACCATCACTTCCCTTGCTCTGTGACAGACCGTGTTTCCCAGGCATGGCAGCCTCCTGGTGTCACCCCAGGCTGTGCCCAGTTGGTACCAGGTGCCCAGATGTCCCACGGGCAGTACCCAGCTGTGCCAGGGGCCCAGGTGTCCCCCCAGGCAGTGCCCAGCTGTTCCAGGTACCCAGGTGTCCCACGGGCAGTGCCCAGCTGTGCTCAGTGCAGATGTTGGTCCCCAGCCAGGCACCAGGATTGAGTGTCAAGAGAGCTCTCCGTGCACAGCAGCGGCGGCAGGAGGCCAGCCTGCCCTGTGAGCACACAGCCCTTTCATTCATGGCAAAAAATAGCCCCCCGGGGTGTGGTCCAGGCTGGAAAAGCCCCCTCCATCCCTGGCCAGCCCATGTTTATTCAGTATGGGGGGGACACACTGCCCTCTCCCTGCCCCCCAGCCCTGCACACCATCTCCCTGCCAGAGTGGCTGCTCTTGGATGTGATTCGCTGAGTCTCCCCTGGCCAAAACACACAGGCTGGGGCGAGGGGGAAGGCAAAACCCTAAAAAGCACTGGGTTTGTCTCCAGGAGGAACAGCCCGTGGTGATGTCATGAGAGTTTGCAAGCGGCCACATGAAAAGGACTCGCTGCCCAGGAAATCCACAGGTCAATGATCCTTCAGACAAGCCAGTGATTCTTCAGTGGGCCAGGAAGGAAACTTCAGGAAGCCCAAGCCAAGCCTGCCTTGCCCCAGGTACAAAGCTTGCCCCCAGCCTCACGGCCCCCAGGATCCCCAACACTGCTCCACAATCCCTCCATATCCCTTTCTCAGCTGCTGTAATTCACAGCAGCCCAGTCCCTCTGCAAAATGGTACCAACCTCTGCCCTGCAGTCCCTGGGCACCAACCCTCTCCCCATAGACTACCAACACCCTAACCCCTGCTCTGCAGCCTCCAAAGTCTGGACCTCTGCCCCAAAGACCCCAGAGCCTTTCCCTCTGCTGATCTGGGGGGCAGCACTCCTATTTCCATGGTGATCCCTGAGGCCAGGAGTGGCAGGTGATTTAGGGTCAGGCAGCGCTGTGACCTGACAGTGGGGATGCAGCAGGGCACAGGGTTCTCTTTCACGAGGGATTACACTGGGGACAGCTGGGAACACACAGATGCAGCCTCCTCAGCCCCCTCCCCAAGAGTCAGCCAGGTTCTCACTCTGCAGACTGCCAGGCATTGCAGACATGGGCTCTGAAACCAAATCCACAGCCCAGGGCTCCCCATCCCATTTTCCATACAAGTGGGATGCAGTGGCTGGACTGATGAGGAAGATTTGCCTTCCTCCTCCTCCTCCTCCTCCCCATGCAGGAGACATCTCTGGGCTCACATCCAAGCCCAGGGTTCCAGCTCTGCACCTCAGTCTGCTCTGCACATCCCAGCCCCTCCATGGATCCTGTATCACGTGGAAATTGGTGATGGAGCTGCCTTTCCTGCCCCATCACAGAGTGCAGCCCAGAAGGAGCTGAGTGGTGAGAAGCTCAGGGTTTTGACTTTGTGCCCCCAGCACCTCCTGTGCATCATTTTAGGAGGCTGCAAGAGACCAGCAGTCCATCTGCAGCATGCCCATGGAGACACTCCTCTACTCCACTTGCTCCATCTCCCCACTCACAGGCACAAGGTGACAAGACCTTCTTCAATCCCAAAGGTGCCTGGAGACCAGCACGTACCCCAGGCTGGTGCCACAGCAGTGGGGACACTGGCTGGGAAATCCTTGCTGGAGCCATGGGCACGGGTGTCTCACAGTATGGTGCTGGGGCTCTCTGAGGCCAGCTGAGTGGTGACTGGAATCCACTGCCCTCAGCAGAGAGAGGGTCTTTGCAAAAAGACCCTTTGCAAAATTTTCATCCCTATTTTTCTTCTGAGAAGAACACAGCCTGGGGCTTCCAGGATGTGGGGCATCTGCATCCTGCTGGTACCCACATTGGTCCATGACAGCACTGGACTCATGGAGGGGACAGGGACAGTGGAGAGGAGATGGGAGCCCCCACATTCAATGCAAGGCTCTCAGGGCTGTTCCCTCTCCCATCTGGGCTCAGGCTGGGATGTTTGCTCCTGCTGTCCCTGTGTCAGCAAAGAGAGGGGACTCAGTCTCCATGACTGTCAATCAGGCACTTTTCACCAGAGCTAAAAATGCACTCGCAGAAGGAAAACAAAATAAAAACACAAAACAAAACAGAGAGGTGAAAAATTCCTTGATATTTCTCTCCTGCAAATCCCCAGAGCCAGCAGAGAGGCGAGAGCCCCCGGAGTTTGTCAAGCAAACACTTTCACACCCTTGGCCACGCTCGGCACGCTGCCGCTGGAATGCCAAATATATATTTAAGCCCTGCTCATCAAAGGAGTCTGTTCGGAGTTGGTTTCGGGCAACGTGCATGTGGGTTTGGCCTGGAGAGAAAACCAGGGATGCAGAGAACATTTCTTGGGGACGGGAGACAGCTCGTGTGCGCGCACACACAGACACACATAGACACACAGACACAGACAGACACAGACAGACACACATAGACACACACAGACACACAAACACAGACACACAGACACACAGACACACACAGACACACACACACACACACAGACACACACACAGACACACACACAGACACACACAGATACACAGACACACAGCTACAAACACACAGACACAGACACACACAGACACAGACTCATGAGATAAATGACAACCTTCAAGGTGGTGTGGCCGTGAGGTCGCGGGCTGGGCACGAGATACCTGCCCGCCGTGGCACTCGCCCTTATCAGCAGCGTGGGGTGGGGATGTTTAGGCTGGAGGGAGGCCAGCAGCCGTGCTGCATTCCGGCACTGTAAACTCTGTCAAAGCTAAACGAGCCCGGCCAACAAAGCCAGGGTCCAGAGGGACGAGCAGGAAGCAGCACTTCGGGAGAGGGCAGGCTTGCAGGGACGTGGAGGGCTGCTAGGGCTGTGCACCTTGCCATGAGGGGATAAGGAGCCTCGGCTTGGGCTCAGCACTTGCAGTAGTGAGACACAGATACAGTGCTCCTGTAAGTCCAAGGTTAGTGCTTGCCAGGGTGCCACAGATCCTGCTCTGCCTCCCCTAGCACCACCTGCACGAGGCTGCCAGCCATCCCACAGGGCATCACTGCTCCTCTACTGCCAAACCACCCCCAGTCCTGCTCTTGGGAGGCATTGAGGGCACAGGGCTGCTGCTCCACAGCTCCTTCTCTCAGACATGGCTTTGCTGGAACAAACTAGACACAGCAAGGAGCACTTTGGGAGCAGACAGCAAATGGGAGACCCTTTCTGCATGGACCACTCCTGTTCCTCTCTCCTTCACAAGAATTCCCTTGGTTTGTTCCAGACAGCCCAGGGACCTATGCCCATCTCATGGACAACCTTAGCATCAGAGAGATGGGGAAATCTCTGCCTTCCTCCTCCTCTTCTGTGTGGAGTTTGCAAAGCCCCAGTGCTGGCTGTGGGGGCTGAAGGCAGGTCTGGGGGATGCCACACATGGGTTGGTGGCAGGGCACGAGCGCCATCTCTAGAGATGACAGGCTGACCTTTCCCCTCTCTGTCATTGCTCCAGCCAAGAGCAAAGATGTTTTAGCCTAAATCTTGTACCTAATCCCAGCTGACAGAGCTGCAGGTTGGGGTCTGGCCAAGGGCTGGAGTTGGACAGGGCAGGAGAGATCATTGCCACAAGTAAACAGAGCAGGCCAGTGCTGTGAAATCAGACATTATGCGCCTGTCTCCTGCGGCAGGACCAGCGTGTCAGGCTGCCAGGGACACGCTCTGGTTATGGCAGGGGCAATCCCAGCATCAGCAGGGCCTGACTCTGCACAGCCATGTCTCTCAAGCTGGGTTCATCTCCAGGTGAGGGGAGGGGTTACTGCACAACCACGGTTGGGTTTCAGGCACCTGCTGCAAATAAAACACTCTGTCAGGGCATCTTCGCCCTTTCAGCCCTTGGAGACAGAGACAAGGTCCCTGTGATGCTACCTGGGGGGCACAGAGGGCTGGGGGAGATGGGAGCCATGGCCCCAGCCCTGTCCCATGCTGTGCCACTCCACCTGGGCAAGCAGATTTCCCCTTGTTGCTGCAGCCTCTTCCATCTCTGTCCTGCCAGGTTCAGCCACTGCAGTCCAAGTTGCTCCTCTCTTTCAAGGGCAGGGATCTCAGCCTGTGCTGGGAGAGATGCTCGAAACTTCACCACTCCCCCGTGGGCAATGAGGAGCAAAGACCTCCTCAGCTCTGGCAACTGCTGCTTTTTCCAGCCCCCTGCCCACTCATCACATCACTCTCTCCATTCATGCTTGCCTTGCTCTGAAGGGTTCGCCCACCAGACAGCAAAACCGTGCCCTTTGGCTAAATACAGTGTTTTTTAAAAGCCTCACCATTTTCATCCCTGTTTTTCTAGGTGTTTTCTTCCATGCAGCACTATCTGTCAGCAGCAGCACTAGAAAACAAGGTACCAAGGGCACCTGCTTCCAGCTGCTCTGTACTCATGTAAAATCTCACCTGTTTGTAGTCCCTCTCTCCTGGACCACTATCACCCTCCAGTCTAAAAATTGGTCTATCTTCAACCTTATTCATAATAACATGCTCAAATATATTGTCTCCTATATTGTGCCAGGCTACAAAATCCTCCTCAACTTAAACCCCTCCCATCACCATGGCCAGGTCTTTCTGCAGGCTCAGGGGAATAATAAGGGATCTCTATAGACCTACCCTGCACTGCCATCAGCTGCCATTATCTCAAAACATGAGCCTGTCATCAGCAGACACACAGCGATAGTCAAGGAGCTCTTTCTTTGCTCCCCAACAATCCCAGCTCTTCCAGCAGCCCCAAAGTGGGAGAACAGGGTTCCCTCAAATGCCCTGCCTCCAGGAGCTGAGATTGGTGGAGAACCTCTTCAAACACCTGGAAACTCAAAAGGCAGCTCTTCAAGTTGACATCAGAGCCAAGGCAAGACTGGGCTGCTCCTCACTCTGCCCGTGCTGGCTCCTGGAGCTGGTCCCCACAGCCCATTGCCTCCTACCAGGCTACACATCTGCAGCCTCCACCCGTGCAGGAGAGCAGGAATCAATTACAGGGCTGGCAAAGGCAGGGCTGCTCCAGGGCTGGCACGTGGCACCAGCTCTGGCGGCCGCAGAGCACGTGGCACAGCACTGGAGCTGGGTGCAGATGTGCCACTGGCTCATGGGGAAGAGGCAGGGGAACCACTTGAAAGCCATGGCATGAAAATGCTGGTAAACCAGGGCCACTCCTCTGCTCCTATGGCTTCATGTGCTGTTTATAGTGCTCTGGGTGCCCACCCTGAGGAAGTTCAACCCCTGGGGTGCAGATTTTTGCCAAGCCAGCCATCTTGTCTGCCATCCAGCTCCTCAGACCCACAGCAAAGTCCTGGACCCTCCTGGTAGCTAAGATGCTCCAGGGTGGGCTCCGATCCAGCCCATCACAGGGACTCACAGCATGGACACATTGGCACGCAGTGTAAGGGCCCAGCCCTTGTGCAGCTCTCTCAGACAACCAGCAGGTACATCAGGAACATAAGGACAAGCCTCACCACACCAGTGCGGTGACAAGGAGAGACCCAGCCAAGTCATGGCCACTCCTTGGAACTCCACCATTAGTAACCCCAAGTGGCTGTAGCTGGGGGTGGAGGGCAGATGTCCCCACTCTCCCCAGGGCTGGGTGGAAAAACTGTGGGGAGGCTCCTGTTAGGCTTATAGGCTGATTTCCTTGTTGAATGGGAAGGGTTAGGTCTCACCCTGTGCCCCAGCACCCCACAACTCCTGGGAATTGCAAGGGTTTCTTGAGTCTTTGCAGGCAGGGGAGAGCTGAGTTTGCACTAGGGAAATGTGGTTCTGCTGACCCACACCCCACAAGGGCTGCTGAAGGGCTTCAGGGAAGGTGAGACATGAGGAGGAGGAGGAAGAGCAGCAGTGCCATGTCCTCAATGTCTTCCATAGTGCTGGCCCTGCATCCTCCCCTCCTGCCAAGCAGTACATCAGGCATTACTTCGTGCACAATCCTGTCACTGCACCTAACCCCAGCTCTCTAACCCCAGCTCTGCTGGCACCTGCGGGAGCAAACGTGGCTGTAGCCCAATGCTCGCCCCTGTGAGCTGAGCTTTGTGGGCCCCCGGTGTCTCCCGAGGGCTGCAGGATGAGCGTGCTGCCCACACCGCCCGGAGCTGTGGCGACCCTGGGGCCTGAGGGGTAGGAGTGTGCTGGTCGGGAGCAGGTGGCAGCTGACGGTGCTCCCCCAGCCAGCGGCGGAGGAGGAGCTAAATTTATTCCACCGATATGTGGGCAGCAGGAGGGGGCCGGGGGGCTCCTCCAGCCTGTCTGCCCCATGCGTGGCCAACCCTGTCCCGACACCAGTGACGACAGCACGGTCCTTTTGGACTGTCTCTTTGGCACCCGCGTGTCCTGATGACTGGCCCTGAGCGGACCCAAGTCCTTCCTCCTCTGACCACAGAGGGGAAAGTTTCCAAATTAAAAACCTAAATCTGGCAACAAGGTGCCCATGGCAGGAACCTTTTAAACTGGCCATTAAAGTTTATAAGTTAGACGGGCACCAGGAGCAAGCGGCGGAGCTGCAGAAAAACAGCCGCCCCTCCTTGAGCAGCCTAACCACGGCTGTCCCCAAAGCCGCAGGGCTGACGTCACAGCATGACTTCAGCTCCATCACCCACTGCCTGGCCGGCCCCAGTCCCGTGTTTACCCCTGCCCATCCCTGCTGCTGTCCCTCGGAGCCTGCTTTTCCCTTTGAGGTCAGTCAGCAGCCCCGGGGCCTGGCGAGGAAGAGGAAAAGAGCAGAGAGAAGGAAACCAAACCTCAGCGCCCACAAGGCAGGCTGCAAAACACGGAGCCTCAGCAGCTGCACTGCGGGGATGGTGGGCTCTGTCCTCTCTCTCTCTCCCCCAGCTGCACCCCCACCTCCTGCCTCTAGGCTGCTGGAAAAACTGCTGTAAGCCAGGGCTGTTCCCACTGTTATTCTCCCATCTTCCCACAGACAACACATTTTGTACTGTTGGTAAGATGGGCTGGGGGGAGGTATTGGATCCAACTTGTTGACCTATTCTGCACCAGGATGCCAGGATACACCACGGGCACCAGAGAGATCCCAGCCTCTATTCCAAGGGATGAGATGCTATGGAGTGAATGAGTGGCACAGCCTGTCCCCAAGCCCAGGCAGGGTACCTGCTCCTGGGTAAAGCATAGCCTGAGGTTTCAGCTAGAGGAGCTTTGGAGCTAGCAGAAACAGAAGCCTTGGGCGCCTGGGCACAGACCAGGCCAGAACCTCTCCCCTCTTCCCTGCCAGTGCAGGGGCACTTCACCTCTAGACCTCTCAAAGAGGAGCCACCAGACTCGGTGAGGTGTTGCAGGTGCATGTGGGATGCAGGTTTGCCTTACCTGATGGGGTGGGAGGGTGGACAGGGTATATAAACCCCATGGGCAGTGATACTGGAAGAGCCCTGGAACCAGCCTGAAAAACGTGCTCAGCTGGGAGACCCATGTTGCCAGAAGATGGGTGAGAGCCACAAAAGCCACACGGGTTCAGAAGGGGCAGGGCTGGGGGCCGTGTGGCTGCACGGCTGCCTGCAGCAAGCCCAGGGCACCGGTCAGAACAGGCTGGGAAAGCCACTGTCCCCATTGGCTGCTGCTGGGAGCCTCACAGGGCACATGCTGCCCACTGTCACCTCCCGGAGAGGTTTGTGGGTTGCATTTATAGACTCGGCCACAGACCCTGGACCTTATCTTCTGGACCGCACAGCGCTGCCCCTGCATCCGGAGCATCTCCGGGAGCGGGAAGTGTCACCGACCCCCTGTGCCCCCCAGTGAGTCAGAGCACACACCCGAGCCACTCACACTCCTCCCCACGGGCATCGATCAGTGGGGAAGCACACACACACACACACACACACACACACACACACACACACACACAAACAGGGCAGCCTCTGCAAACAACTGCTTGTTAAGTTAAAATTAAACTCTGCACAAATATTGACCTTTGGAGGGGACACAAACTCTGCCAATATATTTACCAGCTTTATAAATGGGCCTGACCACAGTGCCCTATACGCTGAGGTGGAGGAGGTGAGGGCTGCAGAGGTGCCCAAACAAGGCACGTGCTCCCCTTCCCCCAGTGGGGCTCTCCCCGAACAATGCTCCCTGCTGCCCCTCACCTCCCCAGTCCCCACTCCAGCCTCAAGGAGGATGGATGGTGGGCATGAGGATCCACTTTTTCCCTCCAACTTGTGGTTTCTTGGGAGAGCAGCCAGCAGCTCACAGAGGACACAGGGGAAGCTCTTGTCACCTCCGGCTTTGTGAAACTGGTCAGCAGAACAGTCCTGATTCTGCTCCTTATCTTCCAACCCTTCTAGACTTCTGCACTGGCCAAAGCTTCACTGTCTGGCAGGGGCACCCACTGCCAAGCCCAGCTGCCCAGCACTTGGGCAGATGGCTCTGCCCACGAGTCTGTGTCCCCTCTGTGGAGTGCTCAGCACAGCCTGGGGGGGAGTCCTCATCTCTCGAGGGGGACCCAGAGCTCAGGGCTTGGTTCTTCATCTGAAAGTGCCTCAGGAACAGAAACACCAGTAGCCTGCAGCTGGAGAGAAGGCACAGCATTGCTCTGCAGTGGGAAATCACCCCTCTCAAACCCACCAGAGCTCTCCGAAGGAACCAGCATGCCCAGCTGAGCATCTGGGGTTTGCAGTGGAAATGGTAAAATACTTAGGACAAGTTGTTTCCACAAGGAAGATGGCTAAACCAGCTTGGCTGTCACGGGAGAAGATGCAAGCTCTTCTCACAGCCTACAACTAAGGTAAAACACAGGAAGCAAGCTGGAATAAGTGGTGGCTTTTGCAGGCAGAGGGTGCAAATACGGTGGCATGGGAGGCAAGAGCATTGTCAAGGCTATTAGTGCAATAAGTTGCTGTTGATTAGTTGGGCAGTGAAGGAGGACTTGGGGAGCAGCCCCAGCTACTGTGTTAATGCAAGGGGAACACACTAGCCTGGAACTCAGCAAGGAGAAGGACCTTGCACATCCCAAGGAGACCAGGATCAGATCATTGTGCCTGAGGCTGTTGCTGACTCTGAGTCCTTGGGCAAAGAGACCACCACGGATGTGAGCACATGGTCTGGCTGAGCGTGCACCAGTGAGCAGCAGAGCTCAGCATGTAAGAAGGATGATGGAGGGTGCATTCAGGAGGTGGCCCGAGAAGCTGAGCATGCAGACCCAAGGCCATACATAGCCATGAGAAGGGTGCCAAGAGTGCATGCAGCAGGCACAACTCCTGCACCCAGAGCAGTGCATGCACTGGCTGGGCAGCGGGAGGAAGGCTTGTGCCCATGCTGGCTGCCTGGTCCCTGGCCCCAGGGATACAGGGAGGAAAGCACGACACATACAGCAGGGGATGCCCAAGTTCCAGCTCTTGGAAATACTGAATAGAGTCTTATTCAGGCTGATGTAAAACACTGTTAAAACACACAAAAATCCTTTGAGTAATGGGCGAGCGGGAAAGAGGCATCTATAATTAACAGTAACTGTTCGAGACGGTCGCTGCCCAGAGACGTGTACTGTGCAAAACCACTTGAAAAGGCCTCGTCTGAAAGGCGAAGCCTGGGGTTTTTCAAGAAGCCCGTCATGTAACGATCCTGGCCCTTCCAAAATAATTCTGCCATATTAAAAAAAAACCAAAACCTCAGCTTAATCACCCTGCAGCACTGGGACTGGAGAGCTCTGAGAGGAGGGGAAGGGAAGCACAACCGGCTTCCAATTAGAGCCTCATTAGAAAGGAAAGCTGGGGAGCTATTAGAGAGCTGGCCAGGAGTGAGCGGAGCCAGATGCCTGGAGACCCACTGCAGGAGGGGTGTCCCCATCACCCCTGCTCCTTCCCCTCTTCCTCCTCAGTGGGTGCTCTGGGACCCCAAGAGGGACATGGTCCCAACTGTGGGCACTTGACCTGAGCAGAAGAAGAGGTTGCTGTAGTTGCATACCTAAAAGCTGTCATGGAAGCCCTGGCCCTACACATAGCAGAGCATGGAGATGTTCACGGAGCTGGGCAGGGAATATTAGGGATGGGAGAAAGGGGAACTGGGGCTAGAAGGATACTGCAGCTGGAGAGGGAAAGTGAAACAGGGTCCATGGGCTTCACTGCATCCTCCCACTCTCAGAGGCACAGAGCCAGGCCAGAGACTGCCCCAGCCTGGATGTCCCTGTGATAGCAGATGAGGCTTCCATTTTTGCCAAACCTGGCGTGGGAAGGTGGCAGTCCTGCTGTGAGCATATATTTTCTCCTGCCCTGCAAGCACACTTTGCCGCCTTCCCTGCCACCTTGGGTCCCTGTGCCCTCCCATGTAGATCAGTCCTAGTGCCCAGTGTGCTGCAGCCCCATGATGATGAGTGCAGTGGCTACAGACACTCGTTGAAGTGCCAAAGGCCAGACAGGTCAGAGTGAATGCCAGAGCATCATCACCCACAGCACAGGTTCATCCACAGCATCCACCCCAGCTCATTTGCTTCATCACTCTGGCTTTAATTGTGCCCACCAGCCCTGCTTGCCTAAGCCAGGGCAGTGGGCATCTCCTTGCCTGCTTGCAGCCTGGCTCCAGGGCTGTCCAGGCAGGAGGCAAACTGCCCAGAGCAGCCTTCCCTTCCCATCCCACAGCCTGGGACCCATCCAACACAAAGTTAATTTCTAACCATGGGTAACCACCAGTGTCCCAGCTGGGATGATTTATCCCCTATCTGCCTGGGTTGGATTTATGAGCCACACATCCCCTAGGCTGTGATAAAGGCCATGTCTGTGCTCCTCCATAGCCGCCTTCCCGTGGCCACTCCGTGCGGACTCTCTGCCCACCCCCCATTTACAAGCCTTTCCCCGGCGTGGAGACCTGACAGCCCGCAGAAGAACAGTAAACAGCACAGAAAATAGAACATGCTGGAGGCCAAGGAGAGACACGCCGGCCGGGGAAGCCACAAATGGTTCCTGCTTTCAGGACCTGTTCAAGAAAAGAGAGTGGGATGTACCCTGGACTCCCACCAGCCCTTGGAAGGGGAGAGGGGAGCTGCTATTAATAGCTGATCCAGAGCACTGCTCACATGCAGGGCTGGATTGGATGATGCCACATCCCATGTTTGGGATGGCTGGCATCAAGGAGCAGTCCTTGAGGCAGTGCTGGGTGGGAGTGGGCATTTGCCCTGCAAATGGGAATTCACACACAGGGTGGAAAATTCCTCATCTCATCAGTACAGCAGAAGGCCAGGAGAACTGGAGACCTGAAGTGAGGCCAGATGCTGCTATGTTTGCCCCTGTCAAGTAGCAATAGGTTGTGGGGGTGCTAAGGGGTGCTAAGTGCATGCAACCCTGCATGCACTCGTCTCAATCCATCTTCCCCTGCAGACAGTGCTCAACAGCCCAGCACCTAGAGACAATGTCATGGTGATGCCTTAGATTTGCACTTCAGACTGCTCCAGGGTTTGGCCATGGTGAAGGTGAAGACACATTTCACCCAACTTCTCTTTAAACAAGACCTGAGGCTTCTTTCCTTGTGCTGGGAACACAGTCAGCCCCTCTGCAGTACTGGGCATGACTGCAGTGCTGACAGCCTCTGTAGCAGGCCAAAATATGTGCAGAGAGCTGCATGCACCTGGATCTGTTTTCTGCTCCTCCACCAGCCAGAAGCCACTGTGTCAGAGGTCAGATGTTCTGCATGCACTGCAGCAGCTGCAGTTCAGAGCCTTGTGCATCAGTGTCCCTGCCCTGACAGCTGGGATGGCATCGCTCTCTGCACCACAACCAGGGGCTTCCAGTCCCCACAGCCAGCTGGATTTACAGCCCAACAGGCAGGCAAACAGGCTGGATGCTGACAACTCACCCATACAGATCGTGGTTCTGAATTCAAAGCACTCCCTTGCCAGTGGCATCCATCTGGAAAGGGAGCAAAGGGCAGAGTGACAGCCCTGGGGTTTGCAGCATGAGGCTGCCAAGCAGCAGGATGGACGAGGCTGCAGGCAGCATCGTGGCTCTGGAGGCTGGCACGACCAGCCCCAAGCCGTCCCCCAGCCCTCTGCAGCGCTGATAGCGGCAGCCCCAGCAAGGGAGAGAAGAGAGCCTTGTTCTGGGGCCAAGACTAAGGCGATTCAGTGCTCTGCTCCCCTGAGGTTTCTCGGGTGAAACCTGGCTCTGTAATGGCTGTGTCTGTAAAATGTATGGAAATGCCCATAAAACCTGTATCAAATGCTATATGGATATATATGGATATATATGGATATATGGAGAGAACTATGAAATTAGGAGCATGCGGGGAACTGGGGCAGGACGGCTCCCTCCAAGCCATAAAAACACACAAGTAAAAAGCCAGGGAGGCAGCAGCACCGGGAGCTGTGCAGACAGGCTGGCACGGGGAGGAGCCTGGGGAAGGGCACCCTGGCTCACACTGTGCAGCTCTGCCGAGACCTGAGCCCATGGGAAGCCTCCAGAACAGCCTCCTCTCTGTGGAGCTGCATGGGACAGACCACTGTGCAGGTCTTGGGAAGCCTCTCTAGAGCTTCCCAGCAGCCCAAACCCTCACTATGGGCAGGAGGTCTGGCTGTGGGGAGACCCTGGCAGTATCCCCAAACTCGCAGGCAGCTTGAAGATGAGCTATCAAAGTGACAAGTGAAAGGCTGGAGAGGGGAAATGGACAAAGGTCTCTGCTGTGGACGACAACAACCCACAGTGGTATTGATATCTGAGAGAATAACTGCTGATCCCAGCTGGAATGAAAGAGCCAGCACCAGCAGAGCACTGGTTGAGCATGGTCCATGAAGTAGTACCATCACTTCAAGAGCTGAGGTTTTAGTGAAATTTCTGATCTCTCTACCAACAGATTTTGCAGCAAAATCACAAACAAATAGGCAAACAGAGACCCTTTCTGCTATTTGTTCCTCACACTATGCTGGGCAGCACCCAGTTGGCTGCATTCCTTCTTGCCTTGCCCCAGCAGGGGCTGGGGAGCTGGGACCCCAGCTCTCTGCTGCTCCCACCAAAACCTTTCACTTCTTGTAGCCTTCCTAAAGGAAAAAACAGGCCCAGAACCCCCGAATTTGGAGCCTGACCCCACTCATCTGCCCTGATTCATTTGACCTGAGAAAAGCAAGCATGGAGGGACCTCTGCAACAGGGAGATCAGAGCAAGGCCAGCTGCAGGCACACCCCCACTCCTAACCCACATGGGTCTCATGCTGTAGTGATGGGGAAAAGCTCTTTGGCTGCCTGCTTGGCTCCTGCTGCACCACTGACCAGGGTGACAGCACAATGTGGGTGCCAGCCCTGCTGCCTTGAAGCATCCCTGTCACAGAGGCTGCAGCCAGGGTGATGCAGCGATGCAATGCCAGGGCTGCAGCGCTGCAGTGCCTGGCATGCAGAGATGCAGTGTCTGGGACACAGAGATGCAGTGCCTGGGACACAGAGATGCAGTGCCTGGACACAGAGATGCAGTGCCTGGGACACAGAGAGAGATGCAGTACGTGGGATGCGGGACGCAGTGCCCGAGATGCAGAGGTGCAGTGCCGGGTCCGCAGCCCCCCCGCCGCCGCCGCCGCCGCCGCCGCCGCCGCCCATCAGGCAGGCGGTGCCCGGAACCAGGGCGCCATCTGCCGCGTCCCTGTCACCCACCGCGGCCACGTCGCTCTGACATCCACGGCGTCCAGCCTGCAGCAGCGTGGCAGTGATGAGGATGCAAATGTCTCCGGGCTGTTCTTCCTTTGGGCTCCAAGCTGGGGGGATGGGGGGACAGTTTGGGTTGTCCCACAAAATAAATCTGGGAAGTGAGGCAGGCGGGGGACCATGCAGGGGAACATCAGCAGCAAAGCAGATAGACAGAAGTGAGAGATGGAGGGGATAGGAGGCACTTGAAATTCTCCTGGCACTCTGCTCTGCACCACCAGATGCAGACCCTGCCCAAGGGCTTCCAGAGGCACTGGGCAGCTTTTGCAGGACAAGTTTAGAGGCTACCCCATCAAGGCAGGAGTGCCAAGGCAGGAACACGGCTGCAGCAGCTGGAGAAATGCCAGGCTGAGAGGGAGAGCACAGACATTGGAGGTCCCTGTTCCAGGGCACTACCTGTGGGTCTATTTATCTTCAAGCTCAACTAGGCAGCCACAAAACAGGGCAGCACCCAGGGAGAGCTGGTCCCCAAATTCCCACAGCTCATCCTGCACCAGCAACCATGGCCCTTGCTCAGCTCTGGCTGGAGGCAGATTGGCACCTCTGGCTCTGCACGTTGCCACTTTCTGGAGCACTGCACTGCCATGCAAGTGAAAAACGTGCAGGGACCACACTGTCGAGGGATGTTACATGACTATGGATGAAGCAGAGTGGGCTCATGAATATTAATGTCCATTGTGGCTTTCAAGAACACCAACACAGCACAAAGACCTAATATTACTCCTGGCCATGCAAATGCAGCGATACCCTCATGTCAGCCAGGTGGCAGAGCGAGGATGGGATGCCCATCCTCTGGCCATGTCCTCAGTCTCTGTGCTCCAGCTCTTCAGCCAGCCAGAGGAGTGCTTTCCTTGCAATCCTGAGGTCTCAAAACACAGGGAGTAAGAGCCAGGCAGGCAGGGAGTGAGTGCTCTGTGACCGTGGCACCTGCACCACGACAGGCACTTGTAGTCACAGTGTCCCAGGAGCCAGCCAAGGGATGCTGCCTGGGGATCTGGGCAGTGTGTGGGGCTGGCACACCCCATGGCTGAGGAAAATTGTTCTGTCTGTCTGCTTTGGAAAGCATCATTGCTGAAGGCTACAGAGCCAGAGGATGGATTCCCCAGGGACCTGGGAGTGCCTCAACACCCTTCCAGCCATGCCATCAGTAGGCTCCAGAGGAGGGGAGGGCAAGCATGGCCTCAGGGAAGCACAGAGGACAGCAGGTGGGACGTGATCACACTTGGGACACACATTTAACCTCTGTCCTTGGGCATGATGGGACCTGAGGAATTGACCTGTGGCTTCCCAAGGATCCCAGGTTAGAGAACTACCAGGCTGGAACGTGAGGAGCAGCCACACTGATGGCCACGGGAATGTAGGGATGCTCCCCAATGCCTGTCCTTCCTCCCTCTTCCCCAACATCCATCAGTATCTCCCTCCAGCAGCCACAGCTCCCAGGACCAGAGAACATATATCAGCCAAGCACTGCTGCCAGCAGGAACATCACTGGGAAGAGTTTTAGGGGTGTAAGCCTTTTATCTTGGCAGAGCTCTGGGATGGATGATTCTGCAGGCCACCTGCATCCCCTGGTGAGGCTGGCAGGTCCCTGGGCACAGTAGAACCTGGGCATGGCTCCTGTGCTCGTCCAGTGCAGTGCAAGGTCACACCCAGGCCTGTGAACCGGGGCAGGCACAGGGGGGACCTTCTAGTCACACAATTACTATATTATGTAGCACTAATAAAAAAAAAAAAAAAAAAAAAGAAGGGGGGGGAGAAAGGGCTTGAAGTTTTCTTAATGCCACATAGTAAAGTATTTATAGAAAGCCAGGCGTGAATGGGCCGCTTACAGGCCACACTCCTCCTCGGCGTCAGGATCTCCAGGAATTATTCTGTGCAGTCACATTGTTGTATTCACCCTGAGATTGGGTTTAATTACAGACACACGAGTGAACAGGCTGTCAGTGTTCCAGCCTCGCTGGGGAAAGGGCGACTGAGCTCCCTTTAATGAATGTATTTTAAAAAGACCCAAGGTTGAAATAGAGAGGGAGGGAGGGGGGCTCAGAGGCAGAGGCAGCACTGGGGGCAACAGGGATGGAGGAGAAGGGACCATGGGGAGATGTGGGGTATCAGGGGAGCCACTGGATCTCTCTGCACTGGGGAATGGGATGCTGGGGAGAGGTTGGGAACAGTTGGACATGGGGTGTATGTGGCACACAGAGCTGGAGGCACGAGGCCCAGATGTGGCCAGAGCAGCTCACAGGATGCAGGGCCCCAAGCATCCACTGCACACAGGATGGCAGATCCCCTTGGAGACCCAGAGGAACTTCCCAAAGAAAATGGGGGGAGTGGGGAAGACTCCCAACTTATTACAGAGCAGTGTATAAACAGAACAAATAAATATAGAGCTACTTTATTACAAGGCTGGCCAACTCTGGTGGCTGACTGATTACAGGGCAGGCTGCTCCAGAGCTATGCAAACCCAGACCTCAATAAAGGCCAGATTGGAGCTGCCTTTCACTCATTGACAACTTTGGCGTGCTCCTGCCGTGCTGCTCAGCCCCAGAATGTTGCTGGCTATCCCCACACCCCAGCATGAGGCAAAGGGGAAAATAAAAGCTTAAACAAGTAGTGAGTAAGCAATGAGCAGAGGCAGGCAGCATCAGCAGCCTTGCAAACAGGCACTAAAAATACAGTTTATTTTCCTAAGGAGGCAGCAACTTCCAAAACTGTAGATTTGAACAAAAAAAAAAAAAAAAAAAGAAGAATAAAATGCCATAAGAATTATAGATCCATGGCGGGGGCGGGGGAAAGACCCAAGAACAAGGAAAGAAAAACAGGGTGATGAGTAAGATACACACATGACGTATGTAAATATACCGAGACGGAAATGCATAAGCCTCCTGCACACAGAGGCACACGCAGGCACATGCAGAGGCACACGTGCAGGGATGGCTCCTGGCTCCCGGTGGGGACACAGCCAGCCCATGCTCTCTCCTCTCCCAGGGCCCAAGGCATTAACCTCTGCACACACACAGACATCTTTCCAGGGCTTAGGCTGAAAGGGCACTTTGTCTCTTGCTCCATGGCGCTCTCTGAGCTCCCAAGCCACCACCAGTGAGGTGGTGGCTGCTGTCCCCGGGGACTCCTGTGACCACCTCGGTGCTGAATCCCTGGCGCCTGGCGCAAGCCACGGACCCCGCAGTGGGGTGGAGGGTCAGGGCACGGGCCCAGCCAGGCCAGGAGCTTCCTGGCCAGCAGCCGAGGCAGCCCCGTGCCCGGGCAGCTGGCCAGAGCACCAGACCCCAGTGCGCCCGCAGGAGATGAGGGAGGGATGGAGACTGGCACGTCTGTGGGGCTGCAGGTCAGGAGGCTTTAAAGGAGTTGATTTAGTATTGTCCTACCTGCCCTGAAATGGGTACTTGAGCAAGGGATGGAGGTTGTTTCGGGTCATCGTTGTGCTCAACAGAGCCGTTGTAGCACAGGGCAGGAGAAAGGGGCTGCTTTGGCATGAGCCAGCTGCTCTGGGCACAGCTGGGTGAGACTGCTGTGGTCCCACACATGCCCCATACACAGCTCTGCCAAGGAGATGCTCCCCCAAACACATCCCCACAGTGACAGATGAACACCACTGTGCCCACCAGTCCCATCGAAGTCCCTAGGGAACCTTGGTGCCTCTGCATCCTCCCCAAGGCAAGAGCCTGGGAGAAGGGGCAAAGCAGTCCTGGTGCTGGACAGCCTTTCTTGGCAGTTTGCAGGGGTCCTTTCCCTGAAGGCATCACTGTATGCCCCGAGGGACCCCTGCCACCCCCAGCCCTGCACACTGCCCACCCTGCTCCACAGCAAAGCCTGGCCATGGTGCTCTCAGGGAATTTGCATGGGACAAAGCAAAATACAGCAGAGTCCCAAATCTCCTTCCACGCTGCACATGGGATGGCAGCACCTGAGCCATGCCAAGGCACTTGCCATCTCTGCATTCCCTCTGCCCTCACCATCCATCATCACCTGCAGGGGCAGATCTCCTCGCAGGCATACGGCACACGGTGAGCCTGGGGCCAGCCAGGGCCATCACGGCAGCCCCCACCACTGTCCCCCCCGGCCCGGGGAGCGGAAAACGGATCTCTGCAAAGGGCAGCTCATGCGGAAGCTGTTCGCATCCCGTAGTGCAGGCTCGACGGGTGAGGAGCAGGGCAGTTCCCAGGTCGCCAGGTTATCGGATGATAACAAGGCAGCACAGCCCGAGCACGCGACTTCCAGCAATGCAAGGCTGTTTCCTTTGTTTTGGGAAAACAAGAGGGGAACGAGACCTTTTCTGGCACGTTCTTGCCCGGCCTGAAGCTGTCCCCCACTTGCACTGGCTCGGAGAGGAGCCGTACCCTCTGCCCGCTCCTGGCAGGAGGAGCTGGTCGGGGGCACCCCTCGCCCTTTTCGCCTTTCCCACCTCTGTGAGGAGCAGGGCTGGAGCCGGTGACTTGCCAAGCAGGGCCAGACGGCTGCTCCTTGCACCCCCACATCCTGGGGGGGATCCTGGCTGCCTGCTATGGCATGGGCTCGCAGCCCCACCAGAGATCTCCTGGTCCTGCCTGCACAAGTCGATCTCCAAAGCAGCCTGAGAGGGTGAGGCTAAATATCAGGGGGATCAAGACACCCACGCTTTAGGCTGGAGGGACCCTATCACACTGGGGTTAGCTCAAAGCAGGGCTGAGCCCCATATTGGGGCAGGAGAGCAGCACAGGGTTTGGGCAGTCATTCCCATCTTCCCCTATATTCCATGGTATCCCCTTCTCTCCAGAGAGCTGTGGGTTTGATGGGGGTGTGGGAGACCCCCCCACCCCTTCCCCAGCAGAGGAGGAGGAGGAAATATAATAAGAAAAATAAAATTTATAAGCGAGGCAGTAATTACAGTGTGGCTACAAAAGGCTGCCTCCTCAGGGCCATCATTATGTGGCTAAATTTAACGCCCTGTGCGGCTGCTCCGGGGCGGGGGGGAAGCCGCGTCCTGGGGCTCTGAGCATCCACACAGACGCCGGCTCTTGCTACCTTCCCTCCGTGCCGGCCAGGGCAGCACAGCTGAACGGCAGCCAAGAAAGCCATAAAGCGGGTCAGAATTTTTTTAATAGTCTATTTACCAAGATGCTGTTTTTACTGCCGAGGTTTCTCTCGTTTTATCTCTGGCTTTCCCCCGCCTCCCCGCTCTCTCTTCCCCTGACTCCTGAACAGACTGGGCTGTATTTTCTGTTTTAGGTTCCTCTCTCTCACTTGGTCTAAATACTATTTTCAGAACTCTAATTTTATACGGTATGTCCCTTTTTTTTTTCTCTTTCTCTTTTTTTCTTTCTTTTTTTTTTTTTTTGGTAAATATTTGCCATGACTAAGCCAGGACACATCCCGTTTAAAAGGTTCCCATCCCACAAAACATCAGCCCTTTAATGACATGAATCTCATTAGCTTTCCCCATGAAAAGAGGTATAGAAAAGGAGCATCACTCAGCCCCTCTGAGTTCCTGTATCTGCACGGACATATATTTAGCTGTGTGTACTGTACAGTCACAGGAGGGGACAGTCTGGGCACACGCACACCACCTCATTCAGCCAGAGGGACCCAGAGTGGGAGCCCCTGGGACCAGTGGGTTTTGGGATATCCGTCTGTCTGAGATAGGGTTGGGAAGGGCTCTAGGCCCAGTGGAGCCAGAGCTGGACTGCAAGAGCAGGCAGCGAGGCACAGAGGCGCCTCAGAATCCCTCCAAGTTGGAATTTGGGATCTTCTGAAGGACCTTCTCCAGTGTTGGGGAACAAGTCATGTAAAGCCCACCCTTGCAAAAAGCAGTCCTGGCAGAGGGGCCCATCCACTGCCCTCTCCAGGCCCTGAGTCCCACTGGCTGGATTTGGTGCTGGATAACAGATGTTGGCTACTTGGAGATTGATTCAGAAGAACCAGCACAAGGTCCCAGGAAAGGTACTGGGTCCAAATGCCCAGAGGTTTCTTTACTGACCAAGTGGTGTCTGCATCAAGCCTTCCTCTCAGCTGAGAAGGAGGCTCTGTCTCCATCCACAACAGCATCTTCTGCTGGGGAACCAGTCCATCCACAGTCCCGTGCTGGGCGTGGTCATTTCTATTTCAGCATGGTCTTCAGTTCTCCAGTATAGCTATCCCTTCCTTGGTGTAGTCTTTCCTTTCTCAGCATGGCCATCCCTTCTTTGGCATTGTCATCCATCCCTCTGCACAGCTGTCCGTCCCTCAGGATGGTCAATCCTTCCTTCCCCTTGGTTCACCAGCTGTCTGATACCGGAGGGAGAAATCCCAGGAGATGTCACAGGCTTGCCCAGACCTCACAGGCTGAGATCTCATTCACAGAGCCTGAAGGACACAGCAGGACAAGTCTACAGAAAAGAATTTACTCTCTCTTTCCCAGACCCTCTCTGTAATTTCCCCTCTTATTTCCAGTCCAAGCAGGAAACAGTGCTATTTCTCAGTCTCACTGCACCCTACCATTTTGCATCAGGTGAGCATGTTAGCACAACCTCCTTGTTGTGCTCTAGAGCTGTTCCCAGCAAACCAGCTGGGAAAAACCTGCAAAGGTATGGCTGAGTCCACAGCATGGGGCATGGCTGTGCTCATTGCATTCACAAGGGTGCTCCTCCACATTTTGGGGAGAAAGAGAAATAACCCTGAGAAGGGCTGCAGATAGGCAGTGCTGTGCAGAGACCAGTGCTGCTGCAGGCATTGCACTGACTGAGCAACACAGGCTTCCAACACATAAATAAACCTGGGGGAATTTCACTTCACTTTAAATTGCTTTAAAGGTTTGAGCTCAGCAGCTGAATGGACCCAGCCTTAAACAGCATCACCAGCTCAGGCAGCAGAAGGCCATAGTGGAAGGGTAACACACCTACCCTGGCTGTTTCCATACTCCCTGGTGCAGGACCCTCTCCCCCCTGCCAATGTGGCCACACTTCCAAGTGTTTCCACAACCCAGAGAGTGAGACATGACTAGGAGAGACTCACACCTCCCCAAGTGCATGGCTGCCAGGGCTGGGGCTTTCTGCAGCTGTGCTGGAGCCCATGTGCAGGCAGGGCTCCATGTGCTCAGGCTGCACTGAGCGAGGTTCCCCGCTGGCCCCCAGCAGCCAACATTAATTCATTAACAGTCCCATTAACACCCAGCTGTGGTTTCCCCCCAAACTCAGGCAGGGACCCGCTCCCCTGTGAAAGCTGCTGACAGACCAAGTTTCCACCTTCAGCCCTTCTGGAGTTCTGTATAAAAATAAGCAGGGCTTTTTTTTTTTCAAAAGGAAAACTATATTTCCCCTCTCCGCACGCCCGCGCACACGTGCAGGACTCACAGCAGGAATTTGCTCCAATTTCCCCCACCCACAAACATATCGCCTTTGGCCAGAGACCAAACATGGGCATTTTCAGCCCAAGACATCAAGTTTTTCAGCATCCAGAAGACAAGAAGCCACCGTGACCCTGAGCTGGGCTAAAAGGGCTCCTGTTCCCTGGCCAAAGGGTGCTGGGAGACCTAGTGGTGCTCCCACCAGGGCCTCATCCAGGACCCACAGCAAGGCAGCTGCCAGCACCTCCTGAAGAATTGCCCTCCTGGCGTCACCAAGTGTCCTGTTTGCAATCTGGTACCAAATTTCTATTTTCCCCTTTTCATTGTCCTTCCCAGACAGCCATGAGCATCCCAAGGAGATGCCCAGCACCTGCTTGGGACCTGTTACCCGGAATTTATTTTCTCCTTTCCCACATGATCTTTCCTCAAGAGTTGTGAGCACTAGTTGATGTTCATTAGACAACCCCTGATGCTCCAGAAGCCCTGGGCCACCCTGTGCCACAGAGGGGTTGATATCCTTGCCTTACATCATCCACCTCCATATCAGGCTCTGCAGACTGTGTTAGCAGCACAGAAGTTTGTTCTCTGGGGCTCCCACTGAGAAGCTGGAGGCCAGGAAGCAGAGATCTCAATCAAATGTAGGCACCACGGGATCAGAGCACTGCTTGGGGCTTGAAGGGCATACAGCTTTGGGCATGTTACCAACAGGGTGGCTTCAGGTCCCTGGAGAGGACAAAGTGAATGACAGCTATCTTCTAAGATGCTGGTCACTAGTGGAGCACCCTGCATCCCTTTGATCCAGAGGTGTTTGCCTTGCTGAGAACCCTCTAACTACTCCTTCCTTTAAATAGCAAAGCTCACAAATGCCCTATAGGGCTCCATGTCTATACGTTGTCTATGTATTTGTGTACACACATGCACACAACACACAGAGATTTATTCGTGTTTTCAGAGCGGTGCAGGATACATTCCAGGACGAAATTCCAGCCGGTGCTGGAGCCAAGAACATCACTGGCCCCGGCATTCGCTGCTCCCTCTGCCTGCGCACACACTAAATACGGAAAGGGAGAGGTATAAATAGAGAGAGAAATACATGAATGGCCCTGTTTCCTTACACAGATACACAGAGTGCAAAGGTCTGAGCAGAGTGGGAGCAGGAAGACTCAGGAATCCAAGGGCTGTACCTCCTGGGGTGCAGAGCAACCCGTTCCCAGGTGCTGCTGTCTGCCCAGATGTCTCAGCTGTTCAGTATCACCTCTGCTTGGGCTGGCACAACTGGAAGAGGTTACAGAGGCTTTGGCCCATGGGATAGGGAGGGATTTGCTTTCAGAAAAACCAGCAAAAGCTGTCAGTGGATGCCACTGGAGAAAGGATGCAGCTGTGGGTATGGAGGAAGCTAGTGAAGGCTCAGGACACATAGGGACATGGTGAAAAAACCTGACAGCCCATTTCAAGCATAGAAGGAGTGCTGGGAGCTGTGGAGGGCAGCACCAGAGGTGTAGGCAGCACTGCTCTTCTGCTCTTGGAGACAGTGGGGATGGCAACACCCCCATCCAAACCCCATCAGCTGGGAACAGAGATGCTGCCTTGTCAGCAAGGGATGCTGACATCCCTTGCTGACACAGAGCAGTGCCTTTAGTGCCTCATCGAAGTATACCCTGTTTTCCTCCCCAAAAGGTCCTTTGCTTCCAGGAGCTGCTGCCACATCCTGAGCTGAAGGGCTGGGACAGGTGGCTGCAAGGCACAGTGGTGAGGGGCAGATCATGTTCTAAGCCTTCTCCCCTGCCAACCATCCCTGCATGCCCCCTTTGGCCTCCCCTAACCCAAACAGTGAGAAAGCCCAGCCTGCTGGGGCTGGGACCCCAGACAGCTCTGCACTCCCTGCTGCCCCTCCTGCGCTCCCCAGGGCTGGGCAGATGCCTGCAACCGCGGGGCCAATAATGGCCAAGCTGTGGGAGCAGGGCCGGGGCTGGTGGCAAGGGGATTGCTGCTCTGCGTTCAGGAGGGGGAAGGGGCTCTCCCCCTTCAATGCTCCCATTTGAGCTGAGGCCTGGCACTGGCTCAAACCACCGCCTGCTGACACGAGATCAATCATCCCCCGGGCTGAGCTGTTCCTCAGCAGCACTGCGCAGGCAGTGCCCATGCACAGGCTGGGGCCTCTCCTGCAGGAGCAGGGTCTGGCCCCTTCTGCCAGACGGCCTGTGACACCCCTCTTCCTGCCTGCAGTGCACGGCATGGCACAACCTGGCACATCACAGCAGAGCGTGGCACAGCTTTGCACGGTATGGCACAGCATGGCATGGCATGGAGAGGATGAGGAACATGCCAGCTGCAAAGGAGGGTTCCCTGCACATGACAGACCACAGATGCCAGACAAGGGCTGTGCAATACCCCAGGGAGGGTGGCTGTGTTGGTGCTTGTCCATTCCTCCATCCCCAAACAAACCACTGGGTGATGCTGGGCTGAAATGGGCTGGGACCAAGCAGAAAGCTGCCTGGTACCTGGTCCAGGTGCCACCCACTCTCTACAGTGGCACAGCCATAGTCACAGGGGGTTGAGCTGTGAAACCCTCACAACCCTAGAAGGATCAACCCTTCAGGGCTCCTGGGACAGCATCCACATCCCTGGTAGAGGGGAGGGCTGGAGCAATCACAGGCAGCCTCGCCCTGGTCCAGCAGCCAGGGACTCATTGCTTGCCCGTGGTCTGGGCACTTTCGGGCAGACTGCTGCTCTGGGGTGCCTGTGCCAAGTCTGGTTTTAGCAGCATGTAGCTCCACTGACTCACTGCTTGTGCAAGAGGCCTGTGGCTGCCAGTGGCAGCCCCAAAAGTGCATCCTGGCTGGGTGCCCCTCACCTGATAGGGCCTCAGCAAATAAATAAATAGCACCGCAGCACCGACCGCCATGCGCCTCCATGGCAAACACCACGGGGGGCTGCTGCCCGGGCAGTGGTCACCCACACAGTGATGACCACCAGTCCATCTCCCCCAGTGCATCATTGTGGGCACAAAGTGCTAGCCCTGTCCCTCATCCTCTTCAGCCAGCAGATGTGGCACTCTGCCCCTTGCTCTCATCGGTGCCAGCATGCACCACTCCTAGTCTTGCTCTGACAGAGCTCCTGCTCTGGTACCTGTGCTCACACTGAGCACAAGCAGCCCTCGCCCCACTCCTGCTTGCAGTTCCTTGAGTGAGTATATGTGTGTGCAAGGCAGTGTGTGCCCCACTCTGCTCAGCACAGCCACAGCCCACTGCATTTCCAGTGTGGGACTCAGACTCCAGGGCAGTGATGGGATGATGTGACCAAAGCTTGTTCAGGAATGAAGCAAGGAACGCCCAGGTGGCCCCAGTCCAGAACAAGACACCAGCACCCATAGGGCTCACTGGGCAAGCACAGCACAAATGCTTGGCAGCACACAGGAGCTTGCTCTGCTCATCCAAGCTGCCCCACGAGCCAGCCCCATGCTGCCACCTCTGCCCTGAGCCAACCTGCTCAGGGCTGTGCAACTTTTGCACCGCTCAGCCCTGTTAGCAACAGCACTGTGGCCACCAGCTCCTTCCCCGGCCCCACACCAAGGGGCCTCAGCCCAGCCTAGCACCCACAGCACATCCTCCCCAAGCTGTGCACCCTGCCTGTGAGCAGCCCATGTCACACGCACTCCGCCAGCCCCGCTCTGGCCCAGTCGCAGCTGCAAAGCCGCAGCTACCTTGCACTAATTAAAAACATCCCTCGTTTGGAGGAGCCAAAGGGCTGCTTCCTCTCCACTGCACTGAGCTGGCGTGGGTTTGAGGGATGCCGTCCCCACCCTGCAAAACACGCAGGCCACCACCGCCTTCGTCCCCGGCCAGACCGTGGCCACTCCGCTGCCCAGGGCTTATTTTTAGTTGCTGTTAAAAAGGAGAGGCAGGGTGCTGGAGGCAGGCAGTGTGCAGCCAGGTACCTGGCTGGACCCCAGGCTGGCAATGGCCCGAGGCTCCAGCGCGCATCCTGGCCATCCTCCACCTGCCCCGCTGGCTCGTGTCCCCACACGGGAGGGGGACGGGTGCCTGGCCCTGGTCCCAGCCCCGGTGGGAAACAATAAGAGGGATGCTGACCCCCGGGCGCCCTGACGTCAGCCAGCACCGCTGCCGGCACCACCGCCAGCCCTGGCCCCGGGGCTCCCACTCGCCCTCGGCTGGGGCCGCACTGGAAGCTGCCTGTTTGTTTATCTTCCTCTCCAGCGTTGCTTGTTTTGATGGTACATCCTCCTCCTCCTCGCCGGGCCCCGGGGTCGAGCCGTGAACCCGCCGCGTCCTGTTTGCCGAGGTGCCGCGCTCCGCTTGCGGAGGTGCGGAGCGGCCGCCCCCGCGCCAGCCACAGCAGATAAAAATACACAGGGCAGAGCATCCTGAGGCGTGGGGGCTATATTTGCACCGATGGCATCCGTGAGCTTGTCCTCGATGTACCTGTCCCTGCCCTTCTCAGAGCAGGGGGCACAGCGCTGCAGGAACCCGCTCACCCTTCCCCCTCAGAGTCAGACCACAGACTCTGGCATGAGCTGTGTCATGAAACGCTGACCATAGTCAAGCTGGGGCAGGCCCTCAAAAGCCATGGGTGGGCACCCCACCCTGCCCTGTGGGATCATTTCTGTAACCTAAAGAGATACCTGGGGACAAAATATCACCAACCTGCTGGGTTCTAGACTGCTGGGAACGGTGCTGGGGAAGCCCCGAAGCACCAAGCCCTCTCCAGCCGTCTGCTCCTTCCCCTCATGGCGTGAACCCCTGGCCTTGCCAATAAAAGCCACCAGCTTTGCCTCGGCTTCTGCACAGCCACTGCTCTGCTTCCAGCTCTGCTCAAGCCCAGGCAGCTGCTCAGCAGTGAACCCTTGCCAAAAACGGTGTGTGTGAAAGCATCATTTCCTAAACGTATAAATATTACCAGGGCTTTGCTGGAAAACTCCCCATGGTTAGTTAAAATGCCCTGGACAGCCAAGTGCACACAAGCCCAGATAAAGGGCATGTCTAAGCTGAGAGGCTCTGCAGTTCTGCCCTGGGGGACTGACAGGTCCTTTCCTCTTCATGAAGGATACAGCAAATGTCTGGGAAGCAAGCAAAGTTGTGGAGCACTTGCCCACGTCCAGCCCTGTACCACATCATCACAATCCCTTTCCAGCCAAGAGGTGCTTACCACAACCAAACATCCACAACCTGTAGCCCTATTTTGCAGATGGAGATACTGAAAGGACCAATAGATCTCTCTTTCTGACCTCCTGTCCACTGATGTTCAATCACACCCATCCCAAGACCAAACCCAGCAGCTTGGTTTTCTTCCAGGCAGGCTCCTAGCCCACTCTTGGAGACATTAAGAGGTGGAGGATCAACCACTGCCCTTGGGAGCGTGCCCCAGTCACTTGCAGGAGCAAACCCAACTGCCTCCATTCTAACTTGAAATTCCCTGGCTCTGCCTCCCAGTGCCTGGCTTGTGCTCCACTGCTCCCTGCAAGATTAAAGAGAGCCCTTCACTAACCAGCATTTTCTCCTTGTAAAGACCCGCACACGCTGTAATCAAGGCGCCTCTCAATTTTCTCCCTGATAAGCTAGACAGAGCTCTTCCCTTCCAAGTCCCTCAATGCCAGGCTCTCTCTCCAGCCCTCAATTCATTCCTGTGACTCCGTGCTGATTGTCCAGCATCTTTTTGAAAATCTAGACATGGGAGTTGCTCGCAGCATTCCCAGCTCCCCGCAGCATGTCCTGAGGGACCCCAGCTCCTTGTGCTGCTCCTTTTAGGAGTTGACAAACAGAGTATTAAATTGCCTGGAGGCTCTGAAATAACTGCACAGAGACAATGAGGTCATCCAGACCACCTTTCTGCCTCAAGATGAGAGGAGAGATTGGTGTGAAGAGCCAGTTTTGGTGGTGAAAAGCTGAAAAGCCACATTTGGTGTTTCTCACTAACACAAGACCAAGGAGGCATCAGGAGGAACAAAGGGGTACCACATTCAAACCAAAGGCAGCAGCTGTTTGCATCTCACAGCTCATTGGTGCAGGATGGTATCGTCAGCGGGCTTATAAAGAATGGGATGAATGCAGAGAGGACACACACCCTCCCAGCAGACCAAACACACAACTGCATCCTTCCACCAGCCTCTCCCCTGCAGCCACTGCTCAGACCTGGCTACCAGAGGATGCAGAGGGGCAGCATCTCCCAGAGCTTTCCATTCCCTGTCTGGCTCCAAGACACTGCTCCTGGACTGTTCTCGGGACACACAGCACCAACTGCCATCCCATCCTTTCGGTCTCTGCCAGATGTGCTCCACACCAGCTGCTTTTGCCAGGCTCTGTGAAGGGCTGCCTCACTCCCCTCCTGCCCACTCCACACCTTCCCCCATGCCCCATACCCTACTAGCTCTTGGAGGACTTTGAATTTCAAGCCTGATGTTCATCTTTAGCAGACGTTGTTCAGATGACTCTTGTACAAAGACACTTCATCATCCCCCTATGCTGGCACATCTGCCTGCACCTTCCCAGCAATAGCACCAAAACATTTACCATGTTTCTACCATGTCTGGTCCAGTATCAATCATTTTACCACCTCTGTCTACTAATAAGTTTATCCTATTGCTGGGAGCTTGGGGTTTTCTCCTACTACACTAAATAAAAGCCTTTCCTTCTGTTGATCACCATGATTTTTCCCTGATGTCTTTAGCTTCTGTTACCCATTTTCTACACTTCATAATTTCTAATTTATATTGATTGCTATCTACTCCCGCTCTCCCATTTGTTATAAACTGCTCTTTTATTTCTAATTGCTGCCTTCACTTTGCCACTGAACCAGAACGGGCTCTGGGCCAGCGCTGCCCTCTTTCTTGATTGTGGAATTGTGGCTTTTTGTGGCTTCTGAAATTCTTCTGAAAGAGCTTACCATTTTCATTCACATTTTTCTATCTAAATGTTTCCTCTGAGCTGATTTCACTCATAATTTTCCCCCTGCTTTGGGAAATTAGCTCTTTCAAGGCATGAAGGATATAAATTACTGCTTAGGAATGTCCTTTCTTTGCCCAGGGTGAATGTAATCTGGTCATGATCACTGGTCCCTAGGCAACTTTCAAGTTGCAGTCCAGCAGTGAATTCATCTCTATCCTTTATAACCCAGGGGAAATGAAAGTGGCCTGCACTGGATGCAATGCCTTGCATATAAAAGAGGGATCATTTCTAATTTTTAGAAACTCTGCAGATCACTTATTGCTGGGGCACAAGAACATCAGCTCATCTCATAAAGCAACATCCTCCCAAAGCCCATGTGATACCACTGGCACCCTGGCTGACTCCCTGGTCCCCAGCAGGTACCACTGCTCCACACTGCTGTGCCTTCACAGTGAGCACAGAACACCCAGAAGCACCCCGAGTCTTTTTGCATCAATGGGCATCAAGCATTTCTGACCTTGACACATCAGTTTGAATCATTTTAGTGCTTCTGTGATGATTTCCAGTAATGCAAAAGGATCAAAGACTGTCTCTTTCCAGTTTCTCCAAACCACATGGCTTACTTTAGAGCTGAGTGTGCCAAGGGGACAGTGATAGGCAGAGCATGGATAACATGCTGAAAAGCTCTTGTCCCCACAATGTGTCACTGCAAAGTCACCTCTGAAAGCAACAGGCGAACTAAAAGGAAGTGGCTTCTCCTCATTCACCTGATCTTTGCCTGCCATCAGCAGCAATGTTTAGGTCCAGAGCAAGTGTGGGAGGCAGGTAAATATGCCCCAGTGATGGCACACTCCTGTGGAGCAGCCAGCCTGGCTTGCACCTCTGGCAGCACCCAGCAACCAGGTAGTTCCCATCCAGCCATGTCAGGCATGTTCCCAGCTCTGCTAGCCCTGGAGATGAGGTGCAAGGACACAAAGACAGCCATGGGAGAGCTAGAGGGCATGACCCCTCTTTAGGCAAGTCCAGCTATCCCCATCAGTGCTCCCATCCAGCCTGGCACACCTCACACTGCGGCTGCTGATGGCAGCTCCCAACCACCCTTTGCCAAAGGAGAGAGGACTTGCACCACTCCTTACCTCAGCCATGAAGTTCTGCTGAAACGTCTCCTCCCGGAAGGGCTCTGTCCGCAGGCGGTCTGCAAGGTAGAGAGGGATCAGCCTGGGCAGGTTTGGCCAGACCTCCCACCCCAGCCTCCCCTGTCCCTGCCCATGGGGTGAGGATGCTGCAGGGGAAAAGCTCCAGCATGCTCTTCCCAGAATCAGCAGGAAACACCAGCAGGCCTCTTGGGCTAGGGACACATCATCTGGTTAAGAGAAGGTGCAAGGACCACAAGGAAGTTGGAAAAACATGGTTGAGCCTGCTGATGCACACAGCAGCCAGGCAGAGCCAATAGCCCATCCACACTTGTCCCAGCACTTCTGCTTTGAGGAGCAGGGAACAGCGGCAGGATGTGCTTAGCAACATTCCCAGATCTTACAGCTGGAACTGAGTCTGTGGGACAGGGCACTCTTCTGAAGGGGTGAGCCAGCCTGTGCCCTCCTCTTGCAGGACAGGGGCAAACCCGGTATATTCTGCTCTGCACCTTGTCCAAAACTCTATTTTTTCCACATTGTTGCTAAGATGTGGTCTGGAGAAGCACCTGGCTGGATTTGCTCAGCCACTAGGGTGCAATGCTTCCTCCCACCCTTCTGCCCTGCACCAAGGAAGGGACAAGAGAGGCCAGCTGCTCACCAGCATCAGTCCCTGGACCCAAGACAGGTTGTCCTGGCTGCTCCAAGCCCTGCAGAGCTCACATGGAGCAGGATAGAGGGAAGTGCAGCTCTAGTGTGCCTACAGGGCAGATCCAGGCTCCTGTGGTGGGGTATTTGTCATGGGACAGGATCTGGACCACAGTATCTTCCTGCACATGATACACAAGCCCAGGCTGACCCCCACCAGTCCCCACATGCTGGGGGGAAAAGGTTCCCACAGAAGTGCAAGTACCACCTGTGGCAGCAGGACAAAGCATGGCAGCAGCAAGGGATGACCCAAAAACCAGTGCTCAGCCAATCTCCATAGGTGGAGGACAAATCACCCAAGGTGGCTCCCCCAGCAGGTCCTGAGCCACGTCCTACCCAAGGGGGCTGCAGTCTGTCCATCACCCCCGTGGCAAAGTGGGCTGGGTGCTGGAGGGGGGGCCATGAGCACAGCTGCACTTCCAATGTGTGGGAGAGCCGGGAGCCCCTGGTTGCTCTCCAAGCACTCGGTGAGCTACTGGGAAGGGAGCCTGACACCACTGCAGGGCCAGCCCTTGCTGGCATCCCTGCTGGCTCCTGGGGACCAGCCAGGTGCTCTCAGAGCAGTGGAGAGCCCCTTGGCGACTCCCCAACTTCTACAACTATCGGTCAAGGGCTGTTCCTCCCCCAGCTCCCCCCAGAGGCTGCTCCCCAGCCTTCTGGCTACCCTTGTGCTGCCGGCTCAGCTAAACATGAAACACAAGCCTGGCTGGGTAACAGCCAGAGGGAGCACAGCACGCCCATTGCTAAGGAGGAAACTCACTCCCTGCCCCAGGCATCCCTCCTCACCTCTGCTGAGAGTGGCCCCACTCTCCTTGTAATCTTCAATCTCAGCATCCTTCTGGATCAGCAGGGAAATCAGCTCTTGCACCTGGCACTGCAGCACCAGGTTCATCTGAATCAGGGGCCGCACGAGGTGACGGAACACCTACAATGGAGGAGGGATGCTCTAGGAAAGGTCCAGGTCTAGGGAGGCACACAGCTGTCCACAGAGTGGTCAAAGTAGGGCAGCCAGCAAGGTCCTATCAAGAGCTGCACCCAGGCCACACAGGGCTCCACAAAATACCCCACATCTCACCCACATCCAGTAGGAAGTGGTCAAAAGATGTGAGCTGGGAGAAGGCAGGCCAGATGATGTGGGACACATCCCTCCATCCCAGCCCTATCTTTCCACAGCTGAGGGCTGTAGCAGGGGAGAGCTCAGGTGGGAGAGCCCGATGGAAACAGAGTGCAGGGACAGGCAATGCTCCATCCACCATCTGGGGTGCAAGAGGAAACAGAGAGCCCCCCATGTGCCACCCAGACCCTCCCATGGCTCTGCACATCTCATGGCATGTTCCTATGCAGGAAACAGGCACGGCTAGGTGAAAAACCAGAAAGACTCAAGGTGTCAAGCTGTGGCTTGATGAACAGGAGAGACACTCCCAGGAAGGTAAGATCAAAAGCAGAAGAGATCCCAACACGCAGGACTTGTGCATGCTCCCCATTGCAGCCCACCAGTGTTCCCTCTAAGCTTACACCCACACAAACCCTGGGCATGTCCTCTGTCTCAGAGCCCAGCTGGGCCACCCTGGCCCAGCAGGCACATGAAGCAGCCTCTCTCCTATCACCTCCTTCAGTCTCTGGAAGGATATTTGAGATCACCCAGCCTATCGTGCCCCTTGTTTCTGTGGCCAAGCTGAGTCCATGGGTGAGATGACAGCAAACCCAGCATTATTCCTGAAGCGTTCTCACTCCTATGGCAAGCCCACGGTGGGCTCTGTACTTTTCTCACCCCCAGATATGAGCCACAGAGGTGATGGCCATCACCCACTGGAGCACTTGGAGTGCACTGTCTGAAGCAGAGAGGGAATGGGCCAAGCCAGGTAGGCTCCATGCCTGCTGCAAGCCACTGGCTAAGGCAGAATTGGTCCCCATTGCTGCATCCACACCAGCCACGCTCAGGACCCCAGCTGCTTCCCACCTCCACGGTGTCTTGCAGACATCCAGTGCGTGCCCAAGATAAAGCCGAGGAGCAGCTGGGAACAGGGGCTTTGCACCTCCTCAGCTCATCTTCTGTGCGTCTTGCCCGAGGAGGGACACCAAGTTCCCGGGCTAAGCCAAGCCAGGACCCCGATTATTTGCTCCCCAGTTC
>VZRX01011104.1:0-35537 GCA_013398075.1 Notiomystis cincta
GGGCAGGGCAGGGCAGGGGCAGCGCTGCGCTCCGCAGCCGCCCAGAGCTGAACCCCCCCGAAGAGAACGAGGAGCCGGTGCCTCGCTCAGCCCCCCAAAAATCCGAGGGGGGAGCCGAGGGTCGGCTCCTGGCAGAGCCGGCGGGGGGAAAAGAGCGGGGGGTGAAGCACGAGGGTGGAAAAAGCCCCCCGGGAAGCGCCCCTCGCTCCCCGCCGCCGCGCATCAGCCAAGTTGGGAACCGCGGCCGCTCCGCGCCCCCTCTGCGCTCACCACTTGCAGCATCTGGGGGCTGCTCCTCGGAGTTGATGTGCTGGGGCTTCGCCTGCTTCCGTCGCGACATGGTGCACCAGCATCGGGAGCATGCAATAGTAGCAATTATTTTCCTCTTCACAACAAATTCCTAGAGTTGGGAAATTTGGGCGGAATGCGCATGTCAGAGTAATTATGATTATCAATAATGCATTGCGATTTATCATGGGTCCCTGACGGCTGATTGGCCTGAGTCCAAGGGCTCACAGATTATTCAAATCAGCCCCATTGATCCGCGCAGCGGGGCACGCTGGGCCATGTAGTCCCGGCGGGCGACAAAGGCGTGAGAGCCCCGCGGGGCCGGGGCCGCCCCGGGCCGCCCCCCCGGGCCACCCCCGCCACCTCCCCGGGTAAACAAACACGGCGGCAGCGCTGCTCTGCGGCCCGCACACGGACAATACCTTTGTTGTCTCACCTGCGCTTTTTACATCGTGCTTTAAAGAGTTTTGCCCCCCCTCTCTCCCCTAAAGCAAGCAGCAGCCCGGGACAATGCTCATTCTTCCCTTTGTCGCCCGATAAGGTGGCAAAGGGAAGAGCACTGAGAGCTGGAGGGGGCGAGCTCGGGGTGGGCAACCGGAGGGGCTTTAAAAGCGGATGCAGACGGCGCGTAATTAGGCTGGTTTGGTTCAGCTGTTTAAAGGCTCTTTAAAGTCTCGCTTTCTGGGAAGCAGGCGAGGCTGAGCCAGGAGAGTTTTTAACAGCGAGTAAAAACGTGAGACACGTGAAGGCTCCTGTGAAAAAGTTGAAGCAACAGCGCTTTGAAAGCGTTTTCCCACACTAAGCTGCCCGTGTAAATACAGAGAGGAAGGATTCTCATCTTTACTCCCCTTTTCGGCTCTTGGGTTCCCTGGGCACGTGAGCCACGCTGAGTCTGCCCTGGCCCCAGGCTCTGGGTGGCACATGGGGGGGACAGTCTGTGTGACATATGGGGGGGACAGTCCGTGTGGCACATCAGGGGGGACACTGTGTGTGACACGTGGGGTCAGTCTTTGTGGCACATCATGGGGGACACTGTGTGGCACATGGGGGACACTCTGTGTGGCACTTGGGGACACTCTGTGTGGCACTTGGGGACACTCTGTGTGGCTGGAGGTGACTGCAGCACCCTGCTCAGCTGAGCCTCGGGCTGAACTGGGCTGGGGAGCCCCCGAGGGTCACAGCAGAGTCACCTCAACCCCTCTGACCCCCACTGGAGCCAGACAGATCTTACCTAAATAAAAATGTGAGGATCCTCGAATGGATGGAGATGTGGACTGCAAAAATCCTCCTGGGACACGTGATTGCTTTTTATTTAATGTGGAACAGCACACACCCCCCAGGTCTATCTATTAAAAATGCATTGCCTGAAAACACTGGAGAGAGAGACTCTTTCAATGAGGAGAGGATTTTGTTGGTTTGGAGGAGGAGGACACGGGTGAGGGTTGGGAGCATTTGCTTTGGCTGAAGGCACACTGAGTATTGCACTTGCCATCAGTGAAGAGTGGAGCAGGGGCTGTGCCTCAGTTTCCTGCTTGTGCACTCAGGGTTGCCCAGCTGCAAAGGAACACCCACCCGAGGTGATGCAGGGTGGAAAACCCAAACCTGGCCTGCCAGCAGGAGGGAGGAAGCCATGGCAGCCACAGGACATTGCTCAACACCACAGGCTCATTTCTGGTGCCTGGTTCTTCACTGGCACTTTTCCCCTGAGAAGCCCACGGTGGCTGACAACATTCACCCTGCACTAAAATTCGTGCCTCTGCACACAGTTGTGCCAAGTACTGGTCAGGATTATCTTTATTTTGGTGGTGCTTGAGCAGGGAGGACCTGGATGGGACAGGCATAAAATACCCCAGTGTTGTAGATCAAGGTAAGCAGAGCATCCTGACCTAATTAGTTCTGAATCCTCTTGGGGGTCGGTTTTGTTTTTATAGTGTCTCATAAGGGGGTTTTATTTAGCTAAGGGGCTTTTATTTAGCTAAGGATAACACAAATCTTGCAGAGCAGAAGGTGTCACCCTCCTCCTTGGACAACAACTACTGAACATGGAGGTCAGGGGACAAAGTTTGGTTTCCAGGCCACTTTCTTCTGCAAGCAGAAAAATGGTTTTAAACCCCCCTTCTTCCTGCATTTTAATGGGCTCATTGCATCCAGAGAAACTCTGTATTCACTAATACAAAATGGGAGAGACTAACAGGTATTTGAAGTCACTGACCATTTTGATCTGGTGTTTACTCCACCCCCACGTTGCCCAAAGAGCTTCTCTATATTTGTTTGTTTAACCAACAGTCTGAAATGCTCTTTGTTCCCAAAGTGTGTCCAGAGGAAATAGACTGTTAAACAAGATTGATACCGATTGATCTGCAGATAGAAATTCACATTGATGAGTCCTCTCCTTTTACACTTGATGTGCTCAGTAGGACCAACAGATTTTCAGTTATTACACAGAAAGCTCCCAACCCACACCAATGAATTTATTAATCCACGCTGGTTTATGTGTCCAGCTGAGAGACTGACAGCCCTGTACAGTAGATCCATACTCCCAATAGACAACTCCTGTGGAGCATTTGTACTGAATTTAAAGGAATATATTATATGAAATCGATAGAAGTTTTGGTATTGATTTCACAGGACTGGGATTTCACTCAGCACAGCTCTAACACACTGATAAAATAGAAAACATGGGAAGCATTAGTTTAAAATAAAAATTAAAAAGTTGCCGTGTTTAAGGCTGGGAAGACAGCAAAAGTAGGTGAAAGAGCAGAAAGAAAGTGAAAAATACAGGGAGGAAGAGGAGGAATGTGACCAAGGGAAAGCTGTCCTGATTCTGTTTTTCTGGGGAGGTGTTCCCAGCCAGTGGTGGTTATAAATAGGCTCCCCTGGCTGATTACATCACATGCAAAAGGCATTTTGCTTGGCTTTAGCACGATCATATGGATTAGCATGATTACAGCTCCTGGATTTGAAAAATAGCAGGCTTCCTTTTCGGACTTGACAGTTATTTATTTTTTTAAGAGAAGTCCAGAGGAACAATCTCCTACCACCAACAGAGCTGCAGCACCGTCCCTGAGAGGCGAATTTCCCAGCCCAGTGATAACTGAGCTTTCCCTCAGCAGCACCTGGAGCTCCAGCCACCAAAACTGTTACCAGGGGCTCTGCCCAGCCCGGGAAATTCCTGTCCTGGGGAATGTCCAAATGGTTACATCCATGGAAAACCCCTGAGAGGCGTGTGGGTTGAATATTGTATATATTGTGTGTATATATTGTGTGTATATGTTGTGTGTAACTCCACCAAGGTGAAGGACTTTGTCTTCAAGCCCACCTGTCTCCTCTGAGCAGCTCCATTTGTTGCTGGAACACACAAGTTTAAAACTAAAGTGTTTTTTTCATGTGTTCAGAATCCAGCTGTAACTAAAAAGCCTTTTCCTCAGTTGCACCATGTATTTTCTGCATCTTTATGGCTTGGAGAGCAGAGAAAAAGGTCTTTGGGGCACAGCAGGTCACTTTGCCCTTCCTCCCCTGCTCCTGAGGGCAGCTCAGTGCCAGATGAACCTCCCAGGCTCATCTCCCCTGCCTGGAGGACGCCCTGAGAGTTCCCTGCTGGAGCCCCACCTTGAGGGTGCTGATGTGAAGTTGACCATGGCTCTGTACGCAGTGTAAATCAGGGTAATTAACATTCATGGCTGGGCCAGTTAATCAAGACTGAGTGCAGAGACCCAGACATTCAAATTCAGGAGCAGTTCATAAGGATGTTAAACTGAATGTTGGCAAGGGCAGTGACTCCTCCAGACTGAGCTCTTCCCCAGGCCAAAGCCAGGAGACTTTCTCTAAAACACATTTTATACCATTATAACGATGATAGTGAAGGGATGGTTCTTCTCCTGTACAGCAGAATAAAGGTTGTGTTTGCCCTCAGTCCCTCCATCCATCTTCCTTTGCAGAAGCTGCTGAGAACTTCCGTCAAACCTGATCATGGGGGAGAAGTTTTGAAGCCAGGAGTTTGTGCTAATTGAGTGACAATCATCACCTGGAGAGAGAGGAGAGCCCAGTTAATGTGGTCATTGCAAGCAAGAGTTGGGGTTCAGACCTTACCCACGTGGCAGGGGCACCAGAGTGGGGCTGAGCAGGGAAACCCTCAGGAGTGGGAGAATGATGGAGAACAATCCCTCAGCATCCCCACCCAGGGCTCAGGGAACAGCTCCCTCCTTGACCTGGTGGTGCTTTTGGCCCAGCTGCAGATATCCCAGGCACTGCTGAAATCTTGGGATTTGTGGGAATTGTTGATGCCAACACGACTGAGCCACGGCCCCTGAGCCAGTCCTGGGCTGTATCTGAATTTTCAGGCCAATATAATTACAGGGGCCACCTGATCATTGCTGAGCTTTGGGCCAAAGTTTTTAGAAACTTTCTTTCCAAACTCTGCTCTCCCACGCCAGGGAAGGAAGAACACAGGAATTGTAACTTTTGAAAGACCCACCAAGGAGCTCCTAGGCAGGAGGAATGAGAGGCATGTGGGTTAGGCAGGTAAACAAACAAATCTCCGGGTTTCACCTGCACAGGAGTAAATTTTATCAGCTCTAATTTCTCCCAGCATGAGCAGTGTCCTTGTGCAGTATCTTGTATTAGATGTCAGATGCAATCTGAGAACGAGAGGTGCAGCTTTCCCCAAAAATCCAATTTTCAGAATGGATTACCTGGGTGTTAAGTGAGTAACATTCCCCCTCCTCTGCAATATTTGTTCAATTTCAAACACTCACTCGCTTCCGAATGAGCCCAAGATCAGAGCTGGGAGTAGCTTGGCTTGCCTGCTGTCTTCTTTGAATTTCGTGGCCCAGTGATACCTCAGGGAGAGGAGCAGGAATCCTGTGAGATCCTTTCCTCCCAGACAAGGTACACAAACCCTGTCTTTAGCACCAGGCTGCAAGGGAGCCTTGGAAGGTGTCTCCATTCTCGTCCCTTTTCCAGGGGGTGTAGGGCCAGCAGAGGATTGAGGGTGCATCCCCTGCATGGTTTGGGGTTAGATTATGAGGAGTATTTTTCCTTTTTCAGGGAATACCAAACAATACCTGAATGTGGCAGTGAAATATTGAATGAGATGGCACTGAAAGCACAACTCAGTGGATGGCAAAGAGGATTGATCCCCCTGGATCCCTGTCCTGGATAAGCACCATGGAGCTGCAGGGAGTTCTCCACAATCCATTTGCTGTGGCACTGGGAGTTATCCTAAAAAGCAGCTGGTGGAACAGGCTGCCTGTCCTGGCCAAGGACTGAGTTTGGTTCCAGCTCTGTGTCCCTGGGACTTGCAGAGAAAACCATCGGTGTGGGGATGGCTGAAACAGCAACTCAGAATTATCAATTTCCTTGCTCGTGTCAGTGGAGCACCAAGATCGAAACTGAATTATTTTCAGATGTCAAAATACCACTTAGCAGGGGGCTTTTACTTAGTAAAATTAGCTTTCATTTTCTGCTTTTATGACTGTGATTAATAACTCTCTCTTTTTTTAATGTGGGAGACCTAATTCCATTTCTTCTGCTACAGCAGTTTCCCCAATTATTTTTATCAGTTACATCCCAGTCCTAAATTTGGCTCCTTTCCATATGGGGGAGTTTGGTTCATGCCACACTTGGTGCAGGACTGACAACCAATTGTTAGTGGAGATTCAGGTTTGGGAGGTGCCATCTGGTCTCTGATAACTCAGCCTTTAGTTAAAAAAAGAATTATCACCAACTAAAAGAATCCCTAAATCCCCTCTCTTCGGCTCTTATGGTTGGAATTGAAGAGGAAAACCCAACCCAAAACACTAAAACTCTCAAAGCCATGAATAAAAATCAACACAAAATGATCCAAACAAAAGCTGAGAGCAAAAAGGACACGAATTTATGAGTTGTTCTGTTTTTTAGGAAGTCTTAGCTTGGAAGAATGACTCCAATATTTAAAATTATCAAAATGAGGGCTCTGCTCTTCATGCCAGGAGGGAGGGGGAAGAACAGGGATGGCCCAGGTGAGGGGGGCTTTGTGCAGCCCCTGGTGCCAGCCTGGCTGCCCCACCTGCGCCAAGACCAGCAGCTGCAGGGCTCCAAAGGGCTTCGAGGTGATGCCCCTGTGGACATGGCTGGGATGAAGAATTCAACCAGACAAAGCTCAACCAGTTGTATTTGGCTCAAAACAAAACCACTTTTAAAGTCATTTGCTGGTTACAAGCTCGGCAGGGATGTGGCTGCCAGGAGAGCTGGTGCAGGGCTGGGGTTCAAGGAGGATAAATCCATTTGCACTGCAAACCTCCCAGATTTCAGCTGGTTGTGTCTTGTAACTTGGTTATCCCTGGATCAACAGCTTAAATTTTAATGTAGTTATGTTAGCTAAGGTCCAGTCTACTGCACAGACTTTAACTAGATTAAGAGACAGATCAGCTATAATTGGAGTCCCTGATTGAATTAGATTGGGATTACAAATATAATTGGATACCACCCTATTTGAGACACTTCAAAGGAAATGTATCTTCGGAGCGTGGAAGCTGAAAAATCAACAGACCTCTGGAGATCCTTGAGCCTGTTCCCTGTGTGGATGCAGCCAGGCCCGTGGAGCTCCAGAAAGGTGATTTTCAACAGACACTTCACTCCTAAAAGCTCCCAGTCAGCTTCCAGTCGAAGGCAAGGTAACCTTGGCACTTTTTAATCTTGCCCGTGGTACTGGTACAGCCAGATTAGGCTCAAACTGTGCCTGAAAGAAGCTTTAAAACCTAGTAACAAGTCCTAAGTATGGACTAATAGGCCTCAGGTTTTATTGTGGGATATAAGCGAGGAGCCACAGTTTAAGCAAAGAATTCCTTTTGCTGACACGGCTTTTGCAGACATTTCCATTTGAAAGGGGCACTTGGGTGAACAATGGGCCCGGCCCTGGTTCAGTGCTTGACACCTTGCAGCATGTAAAGGACAAAAGCCTGAAAACTTTTTTTTTTTCTTTCTCATATGATATCTTTTCCTGTTTGTGGCCTTTAGTCTTTGCACTCCTCCAGCCACCAGAGCCCTGGTTAAGTAGGTCACACCATAAACAGGCTTATCACAGCCACAGCAGGCTCACAGCCCGAGTGGGGGAAAGCTCCTGAAGGCAGTTTGGGGAGAAAAACTGAAATCTGGCTGTTTCTGAAGCGAAGGAGCAAAGGAAAGGACAATTCCACCCTCCCCTCCCCTGTCCTAGCTCAGCGTGAGCCTCCTCGAAGGTCCCAGCTCTGCTGAGAGGATGCTCCAGCATGGTCCAGGCTCCAAATCACTTCAGCTCACATCTCACCCTCCCACAGAGCCCCCAGACATTCAATTTGACATGGAAATGGGTTATTTTGTGAGAGATATTTTCAGCCCGGGCTGCTCTTTGTGCTTTTTTGGGTGTTCCCTTTCCTCACCTTCTCCTGTGCACCACGAACCTGCTGCTCACAGAAACAGCTCTGCTGTGGCCTGCACAGCCCAGCCCTGGATCTCAAAGTGCCTCCCACACCTGAAAAATGGTTTGGAAAATAAAAAAGGGCCTCAGCAAACCACAGTGCCTTTGCCTGTTCCTACAACCCTCAGTCCTGGCTCTCTCCACCAAAACTCAGGAGCAGCAAAGCTCCCCAGGCCACTGGAATTACAGTTCATCAACTGGAACCCCCACACTCGTGTTTCCCCAGCCTCTTTGCTGATTAATTGTTACCAGCATCCCTGTTTGAAAGTGTCCTGATTTATTTATTTATTTTTTTTACATCCCACAGTTAGGTATTTTTAGGCAAAAAGACAAATGCATTAAAGTCATTCTGTGCCCCAAAGTGAGACCTTTAACTGGAAAAAAAAAAAGGAGATCTGGGACTCTTGGCTGCTTTGTGACAGATCACGGATATCTAGGAGAGGTTTTATTTATATGTCGTTTGTATACACAAGATTTATGCTTGCAATTAAGTTTCGGTGTAAATTAGCCTGGTCTGTTCGATTGCAGGTGCAAATCAAGCTGCTAACGCGTTTTTCTGCCCCCTCAGATTTGGAAGCAGCTCACATCCGAGCTCCCAAACTCCGAGCAGGGATTTCACAGATGGCAAAAAGCCTCACAAAAAGATCTGAGCTCTGACAAACCCTCACCTGTAAACTGCCCCTTACACATTTTGTTTAAAGAGTTATTCCCCAAGAAACCCTTCTCGTTAGGTTTGGGGGCAGAAATCCACTCGGTTCTGCACATCAAGAGAGGAAATCATCTCCAAACATTGATAAAGGTTGAAACTATTGATCCAGCCGAGCAGGTATCTTCCCTGTAGCCGAGATTTTCCAATTTCTAAGGCCGGTGTTCTGTGACATCTTTAGCATGAGCAATCTTTATCTCGGTGCTGCTTAATTGGGAGGGCTCAGATTACCCTGAGGAGCCGGGCACTTGCGGGTGGGGGTTGCTGTAATTTGGGACATCAGCAATTCGGCTCCGAGAACAATTCTTTTCAAACTTTTCTTTTCATCTCCAAGATTAACTTGAACATTTTCAGGGAGGAAAGGGAGAATAGCTGGGGTGGGAAGCACCAAAGAGATTGGCAGTCACCTTGCGTGTGCTAAAGGGTGACCAAAGAGAGGAAAAAATTGCAATTTCCTTTATTTACCAAGCTTGCTCCATTGCCGGTTGTGTACGACTTGGCAACGATGTATTGATTTTTCAGGAGTTTCTTTTTACAATTACAAAAGAAAACGAAATTACTGATTGGGAAGGAAAACTTCTTTGTTCTGTTTTGTAAAAGAAACAGAGGGTTTGTGTGTTCGGAAGAAATAGAAATGCATTAAAAGATGAAAAAGGGAAGGAAGAAGATGATGATGCCACAGAAATCAATAGAGAGAATTAGGTGAAATAGAACATCTTGTATGTTCTTCAGAACATCATTTTCCATACACTAAATACATTTACAGGCTTGTTTCCTACAAACCTTTCCAAGTTGTTATTGGGGTCCGAAGCCACAAATTCTAAAATGGCTGAGGAATAATTTTTATATTTGGAAGCAAAATATTAGGAAGCACTTGGGCTTTCCGAGCCCAGCTGAGGTAATGCTGGGAAATGCTCCAATATTTCTCCTCCCTGCGGTGGCACAGGGTTGTGGCCCGGGCTGAAAGAGCCGAGCCAGAGCCAGGGTGTTCCCTGATCAAAGAGCTCCAGTGGCACCTGCAAAGCCCCTCTGCTGCCTCTGGCTTTAGGGAGAGTCCTTGTCTGAACCCCGAGTGAGAAATGGTGCGATCAAGGCTGAGGAGGCCGAATTTTGGGATGGAAGCACCGCTGCCAGTAACCAGGGGGCACAGCCCAGCCCGGTGTCCCCTCGCCGTGCCCGGGGCTGGGGACCAGGACAGGGCAGAGCTGAGAGCCTCAGGTGGAGGTCACAGGTGGGACGAGCCAAACTCCTCCTCTCTGCCATCCCTGGGCAGAGGAAGGATGCTGGAAACACCCTTCAGACTGGGTTTTGTGTCCACAGAGCCAAAGCCTCCCAGCTGAGCTCGGGGATATCAGCACGAAACAGCACCATGGCTGAGCCAGCCTGTGCTCCCACCTCTCTTTTGGCCTTCTTATGCTGCACTGGCTGAAAAATAACCCAGTAAAAAAAAAGCAAACCAAAAGCCCACTAAAGCTGAGGCTCAGCTGGGTGATTTCCTCAGCCCAGAGCCACGAAGGGTGTGCTTGGTTCCCCCAGGGAGGAGGGCAGGCTGCAGAGGGGCTGGAGCCCAGCCCGGCTCCCTCCGAGCCAGGGGCAGCTCTGCCTTGGGCAGGAGCGTTTCTGCTTTTGGTCTTTTTGCCACCAGTGTAACTTCACCTCTAGGAAAGGGGAAATTAGTCTGCAATTATGTAATTATCAGCCACCCCGAAGCTCAATTAATGCATTTGGTAACTCTTCCGGAGGAGGGGGAAGTCTCTTGGATGCCAGGTGTGAGTATGAACCGCGGGGTTTCTCCCTCCAGCCTGGTCTGGCTCTGTTTTTGTCAGTGCTGCACGAAGCCCGCTGAGCTCAGGGCGGGCAGGGTTTGCATCTGCAGCCCCGAGCTGCCCTGGCCCTGCTGGGCTTGTTTCACCCCCTGCCTGCCTGAGATCAGCACGGGGGATGCTGCTGGAGAAACCCGGGGTGGTGCACAGACCAACAGCCCTGCAAGGAACGCTCGGAGTACCGGGATGTGATTCCTGGGCTGGGCTGGGTTCCCCTCCCCTGTGGGTCTGGATTCCTCTCCCTGTGGATCTGGATTTCTTTCCCCGTGGATCTGCATTTCCCTCCCCATGGATCTGCATTTCCCTCCTGTGGGTCTGGGTTCCCCTTTCTGTGAATCCCAGTGGATCTGCATTCCCTTCCCTGTGGATCCCCGTGGATTTGCATTTCCCTCCTGTGGATCTGGGTTCCCCTCCTGTGGATCTGGGTTCCCCTCTCCATGGATCCCTGTGGATCTGGATTCCCCTCCTGTGGGTCTGGGTTCCCCTCTCCATGGATCCCTGTGGATCTGGATTCCCCTCTCCATGGATCCCTGTGGATCTGGATTCCACTCCTGTGGATCTGGATTCCCCTCTCCATGGATCCCTGTGGATCTGGATTCCCCTCCTGTGGATCTGGATTCCCCTCTCCATGGGTCCCCATGGATCTGGATTCCCCTCTCCATGGATCCCTGTGGTTCTGGGTACCCCTCTCCATGGATCCCTGTGGATCTGGATTCCCCTCTCCATGGATCCCTGTGGATCTGGATTCCACTCCTGTGGATCTGGATTCCCCTCTCCATGGATCCCTGTGGATCTGGATTCCCCTCTCCATGGATCCCTGTGGATCTGGGTTCCCCTCTCCATGGGTCCCCATGGATCTGGATTCCCCTCCCCGTGCTCTGCTCCCCCTTTGGAGCGAAGCTCCGCGGGTTCTCCCGAGGTGAAGCAGCTTTTCCAGCCCTGAGCTGCAGTGTTACTCCTGCAGGGTAAATCAGGAGCAGTGGCACCAGGAAAAGGGTTGGAGCAGATCAGGAATTTCGGGAGGCCTTGCAGCGCCGTGTCAAGGCGAGGCTTGGTCTGTGTCTGTCTGTCTGTCTGTCTGTCCCAGGGTGCTGCAGGGTTTGCTCCCTGAAGGTGCTGCTTCAGCGGCTCCCAGCCTGGCCGGGGGGAAGGACAGAGCAATCCCTAAATCCACCTTTCCATCCCGCCGGATCCTGAGGAGTGGGGTGTCCAGCTCCCTGTTGTTCCACAGGCAGAGATCAGCATCCTCCCCCAGCTCCATCCCCCTGAGCTCAGGGCATGGGTGGATGTGCTGCTGAGCACTGGGGGATGGGAACACCTGGGGCTCCCTTCTGCTGTCAACATTTATTGCAGAAAATCCCATTTTATTCCATGGAACCCTGAGCTGGAAGGGACCCACGAGGAGCTCCTGGCCCTGCAGACACCCCAACACCTGAGAGCCTTGTCCAGGTGATCCTCAAACTCTGGCAGTCAAACCTCACATGTAAACCAAACCTTACACAAATTCTGTTATCTGTGAGATATGGGGGAATTTCCACCCATGTGCATGCAAAAAAAACAAGGAAAAAAAGGTTTTAATTCACAACACGAGGAAATATTTTTGCAAACTTCCATAATTTTGGGGCTCTACTGTTACAGAGCCAGCTGATGGTGGTTGTGAAAATGAATGAGGACTATTCAGAGCCCTCACTGTTCACATCCAGCAGTTTCTTGATACAAACTGTTTGGTTTCAGGTTTCCAGCTCCCACGATATTTGAGGTTTCATTTAGAACCAAGTTCCTAGAGAAACAAATGCTTGTAAGAGAAGCCTTTCTTCTGCAGATCTCTAAAGTAATCTTAAAAGATGGGATAATAAAGAAAAGCTTGAAAATGTGGGGTCTTGCTGGGGTTCATCCTGAGGTCATAAACCCTCAGAAAGTAAACAGAACATTTTTAGTTTATATATATATATATATTTCTAGTATATAGGTATTTCCAGTATTTATATATAACCTCTGTGTGTATATATATATATATTTAGCTATATTAAAGTCTCAGATAACTTGAAGGTAATTTTGGAACTTTTGGGGATAATTTAAGCTAATACCTGGCAGTGTGAGTGTCTATGCCTGTGCTTCACAGGGATTGTTTCCTCCTAAAACTATGAGCATAATGCTGTGTTCATCTCACCCTTACATGGAATTTATACATCCAAACTCAGTGAATATTCAGTGTTTCAGACACGATCAATGAGAGGTGAATAAAACAGGCAGGAAATCAGATTTCAGCCTGCTGGGAATTTGAGCTCCAGTTTCTTTCTGGTTTTAGTCTGATGATCACAGCAGGTAAATGGACTGGGGAGCTACAGCTTGGAGAAGGTATCAGGAGTAAGGAAATGTTGAGGGAGGGTTGGATCAAGTGAGATGTTGTGGTGCTGGGGAAGGCCAGGCTGTGCTCCCAGTGACAGATCCTCAAGGTAGAAAATGCCTCAGCAAAACTGATTTAAAAAGTGGGCAGATCCACAGTGGGCCTGCAGCCATAAGAGAGATTTGCCAAATTGCCTTTGATTCGTTGTATTTATGAGTTTAAAAAGCATGTGAAATATTTTCCCTTTTCTTTCTTTTTTTCCCCCTCCCTCAGGAAAGAATTAACATAAATAATTCACAAATGATTCTCAGCAGGAGAAGACTGAGTGCAGCAGTTCAGTGGTGCCCACCTGAATCCTGAGGAGTGAAATTTGGGCACGTGGGATCAGGTGTGTGGGTACAAACCAACACCCAGGGAGGAAACTGATCTCAGCTTCTGGCTGGTGCTGGGCTTTGGAGCAGCCTCTGTCTTCTGGAGGCAGAACCTCTCTGAGGGACATTTGCACCTTTCCTGCAGGGTCTGAGCACCAAAACTGGATTTTAGGACACAGAAATGTCTGTGTGGGACAGCAATAACTAAACCAGGGGAGGGGAAGGAGCCTGTCTCATTCAGAAATGAGTCTTGATTCTGGGCATCCTTTGGTGCTCAGGGAAGGTGGAGTCAAAGACCAGCAAGATGATCAGGGACTGAAAATCAGAATATAGATCAGACTTTGAAGCCCCAGGTAGTTCTGTCATCCAGTCTGGGCATGAAACTTTTTTTAAATCCTTGTCTGGGTGGCCACGAGTCCCACAGTTCAATAAATCACTTCCCTGAGAAAGCATTTCCTATGAAGTTGCTGTCTAATATAATAAAACATCTCTTGAATGTCACGTCCCCTTTTTATGTGTCTCTCTGCAAATTTCAAACGATTTTACTTCCTGCTGGAGTCTGGCTATTGTTTAATCTTTAAAAGCTTCTTGCCTGATTTTCAGAAGTGCTGAGCACCCACAGATGGGGGCAGTGGGCTCTGTAAGGGCCCAGGATCTCTGTAAGAGCGAGGGTGGGTGCTCAGGCAGCTCAGTGATGCCTTGGTTGGAGCCACTGGATGGAGCAGATTTCCAAATCAGCTGCCAGAGGAGCATCACAGCCAGAAATTCACTTTGTAAAGGGATGGAATTCACTTTTGAAGGGATAGAATTCACTGTGTAAAGGGATAAAATACGCTCTGTAAAGGGATAAAATTCACTTTGTGAAGGGATACCCTACCTGCTCTGAAGAAACATTCAAAGAATTAAACCCAAACCAAATCCCAGCTGACAACTCCCCTTTGCAGCCCCAGTGGTGTTGAATCTCCTGGCTGATGATGGCTGCTTGCAAACACGTTAGCAAGGCCACTCTGGCCACGAGTTCCAGTTCTTGGTCTTGCTGTGGTGCTGTGGGTGGGCTGAGGGTTGAGTTTTGAAATAAAAGATGCACAGGGGGTGTTGAGCCAGCCCGTGGTGCTGAGGCTGCTCTGTATCTGAACTTGCTCAATGCAAGTAAAATATTTTGCTTATAAAGGATTTCCATAAACATGTGCTGGGCTCTGTGTGAGAGGCAGGTCCCAGGATGTGCTTTAGGGGTGAGCTAAACAAACTGCCATAAACACAGGCCAGGCTCTGGAAGAGGAGGATAAATGGCCTGCTCTGCTCTGCCCCAACCTGAGAGACCCCCCAAAATGTCCTCAAATGTCCTCAAACTGCAGCCACACCCTGCTCATCTTCAGCTCAAACAGGAAGGAGCAGATCCCCCCCAGGGGTGTCCTGTGCTGGAAACATCTGGAAGATTCTCAGGCCTGGAGAGGACAAACCACAGAGGACGAGGGGATTTGGTTGGCTTTGCTGGTAAATATTTCTCCAAGGCCCTGCCAGGTTTTGGAAGGGATTTGGGCACTGAAGGGCTCAGTTGGGCATGAAGGGGGCTTTCAGAAGAGCCTGAGCATCTCAGTGCTCAGTGCCCACTGGAATTCAGACACACCTCAGTTTCCTGGCACTTCCATGGTGCAGCCTGGATTCCCATTAAACCCCAACCTCAGCTAGAAAAATCAGATGTTCAGCATTTAAACTCTGGTAGTTGCCTAAATATAGATGCAAGTGGCTAATTTGAGACTCCCACTAAACCTGTGTTTAAAGCTACCACCACATCTAACCCATACAAAGGCACAAATCCACCCTGAATAATCAAACCAATAATTGAATTCAAATGCTTTCATCCAGATAAAGGGCAGCAATTGAATTAAAACCTGCAAGGATTTTTGGAGCCAGGGTGGACAGTGTAAGTTATAATCTAGTTTATGGTATAAAGTACTAATTATATGTCCATGGTATTCATCAGACTAAAATGCTTCCTGTGTGAGGTTAAAAAAAGTATGGTAAAGATTAATTTAATTATACATTTTATAGATGAAACTGTGTTTCTAATATTTTGTAACTAACAATAACTTTAAAAGGTTGACTGTAAATATACAGTATTTTGGGACCTCAAGAGATTAAAATAAATAACACATGGAGCAAAATAACGTGTGAGGCCTGGATCACAGTTTTGCTAACTGTAACTTCACTTTTAGAAGCACAATACCTTCCTGACAAGTGTGACCAGCAGAACACCCAGCTCAACAGAAACTCTGAAATATTGCCCAGAAAAGGACTTTTTACTAGGGAAAGTTGGAAGGCATTTCAGCTAAATTGACAAAAAGTCAGGCTGGGGAGGGTCAGCAGCGCTGAGGCAGCTCAGAGCCAGCCTGTGCTGCAGTAGCAGACCTGCCAGCATCTCTGCATTTCCCAGCTGTCAGCACTCCCCACTGAAAGGCCACAAAATAAATTACAATTCCCACCTCATTTATCTATTTCCCCTGTTGCTGCTCGTGCCTCTGTGGGGCCGTTTTGGATCTCTGTGCCCTGGCAGTGCCTGGTGCTGGAGCATCCTCTCCCTGGGCTGGGCTCTGCTCTGCACCTGGAGCTGCTCAGGGAGCTCAGCTTCAGAGAAGCTCCAGCCCAGACAAAAATCCCCCTGCTCCTCCTCATCCTCAGCTGGGGGTTGCTGTCCCAGCTCCTGGGGACACATGACAAACCCATTAGGGCAGGGCTGACCAAACACACACAAGGTTGCTTTCTTGACATGACTATTTTTGTGTAAAGGAGGCTCTGCTCTGCTCCCAGCCTGGGGATGGGTGTTCAATCACTGCTGTGGGAAGGGAGCTGAGGGCAGCAGCAGCAGCTGGGGAAACCATTGCTGCTCCCAAAGCCCCACCAGGAAAGGGGCAGAGGCAATTTCCCCGTGCCAGCAAACAGAGAATGTCTCTGTGAAGGTGTCTACGTGTGGCCACTCCTGTCCAAACGCCCCCCCCTTGCTTTTCCCCCCACTCCCCTGTTTGTTTTGTGGCCTCTGTCTGATTAAGGCCCCTTGTTGTGTCCTGCTCAGCCTCGGAGGCTGCTCCAGTAACAACTCGGTGCTATTTAGTTTTATTTGCTCTTAAAATGAACAAGGCATTCTTAGGATGTGTTATGTGATACTCCTGTTTTGTTACTTCCCCTGGATAATAAACAGGCTGGAAATTAATGATTTATAGAGGGTTAGTGTTTGGGTGACAGAAACTAGGACAAGTGGCTGGACTCAGATCCCCCCTGCCTGCAACTCCAAATACTTCAGATGGTTCTGAATAAATTTGCATTTATCCAGAGTCCTGCCTGGTGCACCTCTTGTAGCACACAGAAGCCAAAGGGGCATTTATTTAGCACTGATGTGGTGGCCTCTGATGAGGGAGCCTGGTCAAGCTGTGGCTGTATTTTCTTTGCAGTGAGATACACACACAGCTGAGTTATTTTAGGGGGACAGTTCTGCGTGGCAGACTCCAACTGGGCCTTGTTTGATGTACAAATAAGCTTCAGCCCTCCAGGAGTTAGGAGGACAGAGCATCAACCCCGTGCACAGCCCTGCTGGGAAGGGATTCTCCCATGGGAACACACATCAGCTGCAGGGTGGGGCCATATCCAGCCTGAGCTGCAGATTCCTGGGCTTGGACACAACTCTGGCTTCCAATAATCCAGGATTCCCTCCATGCTGCCCCTTCCACCCACCAGAGTCCTTCCCCCTTGTTCTGAAATCTGCCCCCAGCCCAGGGAACTGATCCAGCTTAAAACCACACAAAACCCAGGGGGTGGAGGCTGGGAAAGGTGTGGTGGGGCAGGGAGAGGTGTGGTGGGCAGGGAAAGGTGTGGTGGGGCAGGGAGAGGTGTGGTGGGCAGGGAAAGGTGTGGTGGGCAGGGAGAGGTGTGGTGGGGCTGGGAGAGGGAAAGGTGTGGTGGGCAGGGAAAGGTGTGGTGGGGCAGGAACACTCTGAGCTCTGCTGCCACTGGGCCACAGCCACAATCCAGAGCTCTGGGGCCTTTTGAGGGTGAAGATTTTGCTGCATAAGGCTTCACACTGCAATTAAACATAATTGTTCATTAACTAAGACAGCGTTTGCCCTGAGAAGATGAATTTATTAATAGCTGCACACATCCTCAGCTGCCTTGGGCTTGATTTGGCCCTGGCTGGACTGCACAAACTGCCCCCACCTATAAAACCTATTTAATGGAAAGATAAACATAAACAAAGCTGAGCCAATATTTAGTGATGCAACAAAATTTGGAGATCACTGTTAAAAATTCAATTTCAAATTGCCATGAATGGCTCTTGCTCCAGCTGAAATTTGGATGCACTCTCTAGACTGAGGGGAAAAAAATTCCCTTTTTTAAGCTGTGCACCTGCACAACTGCCATGAAAAACCCAAATAGAAATAGCAAGGAACAGTTCTCATGTCAACCTGCTGCACTTTGATGCTCCAGGTGTCGTTCCTGGGCAGGGCAGTGGGGTACCCAACACCCCCCCACAATGGGCTTTGGGAGCTGGGAGGGGCTCCAGTGTGATTTACCACAGGATGGGGCAGTGTGGGGGTGTGCAAACCCCTCCCCACACCCCCCAGGGGTCTGTGGGCTTGGGGCAGCTCGGGGGCTCACAGAGCTGAGCTGCAGGTGAGGGCAGGGTGGGCACTGCAGCCCCCAGCCCAGCCACAGAGCCCTGGGGCAGTGTCTGCCAAATACTTCCACTCAGGGATCAGGGAGGGAGGGCACAGGGGGTCCTGAGGCTTTGGATTTGGGGATCTGCAGTGCACAGGAGTCCTGGGGCTCAGGAGTGCTTTCAGCCTCGGGAGGGACCTCCCAGCCCCAGAATTGGGGTTTTGGCAGCCAGGTGCCCCAGGAGCTGGTGAGTGGGAGGCTGAAAGCTGCTGTGGACACTGTAAATCGGTGCTGTATTTTTCTAATAGAGCCGTGCCAGCTTTTCAAGATAAGGGCCTGTCTACAGGCTGCTAATTTATCACCACTGAAGCTTGCTTTAATAAACTTGTGGGAAAAATTTGCTGCTTTTAAGACCCTTCCAGGCTTCAAAGGCCCCCGTTTGCTTTCGGGTCCCTGGGGGTGCTGGTGCCAATGAGACATGTTTCATTAATTATGTTGCACAAATAAGCCAAATATTGCACAAATGTGTGTAGCAACGTGCTGAGGAATGCACACCCAGCTGGGGGCTCTTCTGAAGGACACTTGGTGCCTGCAGGCAACACCTGGGACCTGTCCACACCCCAAAATCTGAGTGTTCCTCTTTAGGGCACCACAAAAAACTGCCAATATTTTTTCCTGTGGAATTCACAGACACCAGGCTGCCTTTCCCAGTTAGAATTGGGATTGAAGGGAGCAAACAGAGATATCCCAGATCCCTCACATCTCCCTGGGCTGGGAATTAGGCAAATGCCATGAGATAGCAGAGGATAAGGACCAGCCTGGGGTCCTGTTGCCATCATCCTTCTTTGCCTGGCCAAGGTTCAGAGGTGCTGAGAGGAGTCTGGGGCGGGATGTTCGTGGGTCAGGTTCAGAGCCAGGGTCCTCTGGTGCTGGAGAACAAAACCAGCAGTGCTGAGAGCAGGTACAGAGCAGTGAGCCCCAAACACAAGGAAAGGGAACAGCCAGAGATCCCCAGCTCTCCATGAAAGGTCGCTGAAGCCACAGCTTTCAGAAGGACTGCTGGAACAGCTACAGGCACAGATGGTTTTCCCAGAGGGATAAAAACCCTCATTTTGATTCTCACCTCACCTTTCTGCTCCCAACCCACACCCAGAGCTGCAAAAAGCTGCATTTTGTGAAAGCCCCCTTAACCAGGGAGTGCAGAAAGCCAAAAGCTGCAGACAAACTCCCCACCAGTCACCCTAAACCTCTCACAGTCTGTGTTCTCCTGGCAGCTGAGGAGGAAAATCAGCAAAAGCCCGTTTTGTGGAGATGTTCGGCTGTCTGGGCAGCAGCCACAGAGCCCCTGCAGTGCTCAGAGCCCCTGGAGCATCCCCTGAGCCTGTGCCACACGCCAGGGCACGTGCTGCCTCCCACTGCCTGCTGCAGCCCTGGCAGGAGCTGGGCTTGCCTCCTGTATGGATTTTAAATGAATTGTTAACACGTTTTATGAATCTGGTAAAGGGGTGCTGATGTGGAGGAGAGCACACACACGTCTGTGCCGCACCACGGAGTAAATAAATCATGACTTCCACGAGATAAAACTTTATTGAGCAGCAATAAACGACAGAAATGCTTCTCACAGTGTTTAAAGCCACGTAAAAGAAAGCACCGAGGGCTGATTGCCCCCAGTTGCTGTGCCTGGAACAGCTCGTGCTGGGCTGCTGGGGAGAGGCTGCTCTGTCACAGCCCAAAATCCCACCCTGGGCTGCCTGGGACAACTTTCAGCACCCACAGTTGCTGCTCACGGTCTCTACAACGCTTTGGAGCCTTTCCCCAGGCAGAATCCTTCCCTCAGGGTCTTTGCCCACCATAAATTGCCCCCGAGGACAGCTCTGAGCAGAGGACAGGCTGGCTGTGCCCCCCTCCTGCTCTCAGCTGTTCCCTGGGTAAATCACCCATCAGGGGCATCGAAATTGGGCTGAAAAGTGGGCAAAACGAATCCTCATCTTTTTCTGCTGAAGTCCTTCTCAAGGAGAGCCTGGCTCTTGTCAGAGCCCTTCTCCAGGGGGTGCCCCAGGTCGGCTGTTAATGCCTTTTGGCTGAAGGTGGAGTGGGATGAAGCCTGGTGCCCTGGGCCAGCCTGCAGTGCCCTCCCTGGGGCTCAGCCCCATGAATCTGCTCTCAGGGGGTCCCCAGAGCCTCAGCAGAGCCACAGCTGATGCAGGGAGAGCTGGGTGAGCTCTGCCTGCCCAAGTGACACCCAGAGACCCCAGACAAGCAACTCCATACACACATGGCAGAGATCCCCCCTCTGCAGGCACTTGGAAACATCTCCATCCAGAATCCAAGCAGGGAGATGTGAAACGAGGTGAAATTATTCAGGATATACAATGGAGGAATTTTATTACCGAGCTGACTGCATTATAAATCAAGTGCTCTGTAAATGCAATAAAACAATTGTTTAGTCTGCATGATTCATACCACAAACCTCAGTATTCTGTGTTTTGATCTTATTGCAGCAATAAACTGTCTAGACAGCAATTAACAAACTGTTTTTTCTTCAGATGTTTGGAGTGCCTTTGCTGCCTGATCAGCACTCAGAAATACAGGGCTTTTTCTCTATTCCTATTAATTATCAGGTTGATCAAGAAGCAAGGTCAGCTGCAGTTGTACAGCATTTCTCTCTCCATGAACTGCTACAGGAAAGGTACCAATGATACTGGTTTTTATTAGTAGCAAGATAAAGATTTATTTTACTGTGATGCTCCAGAATGAGCTTTAAACTGTAATTTCTATGAGCAGAAGGTGCCATATTAGGTCCTGATTCAACAAACTGGTGCTGCTTGAACCCAACTTTAAACATTTCAGTAATCCCAGGGCAATGTGTGCATGCAAATTATTTAAATTTTGGTACATGAGTTCCTCCTTTGCTGAACTACAGCTGAAAAATGGATCCCTCATATATGGTTATCCCTTCTTTTTGCACACTGAGTGGAGCAGAAGTGCTGTGGTTTGGTCCTGACTTTAATGGCTCAGCACTGGAAGTGGGATGGAAGGAGCCTGGACCCTGGGACAGCCTCTGGGGGAAAGAGATGCTTGAGGGAAAAGCCTGGGATAGGTGGAGAGGCTTCTTCAGGTGCTCATTTCACGGGATGATAGAAGCAGCCTCCAGACCCTGGTGTGATTACACAGATTTACAGCAAGGCAAACAGGGCTGGGCTTCCCCTGGTGCTGGACAGGTGACCCCTCCCTCTCAGGGGTGGCTCTGAGTGGGACAGATCTGTGCAGGTGGCTCTGGGTGGGACAGACACTGTGAAGGTGACCCTGGGTCCCTGTGCAGGTGACCCTGGCTGGGACAGACCTGTGCAGGTGACCCTGGCTGGGACAGACCCTCTGCAGGTGACCTTGGGTGGGACAGACCTGTGCAGCTGACCCTGGCTGGGACAGACCTGTGCAGGTGACCCTGGCTGGGACAGACCCTCTGCAGGTGACCTTGGGTGGGACAGACCTGTGCAGCTGACCCTGGCTGGGACAGACCTGTGCAGGTGACCCTGGCTGGGACAGCCCCCAGTGCAGCCAAGGTTTTGGGTTCCAGGGCTGCAGGGCTTTGGCCAGCCCAGGGACCAGGGGTGTGGAGCTGGGTGAGTTTGTGCTCCTGAGGAGAGCCAGACTCGTCCCTCCCTTCCCTGCAGCAGCTGCTGGAGCTCTGCACAATCCCCAGGAGGTGAAAATGCTCAGTCCCTGGTTTTCCCAAGGGGGAAGCAGGATCTGGGGGCTCTCAGAGCATCCCTGGCTGTGCTGCTGGGAAGCTGCTGGAGCAGCCCTTGCTGGACAGCTCCCACCAGGAACAGCAGCTCACCTGAGCTCCAGGAGCAGAGTGGTGGATTCTGCTGGAATTTGCCTCAGTTCCCGAGGAAAAGCAGCAGCAGCTGCACGAACAGAAATTCCAGCTCAGGCACTCCAGGTTCTGTGTTTTGCAGGATAATTCCATGGGATTTGGCTGTAACTCTGAGTCACCAGTGAATGTGTGATATCTTCAGAGCAAATTGAGGAAAATAACTTTGAGGCTGCTTTTCAGAAGTTATTTGAATAATGAAAAGTGTCCCCAGATCCACTGAGGAATTGTTGCTGTGCTGGTTTGGTTTTTACATTCCAGTTCTGCCCACCTCCTACAGAACCCTCCTCCATCACCTGCCTTCTCTTTCCTAACTAAACTCACTCCTTTGGGAACCTTACAAAGGAAATCACTTTCCATTCAAAAATGTTTTCCTCTGTTCTGTACAAACCCTGGGCAGATTTTGCAGGATTGCCCATGAAGTCAGACCTGCAGCTTTGATATATTTCCCTGGAGAAATATATTTTTTTAACTCCCCTCAAGATGAAAAGATGTAGAACTATGCAGACTTTCCAAGCAGTTATTAGGGAACATGCACAACCAGTCAAATCAAATTCTGAGCTTGCTAACCTTGACAGTGCCCTTTTAAATTAACTTTGCAGCCTGGAGATGCACAAACAAAAGGTTTTAAAAACTTTCTCTGAAGCAGTACCACAGAGGGGGGAAAAAAAATCCCATCTTGAATTTTTTCCTAATTTGTTAATTTTAATCTTGGGCATGAAAACTCATTGTCAGTGTTCACTTGGAGATTTTTCCTTGGCTTAGAAACAAAGCAGAGGGTCAGGGCACTGCTGATGAGTCTTAGGAAGGAGGGAAAAATCCAAAGTGTCTCTTTTGTGCTGCTGCACAAAATCTGCTGCAAGCAACACTACAGCCAAACAGCAAAACAGTTGCATTGTTAAGCTAAATGGCTCAATTTAATGAGTTTCTTTATTTATTCCTTTCTTTTACAAACCCCTGTTTTTCCAGGAGATGGAAAAGGAGGCAACTTTAATTATTCTGCAGGATTTTTTGTAGAAGAACAAACCAGTCTCTACAAGAGGGAGATGCTGCTGTAACTCTGCTAAACTACACTCAGCTGCTACAAGTTTTTTTTCTTCCACATTTTTTTTAATTAATGCTGCATCCTTCAAATAACAAAAACATTCCTGGTACTCATCTTGCAACCCACAAACTCTTTAGGGAAAAAAAATAAAAAAGGAAACTGTTAGGACCAGGGAATTGTTTAAAATAGAAATACAGTATGCCATAAGGCTCAGCTGCTTTATAGTTTTACTCCAAACTCTACATCCAGACCAAAATGCTTCTGTCATTTTCCAAATCAAACCTGAACTCAGGGAAAAGCAAAAGTATTATGGCAGCAGAGACCCCTGTGGCTCAAAGTTTTATACCTAAATAAGGGAAAAAGCAGTTTTATCTGGTTGTGCCCCAAAAGTCAGGTGATGTTCACGTATTTCAAAGGACTTTAACTCTGAGCCTTCCTTTACACCTCAGCCATTTAAGTGCTTAAACCCTCGTGTTCACCAGAAGCTGCCAGAACACTCTAAAGCCACCCCTCATCTGTCAACACCGAGTTTGCAGCCTCCGAGACAAACCCAGCTTAAAATTTCAATATTCCAAGTACATTTTGGGGCGTTCTCTCCCAGTTACTGCCGGCGACCAGTGAATCTCGTTAACTGGGCACAGGAGGGTCTTTATGAATGGAATGTAACATAACCACCCAAAGTAATCTCGTTACCTTGGAACAAGAGGTTAAATACCACTTCCTGCTATGTAGTAGCTGTTAAGTGTAGTATTGATGAAAAATATGCTAATAACGGCTCCTGAGAAGAATGGCCGGGTTCTTGTTAGCTAATCTCTCCGAGCGGGTCCTAAGAGGCTTTTGTGCTCGCTGCTGTCACATGCACATCCAGCCCCGAGCTTGTCCCTCACCGGGGCTGGGGCTTCCCCTCCGCGGGCATTCCCAAATCTGTGCCCAAAAACGGGCGAGAAACGGGCTGGAGCTGCTCCTCTGTGGTGAATTCCCAAATCTGTGCCCAAAAACGGGCAAGAAATGAGCTGGAGCTGCTCCTCTGTGGTGAATTCCCAAATCTGTGCCCAAAAACGGGCAAGAAATGAGCTGGAGCTGCTCCTCTGTGGTGAATTCCCAAATATGTGCCCAAAAACGTGTGAGAATTGAGCTGGAGCTGCTCCTCTGTGGTGAATTCCCAAATCTGTGCCCAAAAACGGGCAAGAAATGAGCTGGAGCTGCTCTTCTGTGGTGAATTCCCAAATATGTGCCCAAAAACGGGCAAGAAATGAGCTGGAGCTGCTCCTCTGTGGTGAATTCCCAAATCTGTGCCCAAAAACGGGCGAGAAATGAGCTGGAGCTGCTCCTCTGTGGTGAATTCCCAAATATGTGCCCAAAAACGGGCGAGAAATGAGCTGGAGCTGCTCCTCTGTGGTGAATTCCCAAATCTGTGCCCAAAAATGGGCGAGAAATGAGCTGGAGCTGCTCCTCTGTGGTGAATTCCCAAATCTGTGCCCAAAAACCGGTGAGAAATGAGCTGGAGTTGTTCCTCTGCAGCCAATTCCGAAATCTGTGCCCAGAAAGGAGCTGGAGCCGCTCCTCTGCAGTGAATTCCCAAATCTGTGCCCAAAAACGGGTGAGAAATGAGTGGGGTCCCCTCCTCTGCAGCCAATTCCCAAATCTATACCCAAAAACAGGTGAAAAATGAGCTGGAGCTGCTACTCTGTGGTGAATTCCCAAATCTGTGCCCAGAAACGATCAGAGTTCCCCTTCTCTGCAGCGAATTCCCAAATCTATACCCCAAAACGGTCGAGAAATGAGTGGGGGCTGCTCCTCTGCAGTGGATTCCCAAATCTATACCCAAAAACAGGCGAGAAATGAGCAGGGTCCCCTACTCTGCGGCAAATTCCCAAATCTATACCCCAAAACGGGCGAGAAACGGGCTGGAGCCGCTCCTCTGTGGTGAATTCCCAAATCTATACCCAAAAATGGGCGAGAAACGAGCTGGAGCCGCTCCTCTGCGGTGAATTCCCAAATCTGTGCCCAGAAATGGGTGAGAAACGAGCTGGAGCCGCTCCTCTCCCCCCAGGAGCTGCCAGGCCTGGGCTGGGCACTGGGCTCCTCTGCTGGAGGCAGAGCTGGAGCAGGAGTTGGGCCCAGAACCCAAAGTTTCAAACCTCGTTTGTCACAGGGAGGGCAGAGCGGGGCTGACCCGCTCGCTCCTAACGCTGCTCACAAAGCCTTAGGGCTCTCACCTGGGGGCAATAATTACTCAAAGCTCGTGGTTAAAGCTGACATTTTAGCTCGGGAAGAGGCTGGAAGTGTTGTTGAGTTTATGGGATGGCAGGAGCAGGGCTGGGTTCCCCATCAGCATCCTCGGCAGGGACCCCGGGCTGAGCTCTCTGCACGGCCCAGCTGGGGAGAAACGGTCTGTTTGTCCTGGGTTTGGTTTGTTCTCCTTCCCTTCTCCCTCTGCATTTCCATAAACAACACACAATTCCCCGAGCCACCCGGGCTGCAGGTAAAGGAGGAGGGCCAAGTAAATTCGGAGCACACCAATTATTTTGGTGAGGTCACTGAGTTTAGCATTAGAGAATTCTGCTGGGGATGAGCACTGGGGACACTCTGATTTGTGCCATGAACTGCACAAAAGCTCTCGGTGCAGGGCAGAACACGACTTTTATTGGGAAGCTTTGTTCCCTGAGTTAACAGAAGAATAATCCTTTTCTTTTACCAGCTCTGAGCTCCTCGTTTTACTGCATGACCCAGCTGCACTGTAAGTCACTTTTGTGAGTCACTTTTGTAAGTCACTTTTGTAAGTCACAGCAGAGGAAGGAAAGTGAAAGAGGTGTGATTTCAGAAAAAAAAAAATTAAATATAACTGATTGTTTAGCTCACTGTTCAGCTGCTTTGTTTCTCTGCACATCATGAGGGTGAGCAGTCGTCAAATTATTGTGCTGTGTTTTCATGCAAACAAGATTCCCGAAGGAAAGAACCTTTTAGAGACTCAGAAGCCAAGGGAAGTGCCAAGCCTCCAGCTGCTGTGGGCTTGCACCACTTCATTGTCAGCCTTGTGGCAGCCACTTCCCGCAGCCCCACATGGCAGCGTCCCCTGTGTGGGGCTGGGGGCTGCAGGAGCTGTGACAGAATGCTGGGCACGAGGAAAATTGCTGCTGATTGCATTCCACACAAAGGGCTGGGACAAAACAGCAACGTGGAGCTGCAAGAAAAAATTATACAGCATTTAAAAAAATTGATATAACTGTCTATTGCTGTTAATGCAAGAAGGAGTAATGTACAGGCAGCTCGTTTCAGGATACGAGGTCAGAGGCTGAGCCTGATATTTCAGGGGGTTCAAAAATCAAAATTCAATTGTGCCTGAAAAAATTAGAGATTAGTGGAAAAACTACTGCAGGTTAAGATCCTTTATCAAACTTCCTGGGAGACAGAGCCTGTGCTGGTATTTTAAGTGAGACTGAGCTCTTTATTTTTGAACATTGTTCTGTTACAGCAGAACATAACTGGCTACTACACGTACCAATAATAGAAAGATAATCAAGTTACACATTTGATTACTCAGTAAAAAATAGGTTGTAAATTATACATTTAAATCCAAGTAAAGCTCATGGTGTGCCCTTTGAAACCAGCTGGAAAGCCAAGTGCAACAATGGCCTGAATTCTCACTGCCCAGGTCTGTTTGAACCAGAGTGATACCCAAAAGCAGGGATTGCTCCCTCCAGCCCCACTGGAGATTTCCAGCACCCTGAAAGGACCAAGGGAAGGGAAGGGATGAGCCCCCTGTGCCAGGCTGGGGGTGGTGCTGCACCCCAAATTCACCAAACCTTCCATTCAGGCTCCCTCTGCCAATGCCAGGCAAGGAGCCACCTCCTGTTCAGCCTGGGGGCTTGGAGCTGGCCTCAAACCCTCTTTTGCAACAGTTTTTGGGTTTTTTTGCTCTCTTTTGTAACTGGCACCCTCTCAGCACCTGGGGGTGTCCCTGGACTGAGGATCCTGGCAGGGAGTTTCTCACCAGAGACACTTGGAGCGTTTGGAGCCACTTGTTGGTTGGGTTCTTGGCATTATTTTTTGGTCAATCACTGTATCCACTTTCCCAGGCACTTTAATTAAGGATTTGTAGGACTTTTCTCTCCTCTTAGGGATGCTCCAGTGCCTGGTGCTGTGGCCCTGCAGGATGCTCATTGCACACCTGGCCTGTGCTGGGATTGGGCTGGGAATGTCACTGTGGAGGAGAGGGTCTGGTTTGGTTGGAAGAGAAGGTCTCCTGTATAAAAAATGACATCTTAAGAGAGACATTTAAATGTTTCATGGTTCTAATTATGTTCCTTGTTTGGGTTAAGAGCAGAAGTGGTTCCAGCTCCAGAAGAGGAGCGATCCCAGGGGTGCAGGGTGATCTCTGCTCAGCCAGAACTGTGGTTGTCCCCTGTCCCAGGGACAAACCTGCCCTCAGCCTCCGGCAGGGAGAGTCACTGGGCTGCTCAGCACACCAGGGCCTGCTGAAGGTGTCATTTGGTCCCTCACAATGGTGCAGATTTGCTCTTTTCTGGGGCTGTCTGGGTGTCAGTGCTGCCACCAAGGGCTCTGTCACAGATCTGGGACAGCCCCCCCAGCCCCTCAAACCCTGCAAACACCATTTACTGACCTCTGCCCCTTGCCAGGGGAGAGCAGTGCCCAGAGCCTCACATCCCTCTGCTGCACACACTCCTTGGCTTTCCCCAGTGCTGAATTAACCCTCCTGTCCCCTGTCTCAGGAAATCCCTCTACACAGACTGCTGCCTCCAGAAAATGGGCAGAAAAACAGGAATTTCATCAGCTGATTGGTGCCTGCTTCGAATTTGGTGCTCTTTATCCCACTCTGGGATGAGCTGGGAGCTTTCCCTGAGCCTTCTGCCCTCCTCCAGCCCTGCACATCAGAGGGAGCTCAGCAGTGACATCGCTGCTCTCCAGGGGAACTCGGGGTGGGGGCAGCTCTCAAATGAAAATAGCAAATTCCACAGTTATGACTCCAGTAAAAGTTACTCAGGCATTTAAATAATGGGACTTCCTACTCCCCAGATATCTTCCTTTCTGTGGGATTGTCTCAGGAAGGGATAGCATCAGGGATCATAAATTGTCTTTTGGCTTTTCAGCACTTTACAGGCTCCCATGCATCACCAACAATGGGACTGGGGAATGACTCTTAACAGCTCATTAAGGCTGTTTTTGCCAAATGCAAATAATAAAAAGGCCTCTTAAGAGGCTGTCTCATTTTTATTCAGAAAAGGCTACTGCAGAATATAAAAAGATGCCATAAAATGGAAATGCAATAGAAGGCCCAGCACAGTCATCTTTGGGGTCCTTTGAAAGATTTCCAGGCTAACTTCAAATCTCATGGGCATTTCTGGGAGGATTCTGGATGCACAATTCAGGAGGGCACTTAAAAAAAAAATCAGATGCTGATGCTGTGCTGGCAACACACAAATATCTGGGGAGTAAAGGAGCACAAATAAATAGGAATGAGATTTTCATGGACTTGCCTCACATTTGCCATTTTTTTTATACTCCCAGTTCACTTCTCCTGCTGTGGTCTGACTGCAGGTCTGAGGCTCTGGTGCTTTTGACCTTCTCACACACAAAGAAAATACACTTTGGCCGTCCATGAGATACAATTTGGTGTCTCCAGACAGGAAACTCTCCCTGCTCAGCTGCCAAGTGTGGGACTTGAGTGTCCTGGAGCAGCCAGGCCATGGAGCAGCACCAGGCTGGAGTTTGCTGGGGTGTCCCAGACACATCTCTCCCCCTCCTTCCTCACCACCACTGCACTCCCAGTAGGCTCCAACTGCTTGGGAGGCAAATTCCCAGTGACCTCCGTGGTCCCCAGCACCCCTGGGCCCATCCCAGTGCTCCTGGCACCCAAATCACCTCTGAGAGTTTTGGCACTGGTACTTCTTCGTATTTTTCCCCAGAAAGATGCAGGATTTTGGCTTGATGATGTTATCACCTAATTTTTAGAGGTGTTTTCCTATCTCCTCCGAATTTTCCTTCATTCCTTCATTCAGGGGACTGGAATGTTCATTAATTTAAAGCCAAGTCTGCAGGCAGCCTGTGGAAACTGAGATATCTGGAGGTTGTTTTGGACACTGTGACAGCCTGGTTTGCATGGACAGGAGCTTTGGATCCATCTCCTCCTGTTGTTAAATCCCAGTTTGCACCAAAGCCATTGGCCAAAGATCCACAGATTTCAGCTCAATAAGACAGTTCCTCCAGAACTTGTAATTACTCCATGAGGAAACCAGAATGACAAAGCACTGATTGTCATTCTTATACTCCCACTGATTTACACAAGTGACCAATGGTAATGGATTTATGAGATATTTACTTCATTTCCATCCCAGGAAGACTTTCTTACCCTGTCTGGAAAAAATTATTTCCCCAAATCTGAACAATTGCTTAAATTGCTGCTAGATTTACCTTATCTTCCTTATAAGAATTGTGATTTATCATGTAACAACACCAGAAATCTCCCAGTAAGAGTCAAGCTGTTGTTGTGGGAATTGAGTCCATTACCAGAATTCCCCAGAAAATCACTGAACACCCCTTGGGGAGCCTGGAGAATTAAGACTCTTCATAAATTTATTCCTCTCTCTTAAATCAAGTTTAAGAATTAACATGAAAATTGGATCTGGTAACTTCTCTTGAGCAAGGCTTGAAAAGTGAGAGAAATCCACTTGTAGAATTTGGGCCAGGCATGACCCATCTCTGAGAATGATTTTTGGCCCAGATTAACTCCTTCCTCACTTTCCCCAGCAGTTACCTCTGTACAGCCTGAGCAAGTGGGCTCACACCTCAAATTCTGGGTAAGTTTGGCCTGAAAAAGGAATAGGGAAGAAAAAAACAACTCAAACCAAAACAACCAATAGAGCAAAACCCAAACAGGCAACCAAGCAACAAAAAGATGAGAAGAAACAATATAAAAACTTTGGTTTGGGGCTTTTCTCTGGTGTAGGACTCAGGGAAGGATCCCTGGCTGATGCTGTGCCACACACAGCCTTAAACTGATTTATTGCACGTTTCACTTGGGCTTTGAGAGTGGAAGGAACGGGCAGACTTGACTTTTTAAAATGCAAATGAACCAGAACCTTGAAGGGCCTTGGAATATTTTCCTAACTTCCTGAAGCCCATAAAAATGTGTCTCTGAGTTTGTGTTATGATGGGAGACTCCCAAGAAGCAGCAGAATGAAAAACAGCCCGGGGTTGCTGAGGGCAGAAATGGAGCCCAGCTCTGAGATGGGCTCTGATGGGAAGTTCACTCCCCCTGAGCCTGCTGTCCCTGCTGTCCCACATTTGGAGATCCCATCGATTCCAGAGTGGCTCCCTGGCACTGTGCCCTCTCAGGAAAAAGACAGGAGGGTTCAACTTGAGGAGCCCTCGGCTCTGGAAACTGCTGAGCTCCACCATCTGGGCTGCTCTGTGGCAAGGAATATGCTTTATTGGCATTGCTCAGAGGTTTACAAGCAATCTTCTTGAAGTTTTAATGGTTACTTGGGTGATTTATCCTGTCTTGAGAGTCAGTGCTGTTAGGAGGCACCCAGTTCTTGAGCTCTCGCTTTCCTTTATTATGAAAACCTTTAATCTTTCCTCCATGTACCATAAATAAGCTCATTATGGCCACACAGAGAAAATGGAGCAGTCCCCATGTCAGTTTGGACCTTTTGCTTCACACTTTTATGAGCTGCTTTAACTTCACGAGGGGGATGCTTAATATGGAGCAGCAGGAATTGGGAGCCTGAGGAGCAGGAAAGTGTCAAATTCAATTTTGTGTCTCTGCAATGCCCAGCACCATTTTCCAGGCAGGAGTGCTGGCACAGACACAGGCACTGCTTCCTTCAGAGTCTCGAGGGAACTTCTTCCCCTGCTCCAGAGCCTCTGGAACCTCGATATCTGATCCCTCAACCCATATTTCTCTCCCAGCACGTTATTTAAAGCTGTTCTGGGGGGAAGGCAAAGGGGGTGCCTTGGGAGGCACTGGCAGAGCCAAACCAAGGCAGAAGGGTTGAGGTTCACGGCAGGAGAAACATTTCACTCAAGGCATCCCCTGAGCGAATTCAGACCAAATCCACAACCCCAAGGACCTGCAGGAGAAGGGAGGGATCGGCTCTCTCACCACTTTATATCATATATCATGTGATATTTACATCATATATATCCAGGGAAAGCAGGGAATAGTGCCTCAGGCATCCAGGGCTCCAAGGGCTCCTCATCAGCCCAGGCTTTGTCCAGGTCTGTGGGATGGAACTTTGTGCTCTTTGCCTCACCTCACACTCCTCGAAAATGCAGATGTGACAAGGTCTAAAATTCAGATGTGACACCTCCAAAATGCAGATATTTACTCCTCTTTGGGAGCCCTGCCAGCTCTACCCAGAGGAAAAAGCTGCATTAATGGTCGGCTCCAATACTGCTGTTTTTTTCTTTAGCTTCAGTGATTCTGCCCCGGGGGATTTTCTTTAACAAAACCTCGGCCCAGTTGACCTTCGGGACTATGATTACCACACCCATGGGTGGAAAGCACGAGCCAAATCTCCGATAAGGAGGGAACAATTAAAGAATTCAGACTGATGCTCCATGCAAAAGGACGTTTAAATTAGCATAGAGCAGCAGAGCCTGGAGAGGAGGGATCTGTAATTGAAGCAAAGCTCTAAGTGCATCTCTTGAGCTAATTGCCATCTCAGAGATTGTAAAAAAGAGAGAGAGAGAGAGAGAAAGAAAAGGACTGGAGGGCAAATTACAACTTTGGAGTAGGGATGGACTCAAGTTAGAGGATGCATGCGAGAGTTATGCAGGGAATTTGCAAAGGGTTGGGCAGTGTTTTATGGAACATTTGCCCTTAAGTTTTGAAAATGTCCTTGGCTGGGAAGGGGGATGGGGAGTGCAGGCTCTGAAAGGCTTCTCCTCCTGGGCAGAGGACATTTGGCTTGAAAGGAGGCAGAGGGAACACAGAAGGTATAACTACAATATCTCAAGTGTGCCACCCTTTCCTCCCTTACAGCAACCCCGATCCACAAGGTGAACACCAAAGCCAAGTCCCCAGTCCCACCCAGGACATTCCAGCTGCCCCTGGGAGCTCTCCCCAGCCCACCCAGGACATTCCAGCTGCCCCTGGGAGCTCTCCCCAGCCAGAAGCAGGAGCCCAGAGCTGACACACCAGTGCCAGACTGGCAGAACCCCACAAATACCATCTCAGATAACTCCAGTTGCCTTAATTACAGCAGCTCACAGCCACTGGAAGAGCATTAATACAAAATGGAGATGCTTTATCACTATGCCCAATAATCTGTCCAGTTAAAATCTCATTATAAACCTATACTGGTGGAATTCCAGAGGTTCAGATTATTAACCCAATCCATTTGCTTTGTGTCCCACTTTGTGATCTTTTTTCACAAAGAGATCAAAGCAATTTGGAAAAGAAAACACTTTTTCTCCCCTCTAAAACTATTTACAGTACCTAATACATTCAAAATCTGGGATATTATGTGTTTATGTACTCCTGCAGTATGGAATAAACCCCTCATATCAAAGTAGGATTTTGGTTGTACTTTACCATTGTTATCATGAAAATGTGGATAATTTTCCCCTTTGTGAATCTCAGTAAGATCTGTGGATGACAAAGGGACATGTGATGTCAGTAGTAAATCCATTATCTTTTCTTCACATGAAGTGATTGTGGTAAGGGAAGTTCCACTAATGACACCCAGGCAGCAATCCTGGTGCTTTTCCAGGCTGGAAGTTGGCTCTGGAAGCAGCAGGAGGATACCAGGCTGTGGCTACAGAATCCCCTCTGGTGGAGGGAAACCCAGCACAAAGGAAACTCCTCTGGGCTTGCTTGCTGCCCTGAGTGTGTCCACAGGGAAGGATCAATAACCAGCGCTGCAAGAGGAGTTAATTTGCATTTGAGGAGAAATTGTCTCTCTGGGGGGAAAGCAGAGCCAGCCCCATCCCAGCGCCCATCACGGGAGAGTCGGAGCTCTGCTCTGCCCTTTTGTGCTGCGCTGCTGGGTGAGCACAGAGCTCTCGTCCTCCTGCCTCTCCCAAACCTCTGCCTTGCCCGAGGATCCAGCCTCCAGAGGCAGAAAAAGGCCGATTCACAAGTGAGCAGTATTTTAGAGATGTTTTCAGACACTCCTGCTCTCGAGACAATCGTTACCGACTTTAACAAGCTGATCCCGCACACCAAGGTGCCATAATCTCCCCAAAAGTCAATGTTCCCTCCTTGGGGCTCCCACAGGTCCACCTGTGGCTATGCTTGGGGCCACACAGTGTGTGAGAGCTGTTTAGTTTACCCCAGCAGATATTCCCACAAGTCCGGGGCTATTTCCCAATTTTGGAGATGCTGAGGGGAGGGGATTGGGAGCTGATGATAACGGGATGGAGGAGATTAGGCAGCTAAGCCATCCATTTTAGTTCCAGTGATCAAATTTCACAGTCTTCAGCTGCAGCACTGCCCAGCTAACTCTTCAAGTGAGGATAAAATGAGGGAGTGCAGCTATAACCAAAAATTTAATGTGATGGCCACCACAGAATCACCACCTACCCAAAGCTGATGGGTCATTGTGCCTCAGCTGGAGAGTTTGAGCTTAGAAATGTTTATTCTTGTTATCTGCAGAGTTACTTCTGGCAAAAAGCTCTGCTCCCACTCGTGATTGCCATCTCAGCACTCACAGAAAGCATCAGCAGAGAGATGGGGTTTGTTAAGATCACAGCAGATACCAGGACCTGAGGCAAACAAAATGCTCCAGGTCTGAATAGCAAATGCTGGACTGGACCATTAGGTAGAAATTTCTTATCAAGAAGAGAAAAAAAACCCAGCTCAGAAGAATTAAAAGTCAGTGCTGCCCAGACATTTTACAAGGAACTGTAAATGCTTAATACTACGGGTGCAAAATGCCATGAAATACAATTAAATGTTATTAAGCTTTTTTATGGTAAGAGGGAACTTTTCTCTACAAATAGTTTTTAACTAGCAGCTTTACTTGTTTATCCTCAAAAAGAAAGATCTTTACATGTTGTATTTAAAACTAAAAATGCAGTGTTATACATATTAACATTCTTTGAAAGCTCCCAAGAGTTTTCCAGACCTCCCATAGGTACCCTGAGGGGAAAATCAAAACCACATATGGGGAAGTGTGGGGGTGAGAAGAGAAAGAAAAGTTAGTTCCACGTGGACTTTAATGCATCTGATCTCAGGAGGCATTAAACAAACCCCAAAAAAGTGCATTTTACAAGGTGAACACTGCATTGATTTGAGACTTTTATATCAGAAGGAGCTCAATTAATCTGATTCCAATTGACTGACAAAACATCCCCACCTTTCAAAACCAGGAGCGACTGCCATAGCAACAGGATATAAATAACTGTACACAGCAAAGCCCACCAGAACAAAAGCTAATGATGTACATTGTTAAATATGGAAAAGGTTTAGCTGAGGTCCCCAAAGCTTCTGAGGTGCTCACAGCAGTATTTCTGTCCCAGGAAAGACTTGAGGTCACTTTTAAATACAGATGGTGATTTGATCTTTGTTGTTATTTTATTCTAATGATTACATGCTCTATAAACAGAACTAGACAAGTCACGTTTCTTGTGAGCTGCTGCTGTAATAAACAGGTTATTTGAATTAACCCTGCAGGACTGGCTGTAGGGAGGTGGGGTGAATGAAAAGGTGGGGAGGAAAGGGCAGAATTTGGTGACAAACACACAAACCCTTGCAGTCTCTGTGTCTCTCTCACGTGCAGAGCTAGGGCTCACACAAGTGGCATTAATGGCATTTTCCCAAGGATTCCCGTGGCACTGGTGTGGTGTGTGCCCAGCTGGGACACTGCCAGGGCTGCCATGGGCATCTGTAACCCAGAAACCTCTTTTTTGTTTGCAGGTGCAGGGGGAGGTGTGTGATGTGCAGCTCTCCTGGTTTGCCATGGCAGGTAAATAATGCATCTCTGAGAGCCCTCAGCTGCCACCCAAAATGAACAGGGAGATTCAGGGGAACTGCAGTGCCTGAAGTCCAGAACTTTTATGCATATTGAGACACATCAAAATCCAATTTTCAAACGAGATTAGAATAACTAATTTCCATTATTTTGCTTTAAAGAGACACCACAAATCAAACACACGAAAACAGTAATTTCTGCCCAGGCTGTTGAAAAGAAATGACCAAAAATTTGGGCTCCAGAGCTACCTTGGCATTGCAGAAGTGGCAGAAGGTGCCTGCCAAAGGACTGTGCCCTTCTCCAGGGATCTTGATGTGCATTTACAGAGACTCTCACCCCCAGGGAGCCAGCACAGGGTGTGTGACCATGGATCTGCTGCTGCCCAGGCACCTGCTCAGCAGAACATGACTGAGACCTTCCCTCACCCTTTCCTCACCAAGGAATTTCTAGAGCAGGAATGTTTTCTTATCGAGAGCAGCAGCAGCTTTCAGACAGGCTGACTCACGACTGCTGGATCAGATAGAGCAGCTCTGGAATTTATATGGTCCCCATTAGGGAGCATCCAAAGAGGAGATGTCACAAGAGCACTCTGACCTTGGGAAAGGTTGCAATCTGCACCTCTTCCTGCTCCCAGGGGCAAACTGAGGCAAAGGCAGCAGAGAGGTTGCTCCAGGTTGCCCAGGAAGTTTCCAGCCGAGGGAGGGAGGACATGACCATGGGCTCTGAGTGTCCTTGCCCTCTGCCCCAGTGTCTGGGGACAGGGCAGGGCACAGGGGATGCTCCTGCTGGTGGATGGGGCTGTCAGAGCTCTGTCCTGTGCAGAACCTGTGCTGCTTCCAGAGCCCAAAGCATGGAATTGAATTCAGCAGCCCCTGGGCTGGTGTTCTCAGGACCCAGCAGCCCTTGGCCATCACCAGCCCCACCTCTGAGCTTCTCCTCCTCTCCCCCCACCTGTTGGGATGAGTTTCCACACTGAGCTGAGCACTGGCTTAGCCTGGACATACATCCAGCCCCACCTGGGCCAGGAGGGTCCCACGTCCAGCTCAGCCCAGCCCAGCC
>VZRX01011109.1:0-32136 GCA_013398075.1 Notiomystis cincta
ACCTGTCCAAACCGTGACACAGGTTCATTTACATGAAATGAACATGGGATGGTACCTTCTGGGCACATTTTATGTGACTCAATGGTAGTTCAAATTCACTGCCTTGAAGCACTCATCATGACCTACCACAAGCAAGGTTGTATGACTCAAGGAATGTGTTGGCTGCCATCTGTCCTGGCTGGTGCATGCTTTCAGATGTGTCCCCTAAGGCTAAGCAAAAGAAAAAAGCATCTGGAAATGTTTTGCCCAGCTTTAAATGCCCTCCTATTATCTAGGCATGACTTAATCTTTTGACCATTAATTTATTATGCAAAGACAGTAAAACATCTGTGCTTAAAATTCACTGGAATTCATGTATTGTCTATAAACTTGCTTGAAATACTGGTGCCTTAATTTGAAGTTGTTATTCTTGGTAATTTTCCACAAGGAAGGAACTGACCAATCCAATTCATTTACAGTTGCCTGAATGTTAGGCTATCTGTACAGTTTTACCAGTACACTCTTGAAGCAAACCATCTGCCAGCATAATTTACATGAGAAAACTACTTCCCCTCTGAGCTGCTCGTAGAGCAAGAGAACAGCGCCATGGCTGCAGCGAGCCTTGTGCTGCATTTCAGTGTCTGCCAACAGCTCACAGGAACTCCCTGCCATGTGTATCTGTGCATGCCTGTCATTCATCAGAGCATTCTTCCTAATTCCCAGCGATTTCCACTGCCTGTCTTCCCTTTCATTTACCTGTGACACCATGTACTCAGCTCGTAGAGAATTTGGAGCCAAAAATAAAAGTAATGTATATGCTGGATTGAGTGAAAACTGAGCTCCTTTGCCTTTCTGGGAAGATATATATTTAGAATTGTAGTCATTTGCCAGCTTCGACACTTAAGCAGCACTGACAGTTACAGTCTGAGGTACCAAATTATTTGATTTCTCAGAATGGGATCAAGAGTACAAATCTGTATGACACCACTTTGTGAATAGTGACTGACATTTTATGGTAATTACTATGTGTTCTGCAAAACTGATTTGGGCTGATACTTTTTGTTTTCTCTGGGAGTGAAATATTCATTTCCCACCATTGTAGTTACCAATTCACAGGTAGGACATCACTGTTTGGTACTGACAAGACCAGTAAAGTGCAGAAACATTTTGGGTCACTGCTCTTAGAGACTTCCCTTCTGCAGATAATTTCCCTCAATGTATGAGGAGAAAGGGAGCCTGTTTGCAGGTTTGTAAGAAGAGGCTTCACCAGCCTTAGGGTACTGTAGACCTGGTTCTTTCTGTCCCTTGTCCTTCCATGTGTGCTCTTCTACAAATTACTTTTCTGTTCAGGGAATAATCCATGTAGCAGTAGGTGTGATTAAAGGGGCTAGGCAGACCAAGCTTAGGGTGATGTTGTCTGGCCCTGAAAATTATTTAGGTGTCCATGCTTTCAGGTGCTTAATTGAAATTCTGAACTGTCTCCAGAGTTGTCCTTAAAATAGCTGCTCTTGTTGAATGGACATCTGGACATCAGTGAGGACTGCTGCTGTTTCAGCGCTCTTCCTCAGACAGCTTTTTCTCACCACTGAGTTCTTTTTTCTTTTCTTTTTCTCTACATATGTATTTCATATGCTTCCACACATTATGTTGCAGACTCTAAGGGCAGGAAAACTGTTTTGCAAAGGGAAAATTCAACTGTTACTCATTTTACACGGTAACAAGTATTGTAAAATATGTTTCTAGGTTTCACAAAAAGTCTTCAACTTACCACTTGGATAAATATGGAAGATTTTCCCAACGTGTTTTTTTTTTTTAATTCTGATTTAAGTTTTGCTTTCCTGAATAGTGAAAATAGCAGAATGACAGAATTAACTACAGGAAGAGCCATGAACAAACACTGCAGTCTGTGAATATTGCATTGACTCTGAGATACAAGTTTAAAGAGTCCCCAAAGATGTAATTTTGTAAACAGTGCTAGTGTAAACCAGGTCTAGGAAATGACTACTGTTGCTTAATGGATTTCTAGCTACATTAAGTGCTCTTTCACCCAGAAAAACAAATGCATAGCAACTGGAAATTTAAAGTGGCTTTTATTTATATGATTTGTACTGTTGTCAAGCAGAAATTTAAAACATTTAATGATCCAAGCAGTTATAATTTGATGTAAAATATTCCAACCTTGTGTTATTGACATAATTGGCAAAATATTTTAAAAAGTCTTACTCTTGAAAAGTCTGTTCTGATATGCCTAAGTACTCCCCATTAATTTAACCATATTTAGCAGTTATGATACATGTGTTCCTCCCTAATATCTCCCTATTACCATACCAATGAGTTTTGCCTTGTTTTTGTACATTTTAGTTCTCTGTCAGCTATTTGTTAATTGTCTACATAAAAAGAGAAAAGTAAAATAGAATTAGTGTCATCTCATTTAATTATTTGTGTTAACCTTTGCTTTTGGAATAGCAAGTAAGGGCTGCCCTGGCCCAGAGAGAAGATGTGTTCAGGGGCTTGCTGCCCTATTTCCCTGGGACTTCTTGGCAGCTGCAGAGCTGTGGCAGTTTTGGTGGGTGGCAACAGTCAGAGGATGATCAGAAGTGAGGAGTTTTATAGCTTTGCCCTGAGAATTTAACCCATAGCAGCAGCAGCTCATGCTTTTGTCAGAGATGCTTTTTCAAGGACTTGGGAGAGGGTTATGTGTGCTCTTCTCCTCCAGTGTTGTCCAGAGGCTGCTTAACTGTTCCTCCAGGAACAAGTGGAGTTGCTGTCCAAGAGATGGTGCCCCAGCCCTCCTCAGACTGCATGATCTTACTGTGTCACCAATGCATCATAAAAATGTTGAAGAAAAAGTACTGAACTAAACAATACTGTTACTGGGCCTGGATTTTTAGTTGGGGTTTTTTTGTTGGTTTTTTTTTTTTAGTTTTAGCTCACACAAGCATTGAATAATAATTGTAGTTATAGGAAAAGTAATGTGCTACAGATGTGCCACACTGAACCTNGTTTTTTTGTTGGTTTTTTTTTTTTTAGTTTTAGCTCACACAAGCATTGAATAATAATTGTAGTTATAGGAAAAGTAATGTGCTACAGATGTGCCACACTGAACCTGTGTGGCAGACTCTGCTAGCCATGCCTGTGCTGCTGTCCCCATGTAAAACTTCATCAGCCACCTTGCTTCTGAGGAAGCAATGATCAGGAGATGGTTGGTTCTTTGCATACTATCTCTGATACTATCCTAGCTGCAGAAACTTCCCTTATTAAAAACACCCCATAGCTGCCAAAACCATTTAAAAATATCTATAGCTCGATATCTTTTAACTGTGTGTGCCTAGGTGTACCTAGTTTTTCTTTTGAAGAAAACAGCAACAGCAGAACCATTTTGTCTTCTTAACAGCTGAAATTCCTTCTGCAGCTTGTGTGATAGCTGTGACTTTGCACACCAAAAGAAGCAATCTGCCGCTCCTGCTAATCTTTCAGCTTGTCCTGAGTAATTCTGGGGCTATTCAGCTTGAGTTCATCAATGTGAACATGAAATCAAACAAATATTTTTCAGAGAGTATTAAAAATGTTGGTTATAATAAAAGTTCCGTAATTCCCTTCTTCGTCTGTTTTGAATGTGCTAGCAGATGGAAGGCTCTCCATGCAGGCTGTGCTGGGAGAACACCATCTGCTTAGCTGGGCCACCATCTCTATGCCTCTCTTGCCAATCTGGTTCTGAAGTGTGGTCTGAAAACACTTAGCTCTTTGTCTCCCTTTTGTGGATCCAGTTCCAATTGTTATGTTTGGGTATTTTCCTCCTGCATCTCTGTGATTCTGCTGCTCCTCCCTCATCTACAGATCACAGCTCTCTGTGCTCTTGTTGTCATATGCCCTTAGCAGTCATGAAAGTCTTTACTCACCAGCAGTTTCCAGGATGTCCTCTCCCAGGACATATAATACTCCTGGTAGAGCAAAGCAGTTTTGAGACTTCTCAAGCTAGTAAAGCCTGTATAAAGTTGAAAAATTATTATATTCCTAATCTGGCTGTTTGGGCTATTTTAACCTGAAAATGTGATGGAGGCAAAGAGTGTTAGCAGAAAAATCTGAAGTATAAATGCAAACAATTTGTTATTTTATTTCTAAAACATAAAAATATAAATTGAACTGGCATTATATTACCCTGCTGGTGGCACAAGAAAACATCATAATTGAGACCTGCTTAGAAGAATTCCATGTCTTAAAGGTATCATACTGTGTCCTAAGAAAATCTTTAGAGATACGCTACTTTTCTCACCACAACTACCAAATGGCACATGAACATTAATTTCATTTTCAAGACATTCATTAAACAGCATAAATATTAAAATGTATCAATAAATTGAGTCACCCAGTTATACTCACAGCCTTGCATGTTTTCATTTCTCTGCTCTAGAGCAAAACAGGGCAGCAGTAAAACTGCAACAAACTGTTGAGATTCAGTTTCTGGCAAATGACCTTGCAGGGATGCATATTCATTAATCTTCCAGGATTATGACCCATATCCCTTTGTTGATTGGGCTCACCTAATTACATCAGCTGTCACTCGATTCCTGGTGACATCACAGGTTGACCTGACCTAAGCCCTGTTCTTGAAGCAGGTAAGTAAAATGAGCAGAAAAGAGCAGTAACTTGAAAAAGAAAAGCTGGCAGAGATCCTTCAGCTTCTGTCTCTTTTCAGGAGTGTAGTTTCACAATGTTTATGGAAGAGACACTGCTCAAGGAATAGCTCTGTGGGTTTTTCTTGGGCAGTTTTGGTTTTTAGAAAGGCAACAGGAAGCAAGAATCAATCTTCCCCTGTTTACATGGTCTTGTATTTACATGGTCTTCCACTATCTGCAGCCTCCTTGTTAGCCAGGGTGCCTGGCTAGCTTTCCTCAGTACCACCAGATGTACAACTTTGGCAGAGTTCTCTGGTGTAGCAACATGGCCTAAAGATTGCACCCTAATTACCTGGAGACCCCCACTGTATATCCTTGTTTCTTTTCCCCAGGTGTGAGTAGGGTTGCACAGGGTCTGCTGGACAGGCAGCATCCTCTGGAAAGGCTGTACTTTTGCAGCTGTAGTGTTCAACAAACATGCTGAACAGCTGCCACCAGTCAAATTGGAAAATTCTAGCTTTATTCAAGGGAAAAGGCGGTCTGCACCTTTAGAAGTAGTCGAGGGAGCAGTAATTTTGACCTTAATTCAAAGTGTACTGTTTTCACAGTGTAGACAGGCTCTCAGAAAGGTTTCCTTCTCTCTTTGAAAAGTATGGAAAACACTTCAATTCTTCTACTCCTATTCAGACAGTCCTGGTCCTTTTCCTGCTCACCTCTGCTAGGGCAGAATGGCAACACTCACGATGAGCTTCTCTCTATCTTGAATTGACCCAGCCTGGAAAAAGCACATGCCAGAGAATTAAGGGCATCTGGAAAGCTCTGGTTTGTTCTGTGTCAGTTTATAGGCAGGAGAAGCCCACAAGGTGGTATTTGCAGGGTGTGAATTTCTATTTGTCATTCTTGCAGATTTGTTTCCATGCTCAGAAACAAATAGCAATTTATAAATGAAGCTTAAAAATTCCTATTAGGATAAAATTTGTAGCCACAAATGCACATTTATATTCAAGCAAAATTCTACCTGAAAAAAAATGAAGGCTTGTCCATAATTTTATAGTCTTGCCTTGTTCTGGGGTATTGATTGGTTTTTAATTCCATAACCTTCCAGTTGGTGTGTTTTTTACTTAAATGAATAGTAGAAGCTTTAATTATTTGGATTACTGGAGTTAACTATTTGAAATTTTTTTTAGTGGAAAGATGCATAAGTGAATAGACAATATTCCAGTAGGAAAACATATCCTTTAATGATATACAGGGACCCCAAGTAACCAAAGATTTGCTGGTTCAGGATGGTATTTTTTTCATGTTATCTTTGTTTCTTTTGAAAAAAGCTACTTTTTAATGAAAATTGTCAAAATTTCTGCCCCACCCCCACCAATTTTCCAAACTTTACTCAGATGGAAAATAGGAGCTTGACTGTCTCTGCAATCCCACCTTTTCTTCATGATTTTCTTGGTATTTAGTTCTGAAAAATATTGCTTTTGTTCTCATATGTCCATATTTAGAGTATAAATTCTTGAAAATTATTTTTCTAACTGAAGTCAGGAAGAACTATTTAAAATGTATTCAATCTGTACAGTAGATTTTTGAGTTGGTTTTGAGTACATAGAGCAGGGTTTAGAGGGAAGATAGTCAAACACATGTATGTATATCTAGATTACCAGCTATGCAATTTTGCACTGCTTAAATCAAAAAGTAAGTCTTGGTAACATTGATTTAATAATTTTCAGTCTGAAAAAAAACTTCATTTTGGCTGCAATGCACAATGCCACTCATGAGTTTTTATGTTTTATGATTTGTCTCAGAGTCAGAGAAGAAAAAACACAGAGTAATCATTTGATGCCACGATCCACAATAGGAAGTCACTAGAAACTCTCTAGACATGTGATATTTTAATGCCTTTTCAGGATGTATTTAATAATAATTCAGTACTTAACTCCTTCATCGATTTACTTTTGACTGAGAGATCAGAGTTCTTGAAGCAAATATTGGTTTAAGCTATTATTTTTGTCATATTAGAAACAATAAGGAAAGGACAGGTCTAAAACTGTCAAATTATAGTTTGTACTCAAATTTCCTCTTGCTTGGGATAGCAGCTGATTTGATTATGTGTCAGAATGAAATTTAAAGATATTGGATGCTGTCTGTTAGCTCACACTTTTTCCATTTTGACCAGCTAAAAAGATCCTATTATAGCTCCTGACTGCATGTTACATTTTAGTGTAATACATACTATAGCTTTTTACAATATTTTGGTTACCTGCTACACAGTATACTCTTACTTTGTAGTCTCCTGAACTCTTCATAGAGATTGAAAACATTTCCAGTCACAATGTAAGGTCAGTACTGGCTGGTACTGGGGCTGTGCTGGGTTTGCTGAACAAGCTGAATCCCACAATGAGAAGAAATAGCACAAAACAAGTAATGTCAGATCTCTGATTCCCTGTTACACCCTGTAGCTAGTCCTAGCATGAACACAGTTGTGGAGTCTTGAGGAGCCTGTAAAATATTCCTGGAGCTCTGCCAGATGTGTAATAGATGCTGTCTGGACTTTGACCATCTGCAGATTTTTTTTTTTTACAAGTTATTAGGTCATATATAGTGCCTGACCCAGCCATGTTCTGCACTGTTTTGAACAGTAGGAAATTTTATGTTTTAAAGTTAGGAGGGCATTATCCTGTTTACATTGCATTGAGGAGAAAAGGGGATATCGAGCAAACCAAAGCAGTTTCTCCAGTTTCGGGTCCTGCCTGAATTGCAGAGAGGATCGCTGCTCTCACCCTCAGGAGGTCATAAGGGTTTCCAAACTGCTGGTGTTTGGGCAACTTGTTTTCACTTCTGAGCATTGTTTCTCTGGGGGTCATCACAAACTCCTTTCTCCTTCTCCTCATCCACTAGCTCTGCAATGGCCACTGCCAATTGAATTCGCTGCTCCATTTTTTAAGCTGACAAAATATGCAAACTGCTGTACTTTTCATTAACTGACTAGTATTAAAGAAACATGTCTGAGTTGGGGTACAAGTGACAAATTTGAAGTTAGCATATTGTATACCACATGTTGGTGGATGTTAATGAGCTCCCTGTTCTCCTAGCCTTGTCACCTCTGATTCATTCATTAAATGACAAAACTCCAAAAAATAAAATAAACCCAGAGTACCAACAATTTGTTTTCTGCCATCACAGAGGATTCATCTCTATCCATCTTTGGAAGAAAATCTGTGGTTTGCTCTTTGAAGTTGAGGTGATAGGTTGTGCTGATGGCTGGAGTGATCCAAGTCTTTTTTCTTTGTCTCCTGTGCTCTGGGGCTGTCTCTGCTCCAACACAGTTTGCTGGAGTTCCTTGTGACCAAAGACAGGACCTGGAAGCAGAAGCTGGCAACGGGGAGCACATCTGTCAGCTGGGCAGCTGTGAGCACAGTGTAAAAAGAGAGAAGCCCCTTCCATGCCTTGGTGCCCCTGTTGGGAACTGGCCTTTACATCTCATCATCTACAACACCACAGGCAAACAGGTGCAGAGGCAAACACAGACACCGTCTCACTGAACTCTGTTTTCCAGTCACTGTTGACTTTGTGCTAAAGGCTCAGGTGAGGCCTCTGTGCTTTGCCTTAGCCCAAAACTCAGTGTGTTCTGCAAAGCTTGAGCTCAGTCACACAGCTGGTCAAAGTATTGTTGTTTTCTCTTTAGTTTGGTTTTGCCTGTGAGTCTGTTTCAATACAAACTGCATTATTAGCAGCTCATATGAACTAGTATTTAAGATGAAAATGAGAGTAAATAATCATGCATTCCTTATACGAATTATAATTTAAGTGTATTAGATTGTTTCCTTGTTTTAAGAGATAATATGAGATAACGATGTCTTAACACTATGAATAAAACCCTAAGTAGTATGCAAAATAAGTTATATTTATTTTATATCCCTCTTATAGGTACTAGGCATAATTTAGAACATAGCCCAAAGTAAAAATTCTCGTTCAGTGATGGGAATTCAATTTCACATCATTTTTCAAGGTCACACTAGCTCTTTCACTTGGGATTTAAAAGAAATAAATGAGGGTGAGCTCATAAAATCATATTGAATTCATATATGCAGGTTTTATATGTATCTTGGATGGCTATATAAAGTAATTGTAGTGTTTTAGAGTTGCTATCATTCTTTACAAGTATTCATAATCAAAATGGGGGTTGTCTTCAAAACGTTGTATTCAAATTCAAAATTCAACCTTTATGGTGTGCCTGTTTTGGATTTGAATCTATTGATGCATAATATCCACATATCTCTTTAGTTTGTTACACATCTGCAACTAATCAATAACTTAAAATTTGGCTCTGTTGCATTTTTTTATGCTTCCTCTTTGATATAATGAAACTTTTGAGAAACACATTATGCGTTCTCGCGCCCTCCTCAGAAAGGCTTCTCTGTGAGATTTCAGAATAACTTTGGGAATATATTAAAACTAAGACATTGTTTCAAAGGCGAATTCTCTCTCAGTTTTGGGAACCGCTGCTGCTGGTGCTGAGCAGTTACCGCATTTCAGAGCTCGCCTGCTCACGAACGCGAGTGTCTCGAACACAGACATGGGGGTTTCCCAAGGCACAGATGGCAGCTAAGCACTTCACTCTTTCTTGGCCCAGCCTAGGACCACATGTTCTGTCACAGCTCTGGGAATTAATAACAGGAATTAGTAGCAGGAAAACTGATCAAATGTTATTAGTGAGTTGGTTTTATTTCCAGGAATCGAGTGGAAAAGAGAAATGTCTTTGTGAGTGGGACTTCATCTGTTTGAAGCGGCTTTTTACCTTCCTTCTGGTGGTATGGAGGAGGTATAGATTGGTGCCAGCTGTCGTTCCATCCACTTTTAGGTGTCTTTCTGCTGATGGGGCAGGTCAAGGGAGGTTTTAGTTAAAGGGTAATGGTTCTATTAATTACAATGTTCTTCCCTGTGTTATTTTAATGAAGAGAAATTCCATATGGGAGTGTGAATTTGCTCAGCTGTAGGGGATGTCACCTATATTACCCTTTCTTGAAGAATAACCATGGCTAATGCATGTAAAGTACTTTGATTAGGCAAGGGGCTAAACTTGGAAGGTGCTAAAAAGCATTCTGGCAAGTCAGTTTTATGAAGGCACTTACAGACCAACTTCCCTGAACATCACACACCTCATTGCCTTTGCATGCAAATTTCTTCTGCATGAAAATTGAGGTGCAAGGGGGAGTAAGTGCAATTCAGGATCACTTCTTAAATCTGCAAGCAGGGAAGCACATTAACTGGAGTGATGTGGTGATGGGGGACTGAGCACTAACCCCGTTTTGATTCTGAACATCTCTGTAATTGCATAGCTGTCTTTTCAGATGATGTGTGTATAATTCTGCTGTGTCATCTGCATAGTGGTTTAGGGAATTAGAAATAGATTACAGTATTACAGTCCTGCAAAGATTTATGTGGAACATTTTGCTCTCTTTCATTAAGGGGTCATTGATGTAATTCTGTAGAACAAAATTTACTTTTTTTTTCCTTACTCAGAGACTATTGCAGGAACAATATTGAAGACTATCATAGGAAAGATACTTAGTAACCCGTCTTCAAGTTTTGTTTCTAAGAAAAACAGGCTTAAGTACTGTATTCTAAAATGAAGTTTTATATTCTGATACTCTGTGTAAACGTGTTTGTACTCCTCACTCTTTTTTAAATTTCTGGGGGTTTTTTGTTTTTTGGTTTTTGGTTTTTTTTTTTTTTTTTTTTTTTTTTTAATTTAAAAGTTTCTACATGCATTTTTCTCTTCTTTTCTGTATTTAAAGCCTATAAAAATTATTCTCATTGACTGTACTTGTATAGTAATGAGCTCCTATGGNTTTTTTTTGGGTTTTTTTTTTTTTTTTTTTTTTTTCAAATTAAAAACCTGCAATTTCATTCTGGAGCTGAAATCAGTAGTCCAAATTTTAATAACCCAGAAGTTATCTACTTATCCAGTTAATTCTTCTCTGCAACCCTTCCTAATCCTAACTGTTCCACTCTCTCTCTGAGATGCCTGAAGAAAAATAAAAAGCAATACTTTCTCAGGGGGTAATAAAAAATCTGCTCTCCTGAATGTTTCTATAGAAGAAAGTCAAGTGACTTTGCTTCTGGGTACCTCCTGAAAGCTGTTGCATTGAGAAGAAATCAGTTTGACCTCCTGAATGAGTGCTAATACTTGTTGGGTTTAGCAATCTAGTAAAATGAAACTTAAATATATGAAGATGCCTGTATTGCTTAGAATTACCTCAGTGACAAAGAATACATAAATCACTTGGGAAATCCTTATGCTATTTTCTTTCTGTGATCTGTTTTGATTTTTTTTTTTTTTTTAATTTCATGAAAATGCATAAAACTGTAAGGAAGCTTCAGCCTTTGCATAGAGACTTGCTGGTTGCATTGGCATCCAGGAGGACTCTTCAGCTTCTGAACACAAGCATAATTTACCCCACATGCCACGCTTTTTCTGACATTGCAAGTTTGTGCTCTATTTTCTGAGCTGGGAATATGCTGTCCCTCATGGTTCTTTGTCAGTTAAGTCCAGTGACTAGCATATGTCAAACTTCTGTGGCTGATAAGGGAGAGGGAAAAATGCTCCAAATAGAAATTTTCATTCCAATGGAGGAAATTTCTAGAAGACACTGCCTTTGCTACAGAATTAAAGCTTTGCTTTATTTGAAAGTCTCATTAAATTTGAGAACAATGAAAACCTGAAGCAGAAGTGGCATCACTTTTACTCACTTTATGGCTGTGGCAGACCTTTGGAGATTGCAGGGGAAAGAGGTGTATTTTTGCATGACTTTCTGCGTAGTGACAACAACACGAAATGAATACATGTTGCTCATTCAGAAACAAAATGAGTAACATTACTGCTCCCCTGCTCCCCTTGCTGGGGTGTTGATCCATGTTCCATGAATGTGAACAATGCCCTCCACTGCAGTAGCTGGCTTTGATTTCAAGGGGACTGTTCACAAAGTTATCTACTTAGCACAACTCTGCCCAGATGGCAGTGAGTCTACTCTATACAGAATATAAAGCTAATTCTTCTTGTGCATGCTTTTGAGTCTTTCAGCCTAATAGATTCCAGTAGTTTCCAAGCTCTTTATAGAGCCAATTAGTGTTAGTGAAAAGTCAAAGCTGCAAAACTTAGGAATTTGTCTTTGAAAAGTTGTTGACATTATGTGAATGCTTAACAGTATCACCCAAGCAGCAAATGTGGCAGCTGTACACTGGTCTAATTAAGTTTTCAGGCCAGGTGTGCAAAAACAAAATATCAAAAGCTCATCTATTTTAATGAGTGAATCTTCTTATCTTGTGTTTACCAGTGCCATGGGCTGAAATTAAAGGTTTACCTTTCTTTATTCTGGACTCTGTCTGATCCCCTCCTTGTTTAATTTGGACATGTCTATTTTACACATTCAGCTGTTGCTATTGGACCATATGTGGCTGCACATACTCAGTGTCTGTCATATCTATATCACTGGGCAGAAATTCCTATTAAAGGAGGAGTCCTTAATATTATGGATCCTTCACAAACAAACAGACTTCTGTGAAGACAGTAGCAGTAAAGCCTTTGATATGACAGAGAATGAGGGCTCCACTCAAATCCAACTTTCCCTTTGGAAAAACACAGTTATACGAGGGGAAAGGATGATGGTGATGGTTTTGAAAAATTGTGCTTAGAGGCAAAGCAAGTAATAACTGTTAAATGTGTGTGTGTCATGTTATCTGCTGTTTAATTACTGCTGTGGAGAGACTCATTACAAAGTAAGTGGGTGGCATCTCACCTAGATCTGGGAAAGAGCATGGAACAGCTAATATAGACAAAAGTAAAAAAGGGTTTCTCAAAGAGAATCTTAAACAAAAGGCTGATCAAAATAAGCTTTAAAGTTAAGTGCTACAATTCCACCTCATTCACTAGTTATGAGAGATACTGTTTATCACCTGGAGTATTTTGTCTTTCTGACATTTTTCAAACCTAAATCCTTCTGAGCATGGAATATTTAGTGCCTGGATTGTTAAGAAAGTCCCACAGGAACTGTCATGAGCTGAATTCTGTGATGACATGAGTCTAGCATGTCAGCTATAGACTGATGCTGCATCTATGTATGTTGTTATATGAGGACGTCCAATGCTAAAAAGACAAGAAAAGAACAGTCCTGCCAAAGGCAATTCTTTCAGGAATTTATGTTAGAGTCTTTTTAGCATGTCCTGATAAACCTCTGTGAGTTGACAGAAGCAGTGACATAGGAAATCTTAAATACCATGTTGAACAATAGAAGTACTTTGATCTCTCATTGTAGATTTAGTATTCTTCCTTCATTCTTTTTTTGTCTTATGAAGGGATTAGGAAACTAAAGATATTATTTTGGAACTCCATCTTTACTCAAAATTTTTGTAGACTGAAATGTAAGGGTACTTACTACCACTTATTTTCTCATGTGAAAGCTTATTGCATCTGAAACAAATTTTGGAAAACTGTTTATAATGAAGCTGAATCGTCAGTTGCTTACACAAACTTTTTTTTTAATATGAAATACATCTATTGGGAAAAATGTGTTTTAAGGGGAACTGCATAAAGATATAATGACTTTTGAGGTTTGAGGGATTTTTTGGCCACCTAAACTTTTCACTGAAAAAGGAAAATCTTCAATTGAAATTATGGCAAGCTTCCAGTAATAAATGAAAAATACAGTGATGATTGTACTGGTTATTGAGCATTAGGTGTGCTTGAAAACTGAGTATAGCTTATACTCAAACAAGCATGCTTTCATCATCTTAGACTTCCCTGAATTATATTCAGTTGGTAGTTAACTTATGTTAAAGAGAGATTTTCTTTAATTTGGGATCTGGTAAAACGTAGATAAATGAATAGGGCAAAAAAGCATTTCAAAGCATAATCAACCACTATTCTCGTGAGTGAGAAAAAAAAAGATAAGCTGACGCTGTTAAATATAACATGTTATTATTAGATATATAATGAAGCTAACTACACAAAATGCAGTTGAAACATGCAGTTATTAAATAATCTGTAACTGTTTTCCAATATTTGAAATAATTAAAGTTTCTGACTTATTTATCTGTGCTTTTCTTCATTGTCTTTGATTAGTTGTTTCTATATTTTACACTATGTTGTAGTTTCTCAAATTAGGTTGTAATAACTATTGATTTTTGCACTGTTATTTGTGCATTACTCAACCACCTAATATGTGCTTAATACTTATATAGAGAATATGCATCCTCTCTGAAGAGCTGACTGTAACAAGGCCTTGATCCTGGGAACACTGAATGATGCAGGTAGCTTTTGGCAGATGAGTAATCTCTTCCTGACCAAAGTACTACTTGTGGGTATTTCTCTCAGTTGAATTAAGTGAAAAAATGCTGGTGTCTCTTGCCATGACTCCTAAATGAGAAGTAAAAAGGCACTAAATGTTTGCATTTGTGTTATATGTAGTCTCTTTTTTGTCTGCTTAATTTAATCCAAAATTTAAATCTGCACGTATTTTGGGGGACTGGGGGGGTGGGGGGTGGAGGTGGTGTTTGATGTTGATTGGTTTGTGGTTGGGGTTTTTTGTTTCTGTTTGTTTGTGGATTTTTTGCATACCCTACTGGATGTTGAGACTGAGAGGGATTTTGTTTGGGGGTTTCATTGTTTGAGGTTTTCATCAATTAGTGTATTTCTTTCCCCCTAATAATTCACAATGTTGAATCCTGCAAATCTATGTAATGGTAAGAAATCTTAAGGAATTTTGTGAACTTTCAGAGGGCATAATGCCATTGTTGGATGTATGTTGTCATTCTCCATTCCTTCTTTTCTAAAGAGGGGAAGAAGTGTGTCATTGCTTGTAACAATTAGTAAATTAATAGCATCTCATCTAGTGTTTTGAAAGCAGTGATAATTGTCACCTCAGGTCATGTGTCACAGCTTGGCATCCCTGCAGTTCAGTAGCGTTTTGAAGCCACCTGTGGGTCACAGGAAGAGATGTGGTGACAGAATGGATAAAAGAGGTTGCTGTAGGTCCTGGTCTGTGTGCTCGCACGTGCTCTGGATCTCCACCGTGCATAAGCACAGTGCACCCCCAGCAAATTGTGAGACTGGTCTGAGCTTCTGTGTGCACACACTGTGCATTATTGCCATGGGAAATCCTAGGCAGAGGTGTGGCAGCCCCAGCCTTCCTGCCCTAAGTCAGCACTGGCATCATCAGGGCCACGGGGCTATTGATAACTGCTGCCATTGTCCATGGGGCTCTCCTGTGTGCTGCTGGCTGCACAAGCTGGCCTGCCTTGCCTGGGGAAAGCTTGGGATAGACCTCTGAGAGCTCTAAAATGAAACACTAGCTTTTTGCCAGTGATGACAATCATTATTTTCAATTCAGTTTAAAGAAGGGAACTGGCTTCAAGTAAAATACATGCTGAAAAGGTAAGGTCCTGTTTAGCAGTGCACTTAAGCCCATCCCATGGCCAGCTGTCCTGGAAGGGCACAGACCTGCCATTCTGCTCCTACATGCTCCCAGCATCTCCTTTTGCTCATCCAGATCCTCGAGGGTCAGTTCAGAGGTGCTAAACCAGCAGAAAATGTGTGTATATAGAGTATTTCTGTTCCTTGGACCAATTAATTTTAATCTTCCCAGCGAAAGGCAAGAGCAAGTGTTGAGGGAAGGTGACAGAGCATGGGAACCCCTTTGTCAGTAGCAATGGGTCAGTATAATGTCAAATTGTACCACTGTAATGATCACAACTAAAGCAGTGGATGCCCATCGCTGTAGCAGATGGTGTTCTGTGATGAGGCATGGAGATGTAAGGGGATAATCCTGTATTTAAAATGAACCTAGTTCTGTTCATAACTCTGTCACAGACTTGCTGAGAGGCCCTGAGCAAGCAGCCTCTCACCTCTGCATATTTCTCCAATCCAAGTGGCAATCATATTGCCTTCTTACCGACAGCTGCTATTGAGGTGCTTAGCTGTCCTCCAGTAGGGAACATTATGAAAGTAAAACTGTAAAGTGCAGCACTCTAAATATGGAAAATTAGTAAAAGATGCTAATTTTCTGTACTTCGCTATTGCTTGGACCTTCAGGCTTAAAAAAAAAGGCTGCTTTATTTTAATTAAAATTAAAGCTTCATTACTCCTGAGTACATAAGAGTTCAATATGAAAATATCATTGCTATTCAGAACTACCATCATCTATTGCAAGTCATCTGTGAATCATCTCTAATTAACAAGGTGCTCTATTACAAGGCTTTCTGAATAATGGCAGGCTATTCTTTGCAATCCTTTAAGCTAAAGCCTATTAGCTTTTCATTATCTCAATTACTTTTAATATTCTAGAAAAAGTGTTTGTGGGGTTTGCCTGATGAAAAACTCCAAAAAGTGACGTTGCGACTGGAAAATGCAGGCATGAATTTTGCCTCCCAACTCTCCATGAAGGACATGCAGATTCCCTTAAATATCTAGAAATCAAAGTTGACATGAAGTTTCTGTGAAATCTCGATGCATGAGCCATAGAGCCATTGTTTATTTTCAGATGGTATCATCAGAAGGTGAGCTAGGTTTGACAGGCAAGTACAAGTAGTGAAGAAAGGCAAAGTATCTATGTTTCACGTTAAGAGCAAAGTTATGCAACATACCGCATTCAGTGTGACTCTGTAAATGCCCTAAAAGTCAATTTACTGAATCTGATAATCAGTGAGGGAGGAAAGAAAAAAAAGTCTGTATTTTCTACTTCTAGAAATTTTAAACAGTAAATTTGAGCTGCTAATAGCAAGTTGTCTACAAAGCCAATGTATATTGCCTTTAGCAGTCTCAGATAATTTGAAAAATTCAAACCCAGCTTAACCTGAATTCAACAATCAACATTTCATGTGTACCTGCTGATTTGGGGTAAGAGAGTGGGAAGGATAGTAAGTGAGAAAAGTATTTGCCATGAAGCTTAAAGGACTGACCTGCTTAGGGAAGGACCCTTTGGTAACTGATGGCTTAAGGCAGATACAAACATACTGTGACCCATTTGGTACCTGTCAGATGTATCCATATGTGTTGCTCTTGTATTTTCTAAACTATATTTGCCAAACCCTCATGCTACTGTTCACAAATATTCTCAGAGTTCTTCTGAAACTTTATAGGAAATTTTGCAATTGTCTCTTTTGACTGCCATGTCATGCATATTTTTCAGAAATACCATTTTAACCAGCTCTGACTCAGAGTGCTCTACTGAGCCACTGGCTTTGCAACTTCAAAGCTTTAAGAGTGATTTAATAATTGTACATTTATCTAAGACATATTAGATGGTATTACTTATCCTGTAATTAATTGCTAAGCTACATTCTATTTCAAAGAAAAATCCTCAGGAAGTATCCAAACAAAACTCAAATAAGGGTTAGGGGAAAATTCAGATTTTGCCTTAGTGGTTGAGAGGGGGAAATTTCTCACAGCTATGTTGGAGTTGTCACCAAAACAAGCACTACTATGTTCCAAGTTAATAGTATGCTGAAAAGATATGGTTATTTATCAAGGGAAGAAAACAGAATCATAGAATAGTTTGGGTTGGAAGGCACCTTAAAAATAATATAGTTTCAGACCCCTGCCATGGGCAAGGTTGCCACCCACTTGATCAGGAGCCCAGGGATCCATCCAACCTGGCACTGGACACTTGCCGGGATAAGGGAACCACATCTTCTCTGGGCAAGCTCTTCCTGTGTCTCATCACTCTCTGAATAAAGAATTTCCTCCTAGCACCTAACCTAAATAGCCCCTTTTAATTTAAAACCATTTCCCTTAGTCCTATCACTATCTGCTCATGTAAAAAGTCACTCTCCGTCTTTTTTTAATCAACCGTCTTTAGGTACTGGCAGGCTGCTCTAAGGTTTCCCCAGAGTATTCTCTTCTCCAGGCTGAACAACCCCAGCTCTCTCAGCCTTTGTAGGAGAGGTGCTTCAGACCTCTGATCCACTTAGTGGCCCTCCTCTGGACTTACTCCAAGAAGTCCATTTCCTTCTTTTGCTGGAGGATCCAAAAAGGGAATTGGAGAGCTTTCTGTCTAACTCCACTGAGTACGTAACAGGTTTAGAAGTCCCAGTTAGAGTATAACACCAAGGCAAAGTTTCCTGCTTAATTTACAAGGCAACAGTGAACTACAAACTTCAAATAATTGTGGAAAAATTGAAGAAAATTCTAAAGTATTTCTTGTGATGGAGAGCTACTAATTAATGCTACTGCTGAGGCTCCAATAAGAACTCTTGTGTTCAAGACATCTACAAGGAAGATAAACATAGACATGGTCAAGTCTGGGACAGGGCTGTGTATTGGGACACAAGCAGGGAGAGATGATTGAGTGAGGGGAGGCTAAAATGCCACTTTCATTTAGCATAACTAAGTCAAAACTGAGAGGAGGTATGATTACCTTTTGAAAATCAGTCTGCCTGGAAAGGTGCTAGTGTAAGATTTTAGCTGTGCTGCATCTAAGGCAGATGCTGGAGTGAATAGGCAGGTGAGTTTCCAGACAGCCTCCCGATGAGACTGACAAGTAGTGAAAACTTAAATAACTGTGTGATGATTTTGTGATGGCATTAAAGCAACATCATAAGAGTTCAAGAATGTTGTGTGTTGACTGACTGACTGTGGTTACATCAACGTTGCATTTGATAGTGGTTCTCAAATTCACTGAGCAATGTGCATCAAACACAGCCAAACTTCAGCAGAGTTCAGGTCATCCTGTTTGCATTCACACAGGTGTCTCAGACCTGTAGCACCCAACCTGAACTCCAGTTCTGCACGTGTGCTGGCATAAATACTGTATACCTACAGAGATTTGTAGGAGGTGCATACTTGTGTGCGCGGGTCTAGGAGAGCATGGAGTTGCCTAACAAGGAAAGTATTAGCAGCCACAGAAGATTAAATCAGATAAGTGCCAGAAAATACTGTTCAGAAAATCAATTAAAATGGTGCCAGTTAACACCTCTGGAACTTGCAGTCTTAGCTGTACTGCACTCCTGGTGGTAGAGCTTCTGCACTAAAGGGGAGCTCAGTCAGTTCTTGCATGGTTCTTGGCTTTAAACATCCCTCTCAATTTCTGCAGTGCAGCTATAGGTTACTCTCTAACCCATTTTGGGATCTTTTTCCTTTTAAACAGTCCAAGGGCCTTTTATAGATTCAACTTTTTGGAAAGCATATAATCTCAAAGCATAATTCCAAGTTTTGTATGTTTTTAGCCAATTCATTTCAGCTAGTTTTATAATAAAGAAAAATACTTTAGGACATTTTAAAATGTCCTTTCTATACCAGAGCTGTTATTTTAACTTTCACTGTGATTGAAAGGGTAGTTTGACGTGGCCTGCTCAGTGATTCCAGTTCTGCCAGGCCAGGCAGCAGCAGTTTGTGTGCCAGGTTTGTATCTGGGAATCCAGCAGTTAGTGTTGGCATTACCCATCCCTGCCAACGGAGGAGGCAGAGCCACCTCACACATTCCTGCCCCCACCACTGGAAAAAATACTGAGTAGGCACAGATATTTGTTTAGTGAATCAGATCAGGGAGCTGAACTGGTTTAAAATTAGCATTCTGGGGTGGGTTTTGGCCCAGTTTTAATTTGGACCAGTTCTCCAGTTTGGTTCATTTTGTGGCTGTGGGAATACTCATGCCAACAGAGAGGAAGAAGAAAATGATGGCCTGGAGATGGCAGAGTGAGGCCGCAAGTGAGGGCTTATGCCAGGACTAATGATATTCCTCTAATGAGCCAAGATATTTTTGTCTAAAATTCAGCAAACCTCTACACAGCCTCCAAACCCATGTTTATCTCTGTGAGAAGCAGGTGTATTTAGCTCCACTCCTCCTTCCCATGAAGAACTTCTTTCATTTCCTGTTTCCCAGCATCTCTTATAGCTGCACCCATCTTAAAGCAGGTTAACTGGGCCAGGGCAGTTGTATTTTCTTCTTCAGTGAAATCATGGAATCATTTGGGTTGGAAAAGACCTTTAAGATCATTAAACCTAATCATTAACCTCGTACTGCCAAGTCCACTACTAAACCATGTCCCTAAGTGCCACATCTACACATTTTCTAAATACTTTAAGAAGTGGTGACTCACCCACTTCTCTTGGCAACTTATTCCCATGCTTGACAACAAATTTTGTGAAGAATTTTTTCCTAATAGCAAATCTGAACCTCCCCTGGCAGAGCTTGAGGCCATTTCCTATTGTCCTATTGCTAGTTGCCTGAGAGAAGAGACCATACAACCTCCTTTCTTCAGGTAGTTATAGAGAGCAGTAAAGTCTCCCCTGAGCCTCCTTTTCTCCAGGCTGAACATCCCCACCTCCCTCAGCCACTCCTCACAGGAGCTGTGCTCCTGACCCTGTTGCCCTTCCTGGGACTCTCTCCAGCACCTCAATGTCTTTTTTGAACACAGGATTTGAGGTGCAGCCTCACCAGGGCTGCATATGAAGCACTGCCCTCATCCTGCTGCTCACACTAATCTTGATACAAGCCAGGATGCCACTGCCCTTCTTGGCCACCTGGGCACATGTTGGCTCATGTCCAGCTGGCTGCCCACCAGCACCCCCAGGTCCTTTTCCACTGGGCAGCTTTCCTTGTCCCAAAGCCTGTAGCACTGCACCAGGTACAAACTCCCTCCTGACTTGGTGTCATTTGATGCAAACTTGATGGGAGTGCACTCAGTCCCCTCATCTAGACCATCAATAAAGATATTAAACAGGACTGGCTCCAATACTGAGCCATGGGAGACACCACTGGTGACCAGACACCAACTGCGTGTTTCAAGTCTGATGTTTCTCACTGTGAGTCCAGAAGCCAATAGATTTTAAAGCTTTGTGTGCCCAAAGACACACAGTAATGCCTCAAAACTCAGCCATGCTGCTAAAAGGATTTCTTTCCATCTTTCTATTACCAGTCTAAGTGTTACTACATGACAGGTACAACACCCTGAATATTCCTTTCTGGTTTGTTCTCTCTTATATTTGTTCTTGCATGTTTTTGGATCTTCTGAACTCCAGAGATGTGCCATAAAATAGTCCCTAAAAATCAAGTATCAGGAAGTAATCTTCCTTTTAAGTGCAGATTTTGCTTTTTAATTTTTTTTTTAAAAATTGTTATTTTTATTTTTTCAACTTTCTTAAGAGGAGTGAGTCATGCTTTTCAAGAGAAGATCTGGGGAATAGGAAATAAGAAGAGATGAGGAGAGGACTCTGGAGTGAAGGAAGGGACTAAATATGTAAATATTAAGAATATAGTAAAATCATGGTAGGAAAAAAAAGAAGCATTTTTCAGTCTCCAGGGCATATAATAGCAAGGCTCTGCTGTACCTTTTTGAAATGCTCCTTGATGTCCTTGCTTGCATTTCCTAAGCAGCCCAACTGGAGCAAGATGCCCTTGAAAAGCTTTTAGGAAGCTGTGAAAATTCTCTTTCGTCTGTAATGATGGGAAGGAAAACCTTGTTATAAGTCTGTGTAGCAGCTGCATTATTTGTTCCTCATATCTGACATATACATCTATTTTCTCCTCTGGGAGTTGAAACAAAAGAACAGTCTCAGTCCCCTAATTGGTAGAAGCTCTGTCCCACATCACTGTGCATGGTAAGATTTCATACATTTCAGATGTTAAAGGAAGTATCAGACTATGAAATCAGATCCCAGTAGCATGTTAGGGCAAAGGTGTCACATTTCAGTGAATGTGTGTCATGTGAATCACACACTATGCACTGCAAGCTTTATGAATTTGAGATGCTTTGTGACATTAACAGAAGTTTATAGTTCAAAGGTAGGTGGTTCTTACAGGATTTTTCATTGTTTCAAAAAAAATATTGGAGTCAAACATCAGCATTGCTAGTGAAGAAATGAATTTAATATTTTTGTTGTATGCTAAAAGATGTTTCGTTTTGTTCGAAGAATGTCACTGTTTTTAAATAGACAATATCACTTGGGAAGAGTTTTATAACATCTTGGCCACAACTGTACATTTTCCCCATAGCATACTAAGTAAGACAGCAGAAGTTCTCTAGGATTTTGATCTGTATATTGAAGTGTATGAATAAGTATTTGAACCTTTGTTAAATAGCATGGCTTACTTTATGATAGAATTAATTGCATGCTTTAATCTCTAGTTGATGAAAAACAGATAAAACTGCCAGTTTTGTGTTAGGAATAAGGGGAATTAGATTCCTGCTTTGTTTGTTTTATACATAGTGTTGCTTATTTCTCTGTATATTTCATATTAGGGTTATTTAAGGATTTGAAAAGATATGAAATTCACAGAAAGAAATCAAATTGACATGGTGAGTTAGTTGCCTTTTTTTATTTGTTGTCCATTAGCCTAATCAAGAATTTGGATGTTGAATATTCCACAAGTGCTCTTTAAAACTAATTTCACACACTTGTTAAATGAGTAGGAAGACATATACAAGATGTTGAAATTTCTTGCAGATATTTGTTGAAGCATCAGCTAGGAAGACTCACTTCCAGTGTGGGCAGGCTCACTTACGCAGGAAGAACCTCATGCACTTCCTGCTGCCTGGTGACTTAGGTGAGAGAAGTGACACTACACTTAAGGGAAGGTGACACTTTTTGTAGCTGAAATCAAATAAGGAATAGGTCATCTAACATACTAAATATATCCAAGTAAGAGTGCAGTCTTGTGACAACAGTCAGTCCTAAACTGAGACATTTTATGGCATGTGGGTCTTTTCTAAAGCAGTTCTAAAAACTCAGGTTTTATTGCTTCGTGATGCCACAAACTTCAGATTAAATGCTAACGTGGTATTTGGTTAGTACTAGTCCCACATCCTTCTCAGTTTCCGGTGTTCTGAAATCCTGATGCCAGTTTTTTTAGCTTTACTGTATGAAGTGCATGGAAGATGAGTATAATACTGATTTAAATTTGTCAGCAGTAAAATAGGACCTGGGTCTATATTTTTCTAGATGAATTAATAAATCATTGTGTCTTTTTGAATATCAAATGGAACCTAACTTTCTGAGGGTTAAAATTATTTTGGTTTTTTTTTTTTTTTTTCATTTTCACAGTTCCTGTGTTGCTGTATTAGACACATTAGACATAGAATTGAGACCTTTTTATTTCTCTGTTTTTTCAGCTTCTGTTTCAAAACCAGGCAGCGATAGATGCACCTGTAATCTGGAGTTTACCTACTGTCACTACATTAATTTAAAGCAGTCCTTCAAAATTTGTCTAAAAAGCCATAAAAGTCCAACAAGAAGGAAATTAATGCTAAAGATTTTAAGAATGATTAATGATTTTTTAATTTATGAATCTCATTTTTATTGTGTCTAACATGGGGTAGGTGTTCATACTACCTTAATCCAAATTTTCAGTGTGTTAGGTGTGTAACGTATTTTGAAAATATTCTGTATGTCATTTGTCCTGCCACATGTAATAACTACCAAGGTAAATTTGCATGTCCCATTGGTTTATTCTTTGACATTACTCACAGTTAATCTGTTTCTGTAAATAAATCTAGCAAATATGTGACAGCCTTCAACTAAAATTTCGACTGTGAACACACAATACCAATCACTGCGCTTTCTCTGAAAGAGCTGTCATGCAGTGGCAGAATACTCCAGCCCCATTTTATGGAAGGAGATTTGATGCAGAGTTTTTTCTCTGCATTGCAGTGCAGGTGCAAACCTTTAGGGTCCTGAGTTTACATACCCACTTGTCAGAGCGCACTCTGTCTCCTTTCTGGCTGAAAATACCAGGAGGTATTTTCTTCACTGGGGACAGGAGGTGCCAATTGGGAAGAATAAGAGGAAAACATTGTAATCTGTGCCCCCATTCTGATTGAGGATCCAGGGTGTGGCTGGATTTGTACATGCCCTGGAGCTAGACATAGCTACAGAGTTTAAGGTTCTTCAAGGTCATACAAATAGTTTCAGATATAAAAGAAGGATATTAATTCAGGTCACTCAGTTCAATTAAATATGATGCTTTTGTATACCTTGTTAACACTTGTACCTCATGTGTACACTTTTATTAAATAATTAAGGGGGAAAATTTTACCTGAAATTGGTACTTTCCTGAATAAAATTTGTGAGCCCCATTACACACTTCTCTGTTTCTCAGGGTTTCAATGGCAAACAGTGGTCTGATTTTCCTGCTCACTGCAGTGTCCGCTTGCTCTGTCGATGATTATTAGAAGTAGAAATGGGTGCTCTAGTAAATGTTCCATGCACTGTTTCTCCTGTTGGGTGTAGGATATCTTTCAGAACCTATTAAGGGAAAATTGCCTATTAGCAGATTTCTAACAATTTTTAGTATTGTTCATGGCTAGTCTGAATAAACAGTAAACATATGCTATGCATAATGAAATTCTTCTATCCAATTTTCTATTGTATAATGTTCACTCAAAGTGATATTCATAAATATTCATGTGATAAGACTGTTCAGTTAATAAGTAGCATCCTTCCTTCCAGAAAATTTCCAGTCCTTTATAGGAGAAACAGTATGATTTTCTGAGGAAACAGTATGATTTTCTGTCCAGAGGAAAGAAACAGAACTGTGCCTTTGGCAATCTCCTTCACGCTGGAGTAGAAGTTTATGTAATATAAAGGAGATTGGATTTTTGGGTTCTTGGTGTTACATTTCTATCTAAGCCACCAAAATCCAATAAGATTGGATTATATATAGTATATATAGCATCAACTAAGAAAATAAAATGCTTAGTGACATTGTTATAAACAGCAAAAAAGCAAATTGAGGCTGATACTGTTCCATGCAGATCACTAGACGTTGTAATCTCCATCCTAAAAGTAGCCCACAGCCGACTGACGTGTGAGGCCAGCAAAGCAGTTGCACATTCCCGTGAATCTATAAGAAGCAAAGCACATATGGGAGCAGTCAATACAGCAGCTGTGACACTTGCCAATCTGATGTTCAAGCACTACTAACACAAGATGCTTTTGAGAGAGTTAAAATGTCTGTCATCTGGTGAAACCTCAAATCAAATATTGTTTTCTTCTTCTGGAGCTATTATTTCTGCAGCACTCCCACATCTCTCTGCACAAATAAGAACAAGCCACATGTCCTCATAGTGCAGCTCATTTGGTTGCCTGAAAGGAACACTATAGTCATGTGACTGGTGGATGCTTAGGAGGGATTGAAGAAGATTTTTAGGCAACCAAACCAAGGAGACCTCAGTGGTATGAAGCTGTGTTCTGGGAGATTTAGCTTGTATATTAGCAAAAGGTTATTCACCCAGAGGATGGCTGGGCACTGGAACAGGGTCCCCAGGGAAGGGGTCATAGCATCAAGCCTGACAGAGTTCAAGAAGAATTCGACAACTTTCTCAGGCACATGGTGTAATTCTTGGGGCTGTCACATGAAGGACCAGGAGCTGGACTCAATAATCCACATGAGTCCCTTCCAACTCAGGATATTATGTGATTCTTCTGCATCAGCATGGCACAGAGATGGTTCACTGTCTTTGTGCCACTGTGTAATTTTTTTTTAACCTTACCATTGATGTAGTCTATTGAAATCTCTTCAAATCTTTTGTGTCCATCAAAGCTACTTGCATCCCTGCAAAATAGATTTCAAATCTATAAAGAACTTATTTTGTTGCCAATTTTTAGGAATATTTGAAGGCATTGAATGGAATCCACTAATTGGAATATCACCATATTGAGCAAAACAGGTATTTTTTAAAAGTCATTCTCTCCTGTGGTTGCTGCACTTCTATTTATACTAGTTACTTTTCATATAATTGCCAGTGTGTTGGATGATGCTTTTAGCAATGAGGGACTTACATATATGTGGATATGAGAGGTACTCTGCTTTTGACCAGAGTCCTTGGGGTTACAAGTGCAAGATTAAACAGGCATCGTAGGGCTGCTATGTTTCTCTTGGGATTAGAGAAGACTGTGTCCAAGGAGCCTGTGTCCTGCCAGTTTGTCAGACCCAGTTAGACAAGATGTATGACTTTGCTTTCTCCTTCCTTCTGAGCAGTGATTTTAATTTGCAAGATGGCTGAAGGGACCTGTGCCTCCTCTGGAATAATACACATACAGAAAAATATCAAAATTACTGAAGCTTGTGATACACAGCCAGGAGGCGAGAGAAAGGGGAAAAAGCACATTTTTTCCCTGCCTACTCCCTTATATCCCCATCCAGCCAACACTGTTGATCACTTGTCGTTGCTGGTGAGAAGAATGTCAGAGACGGCAAGTCACCGCCTGTATTCTGCAGTGCCAGCAGGGCAATGTGCCTTTTTGAGAGAGAAAACTCCAGTGAAGCAAGTCTGTGCTAAACAGGACAGGGTGCTTAGCTATGTATAGCAGCTGGAAGGGCTGAGACCCTCATTGGTACATTGGTGCAATGAGAGCAAAGCCCAGGCACTCTTTGGGCAAAGCGCATCATATTTTATTGAAAGAAAGATCAATAAGGAAAAGAGTCACCTCATGTATTCACTGAGGAAACAAAAGCCATATGGCAATTTGTCCAGCATTCAAGATGAGGAAAGAGCAATCACTGAAAGAGTCATTTACAATCTAACCACCGGGGGGAAAGGCTTGTTCCTTATTCAGCTGATTGGTGTCTCTTGGAAACATCTGCTCTTGCTCCTGAGTTTCTTTAATGAGAGCATAAATGGCACTGTGTAATTCACCTTTTCTGTAGCATTGTCTCTTGGGCCTCTGTTGTGGGAGTCTCATTTTCCTTTTCTCTGCATGTTGTGTTCTGATAATCTTATTTGTTCTGTCTATGGTGTCTCTGCTTCTGATGCTTTCTTACTTCTCTCTGGGTTTTTTTTCTGGCTTTCTGATGGACTTACTGAGCAAGGACTGGTACTACTGATTGCATTTGCAAAGAAGATACTATCAATTAATAGTTTTTACTTTTACAGTGATTGCTAAATTTACTCAAGTCACAGCGTCATTCTGGGTTTGCTCATAAATTGTTGATTCACATTAAAAATAATAGAAGGTTAATTTCAGCATAGGGCTTGATGTTCTGTGTAATATAGTAATACAAAATTTCTCTTGGTAATTATATCATCCAGCTTGCAGTGGATATCTTGGACTTGCATGTTCTATCATTCAGAAGTTGATGACTCATCTGGCATTGGCTACTGGCATCCTTCTCACTCGGGTGCTGCTCAGGCTGTTTTGCTGCCCCCTGTTAATTTTCTAAGCTTGGGTCCTTCAGTCTTGGTATGGTCCATCTGGACACATGAGAAAAGGACCTTTGGCTTTCATTAGATATTAATTGGGAATTCTCCAGTTATCTTTTAAAAATTAAAACTTGGTCTATGTAATATCTAATTTTGATGATTCCTGGTGGAGAGTTTGTCTTGAATTCTGGCTATGAGCTTTTTGGTTTGAGTTTTTGTTTAAGCCTTTTTCCAGCTGATGTACACTTTATTTTGCTATTAAGCTCACTGAGGGGCAGCCATGACATTATATTTATTTTTGTGTTACAGCATATATGATTCTAGTTTTAAAAAGCATATTTCAGAATACAGATGAGTATTACTGATAGATGCCAATGTCCCCTCCACTATTTTTGTTGTTTGTTCTTGTCTTAAACAGAGACATTTGGGGATTTTTTTCTCCATCAAATTCCTCAGCAGTTAAAATTGCTCAGAGAAGAGAAGATAAATAATTGAAATACATGAATTTCTAAGTGTAGTTACTATTTCACATTGTAGATTGATCTGACAGTAGTATGTTTATAAATGTTATGCTGAATGTTCCAATTTAATTGAATTTATTTTTTGGCTTGCACTTTTTTATTAGAACCACCATGAACAGTGGTTATTGTCTGACTTACATGAAAGTTTGAGTTAATGTTTTTGATGTCTCTTTGATTTTCTGGAGAAAAGTTAAGTTCAATGTCTTGAAGCAGGCCACATGGAACTGTAGTAGAATTTGCTTTTTACATATCTATCCCTATGCTTTAATTTTGCCTGCACATGTGTTTTGTTTAATTCTGCATTTGCTGGTTTTTAAGTACATTTTTGCATCTCAGTTGCTTTTGCTTTTTTGCAGTTGGAATATGTTCTGCAATATCTCTGCTACTCTGCTGCCCAGTGGACCAAAGGTGGTTGGTTGTCCTTCTGTATTTAATCCCTAATCATCTGTCTGAGAACAGAGTAAGAAAACAAGAAGACCATACCTATTCCCATGCCTGTGTCTTGTCAGGGTTGTAAAAGAGTTACTTCATATCCCTGGGCACAGTGTTCAGTGTTGTAATCTAACATTTAGCATATAAAGCTAGTTTTTTGCTCTGATGTGCAAAATAAATTGCCAATACATAGTGATGGATTTTAAAAAGAAATTATTTATTTTTGTCGTAAGAAACAAAATTCTGAATGTACCTGATAGTCGTGTATTAAGTCATAGCCTGTGTGATTTTACTGGAAGTTTATTACAGTGCAGGCACATTTAATGGTGAATGCACATCCCTGTAAGTGAAATCACCACCGGCATAACGGGAAGGGAGAGGTTGTGGTAAATCTGCTGGTGTAAATAGCAACAGGCATTCATATAATTCATATTATTACACACAGCCTGTGTAATAATCACCTCCCCTACGTTAGTAAAGATGTCAGTGACCAGGGATGTATCTGTGACAGGAAGGGTTCAGGGACCTTACCCTGAACTTATCTGGTTGCCATTTAAGGCTCGAGTGAGTTACACAGGTGGGAATGTGCGAGGCTGCCAAAAGCCTTTGCCAGTACAAAGTCTGGTCCAGCTTGTGTCAGGACACCTCTTAGCCAGGGAAAAGGCAGGATAGAAGAAGTAGCAGCAGCAGCTGTGTGGTGTGTTCAGGACAGGTGAGGGGAGGTCAACTAATCAGCTGAGTGCCTGAGGCCCTTGTGACACTGCAGATTTTACTGCAGCAAGGTTGTGAAGAGACAAAAAACTTGACTAGAGAGGCTGCATCAGCAAGTAATTTTGGCATTGACCAACTAAATTGCCTTTTAGCCTATTCATTGTTTCACTTGTGTACCTATACATACCAAGTTTTTCTTCTCGGACACTTGCCTCTGCTCCAGGATCTTTAGTTGGGGAAATGACAGAACTGTAATGGTGAAGAGCTTGACATGACTTGCACTGGGGCAGCACCCGGAAAGCAACCCCCAAAAGTACTTTGTTGCAAACCAACAGAGTTAGAGAAGCAATCAGAAGGTGTGCTGAGAAGGGAAAAGGACACAGCACACTGTCACTGTGCAGCAGTTACCTTAGGCTGGGGTAGTGCTGGTGTCCAGGCTTTGGGCACTCAGGCTGTATGAGATAATAGAGCCCAGCACTAATGGCAGCCTTTCCAATCTGGCCTCATTTTTAATGAAACCATAAATGACAAAATATTCTGTTTTGTTTTGGGGTTTTTTCCCTTGTAATACTCTTCTGGGTACATATAGACCATGGTGAGCTTCAGACAGAAGAATGGGACAGAGAACCTGAGAAGAAAGCAGATAGTGACAGGCAGTGCTAGGCAAGGTAGTTCACAGCAGAGCCCAGATATGCAATTAAAGCAAAATGCACCTCTCTTTTAGAGCAGATGGACTTGAGAGATGTTGCCATTTGACCTCCAAGTCCTCTTAGGCTATAGTGATGTTCACTCCCCCTGGGTTTATTTATCTGAGTCATTAGTAAGTCATCAGAGTAATTCCCTTTTCACGTAAGGTTATGGGAGAAAGGCATGCCTGGGTGCTCCTTAGTAGTCAAAAAGGAAAGGCTGCCATGGAAAAGGAGTCTGAACTGTGTGCAGTAGGCACAGAAAGCTCTTTGGTCTCTGGATCACACTGAGATTCATTAGTTTTTGCAAAAAAGCTGAAAAATGTGATTTTGTTGCGAGGAGGTGGGGGTGCAGCTGTAAATCTGCACGCTTGCCATGCAGCTCAAAATTACAGCCCGTAAATAGACGTGCATACTTAACCTCCTAGAAGGGCTGTAGCTCCCTGCTGTAGTACAATAAGAATAGTAATACTTTACCATTTCGATTGTGCTTTTTATTTTCAGAGCTGTGCCAATGTTAGGTGTATGAATGTAAAGCGGGCGGGTGATTGTGAACAGGATGGTAAGCTTTTCAGTTTCGGGGGGTGGGGAGGGGCAGTGTTATTTCGCATACTGCCCGGAATAAAAGGAGATCCAAACCCTTCTGTTCTGGCAGCGGGGGCACGACATCTTTCAGCTTTCTTCCAGGAGCGACTCTCACAGGGGAGCTGATTTCTTCTCGGATCTGACCACCACAGCCCTCAGTAATTATAGCAGCGTCTGAATTCTGAGCTAAAAACAGAAGTGCAGCATGTGCCTATTCCCCATGTGATTCAGAAAGCAGGAAATTGAAAGAGCCTGACTGAGAGGAGAGGGAGTGCAAAGCAATAGACACATCCAATATTTGTCTGAAACCTGCTACGCCTGGGACGCAGGAGCTGTCATCCGCCGGCGCTGATTCTGCGTGTAGCCAGAGCGGAGCCTGATTGGGCGTAGTGGGACCGAAGGCAAGGCGGAGAGGCGGCGGGGAGAGAGTTGGGCTCGCCGCCCCGAAATGTAAACAGTGGGAAGCGACAGGGAGCGCAGCGCGTTCATGCTCCGGAGGGCAGGCAGCTGGCCCCGGGCTCTCACGGCTCCGGCAGCGGACCTCTGGCAGGTCTAGCCGTGCCTGGCTCGATGAACAGAACCAGACACTCCGGAGGATCTCCTGCCTGTGGATATAAATAGGGGACAATCGGGATGCGCTAGCTTTCCCCGCCGGCGCCGCAGCTGCTTCGTGCTCCGCGCCGCAGCCGGGACAGGGCGATGGACATGAACATGAAGAAGTTCACAGTGCGTCGGTTCTTCTCGGTCTATCTCCGCAAGAAGTCTCGGTCAAAGAGCTCAAGCCTAAGTAGATTCGAGGTAAAATTCGCCTTAACTTTGTAAAATGTAGCAAATGCTGTTAGGTGCAGGTAACAGAGGTACAAGACAATACCTGCATTTACTGATGTGATAAGTAGTTAAAGGTGCTCTTTCCCTGGAGGTGGTGATATTCGCACCTAATGTTCTTTCAGTGTAATTCAGTGCTTTTTCTCGGTAGTATTCAATACATTGCATAATCTCTTCAGAGTGTTGCCAAGAGTCCTTTTATCAGCCTTGCAGGGGAGGAGGAAGCTGGTTCAGGGCATCATGAAGTTGTAGGAAATAATTACAGATCCACTTAAATTAGCACAAATGACACCATAGTTTGAAATAGCCTCATATTTTAGTCTTCCCCTGAACGCGTACCACCATTCTCTCTTAGTGCTAGATTTCTAAATAATTAATCAATTTACTAGTGCCTTTCATCTATAGTGGTATGTTAGACAAGGATTCTCTTGCTTATTTTTCCATAAGTTCTCATGTTGGGACTTTTTTTTTTTTTTTTTTTGCTTTTATTTTCTCTCCTGTGCATCTCTCCTTGTATTTTTTTCATTTACTTTGTTTCAGGAGAAGTTGTTCTTTAGGAGCTGGGGGGACAATGTCAAATTAAACCTTTAACAATTTAGCAGTGTGGGGAGATGAAGGCAGCTCGAGTAGGAAGTATTAGCAAATTGGAATGTGTGAACCCGGATTTCTGCCTGCCTTCCTCGAACCATTGTTCTTCAGCCCTGTATTTGGAGCTGTGAATAGATGGCAGGATGTGAGATCAATTGAATAGATGTCAGTTATATTTATGTTGTTCACTTTATCATTGCAGATGATCTGCAACCTCTGCATTAAAACAGAAGTAGATGGGGCCTGATTCCCTTCTGTCTCACATTTATATTGTGCTGGTGTACTTCAATTGACCTCTGAGGAGTTACTCTGGTTTGCACTGGTACTCCCAGGAGGAGGATTAGTCTTATGCTGTGTGAATACATTTTTAAAATATTATTCCCTTAGTGTCCTATTTAAAGTACCAGGTAATTGTTTGAACATAAAGTTCTTCATGTGTCATTGCTTAAACAGGACATGCTGGAAAGCCAAATTTTTGACCTGTGCATTTTGTTGATTTTTATTTTCTTTCCTAACTGTTTAAAATCAACTTTCTTGAAAAATGATCACGTAAATTACCTAATTTTATTTTCACCATCAAACAGACATGCTGTGCATTTAAAACAAATAACTCTGTCCTTGGAACAGTGGCATCCCAGTAGGACTGAGGGGAGGTACGGAGATACCTTTCCTTTCCCGGTTGTGTAGTCAGAATCACAAAGTTTAAGCTAGAATAAATGTTCCTTGTAGCACACTGTAAATTCTCTAAGCTCACGTTCTACCAGAGACAACAGGAAGTAGACCTGGAGTTACATGAAGGGTTCTGAGACAAATTAGCATCTTCACAGGCCGCCAGAGTCAGGATGGGATGTTAGGAGGGGAGTTGATTTGGAGAGAGCAGAGCCCCACCAGACCTCTTAACTATTCATTTGACAGTGCCATAGTTTGGGAGAGACAGATTCCACCATAATAATTATTTAACTTACTGGATAATCTAGTGTGAATGGTCAGTACAACTCAGCATTTGTATCAGGCTAGACTCTAGCTTCATTTACCCAAAAAAAAAAAAAAAAAGAAAAAAAA
>VZRX01011109.1:32218-53203 GCA_013398075.1 Notiomystis cincta
AAAAAAAAAAAAAAAAAAAAAAGAAAGAAAAAGTCTTTGCAATCCCTTTGACCCTCAGCATTAGATTTACTGGACTTTCTCAATAATTATGAAATAGTTTTCTCTTACGTGAGTTGTGTTGTAAGGATTTTTTCTGATTTTAAATAATTTGCTTCAAGAAGCACCCTGAAACATATCCTGTTGCACATGTAGCCTCAGAGTTTCGTCCAGTTCCCTCCTTTCTGCCCTGGCTTGTCACTAATGACCAACTCCATGCAAAATGACTCAGTACTATCATGCAGTGGAGAATAAGGGCTTTTCCAGCTATGAAGAAAAAATGATTCATAGAATCTGTTCTGCTATTTAAGTGTGAAAATCATCAGAGATGTTTCTTTGGGCGGGCAGCGACAACCAAACGCGAACATCGAGTCACCTCTGTGGTTTTCATCCCTGAGTACTTCTGCGTGTAAATTTGTAATTGCAGGCTAACAAGTTCTTGTCAGGCAAACAGAAAGTATAAGGAAGCCTGTTGGTAGATGGGCTTTTAGAAGTGAGAATATTCTTCATCCTAATAGGTAGATATTTTTAAAGATGCGGTAAGAGGTACAGGTTGTTACATTGTGGAATGAGTAAAAGTGAAATGCAGGAAAGAAATTTGGAAAAAACATGAGGCATTGCTTTCCTTAGTGTGCATTAGCTAATGTACCTGGCAGAAATTGTGTTGCACGATGTCATTTGAAATTTGGAAGGGAACTGTTTTTACTAGGTTGTGTGGGATTTCTGTTATGTTGCTCTTTTGGCAAGTCGGGAAGGAGAGTTGAAGGGTTTAAGATAGATACTCCTAGGCTCAAGCATTTAATACATTTAAAATACTACTATTAGAACAGATTCAAAAATAAAACAATATTAGTTATTAATATCATGATTAACTACATTTTCTACTGTGGCATTCTACACTTTAAATTCACTTGTAATGAGATCCTTAGTTTACAGAGCCAGGATACAGATGGAGAAAAGGATTTAGCAAATCACAGCTTGTAACCTGACCTTTACTTAATTGTTTCAGATGCCAATGTCATTGCTATACCTGAAACAACAAGATCATCACCTTGTGTAAATAGCTGAGTTTCACATTTTATATGGCTAGAAGAGGCAGAGGGCACTCTGGTAAATGAGATGATATTAGAGTTTCATTTCATCTTGCCTAAAATGCACACCCTTTTAATTATTCTGGAACAACCTGGCTGAAATTCGAATTTATTTGGCTACAGTTTAGGGGTTTCAGTTTTTATTATTTTTCAGTATGGCCTGCACCGCCCTTCATTTATAAGGTACGTAGTGATGTAATTTTATTGAATGTGCAGAGTCAAGTTTTGCCCTTCTGCATGCACAGAGTTCTGATTGAAGTCAGCTGAAAATCCAGCAAAGTCAATGGGAACTGCATGTGTGCATCTGAGAAAGGGCTTTGTTTATGGTTCTTGCTGAGTGTTGATGAACATGAATGTGAAACCATCAGGGTAAAGTACTCACAGTGCGGATCCGCTAAAGACTTTGAGACCCAGTGGAATGCATCTTATGGCAGCGAGCAATATCCCTTGATTTATAAATTAAAATTTAAATACGCTGTTTGAATAAGCTAGGAAATACCTAAGCATGTAAGGAATTTGATAATATTTATTCCAGTGACGCAGTAGCTTTTTTTTTTTCCTCTTTTGAGAAAATGACCAATTAAAATATTGCCTTTTATTCTTTTTGGAGCTGCTTCTGATTTTGTATTCCTAATGTATTTTTAATTCATTATTCTTAATCTTTAATTCTTCTAATTCCTTTTTAGTCTTACTGGTAATGATGAATCCAAATTATGTTTAATCTATGTGTGGGCCTTAGAACCTAGCAGAGTTCTTGGAAATTAATTCAGAATTCATTTGGAGCCTGGTGTTCCTCAGCATGGTCAGTTTGAGAGGCAGGATCTCCTGTGGATGATTCAAGTGTGGGTCCTCCTTTGATTCCAGCACTGGCTGGAGAAGGAAATGGAAGTGAGCCTATGCAGGCTTGTGAGAAGTAGTGCAGAAGGACTGGTACTGCCTTTGTAACACTTTGTTATGAGAGATTTTTGGTTCTGATCTTAGGCTCTGATTTCTTACAAGCTGAAGTTATAACAGCCTTAGGAAAGAGCCCAGAAAATGCTGAGCTAGACTGCTCCTTTTCCACAGTGAATTCCTCTGCATTTGTATAAAGAGCAATTCTGCACCTTATCAGCAGTATGTCCTGTATTCTGTCTTCTAAAAAAAGTTTTATAGTTACTCGCTTGGTAGAGCAATAATCTTTCTGTCAAATGTTAGCCAGAATAAAGGCAAGTTAAAGAAAGGAGATGGGGTTTATCAGCCCGAGAACATCTCCACAAGATGTAAGTCCTGAGGCAGGTTTTTTGTTTTTTTTTCCCCCATGGTAATGATCATCTTTGTGATGTGTGTTCTTGTGACAGCAGAAGTTACCAACACTGTTGTGTCTAACTTCCCCCAGCTGCAGGCAAGGCTTTTATGAGCAAATGCTGCAGTTCTTGTAGTCTTGCACAGCTTGCTGGGGGGAAGGGAGGCAGGGAGGGGAGAGAGCAAGAGCAAGAGGAGCATGTAGTCCCTTAGACAGGTCACTTGAGGAGCCAGGAAATGCATTTTTCAGGCTCATTTTGACAACTTGCTGTGTCATTACAGATGGTTGAGACGTTTGTGCTTCTCATTTCCCATTTGAAAAAAGGAAAATTATGATAAATATTCAAGTCCTTTGATACTATTCTACCTACTTATGTTGGGTTTGGGGCCAATACTCATATGTGTACACATTCATAATAAAGGAATTGCTCCCAGTTCCCCAACTGCTTCTGACTTTATCTCAAATAAAGTCTCATGTGCCTCAGGCTTGATATGTTCTCCTTCCAACAAGCCTCAAATTAACTGCTGAGGTACAGAAAAGGAAAATTAAGCAGGTAGATGTAGGGATAACTTGTACACAGGAAAATCACAGAAAGCTGGGACTTGAAGGCATCAAAAAACCCTTAGTCTGGACTCCTCTTCCTCCTTAGGCAGCATCATATAGGCATCAGCTATATCTAAACTCTTTCACCAAAGACATTTTTCTAACATCTTATTGAAAACCTTCAGTAGTAAATGCCTATAACCTCTGTATGTGGTATATTTTACATCATTATCCTTAGCATCTGAGTGTTTTCCTAATATCTAACATAAGTTTTCTTATGGCAATTTAAGACCATGTCTTCTAGTCCTTTTTATTGTAACTGCGAAAAAGAGATTGTTTCCTTTTCTTTGCAGCAGGATTTTTATGTATTTGATGGCTGTTCAGATCCCTTGCCTCAGTCTTTGTGGTAGGGTGGGAAAAATGTCTTTTTTCCTTTCTGAAAGTTAGGGACTTCCAGGAACAAGACACAAGCAACATTATTAGGGAGCATCTCTTCCTTTTTTGGATGCTAATTGTCCCTTGTAAAAATCAATCATATTTCAAAGGCCCCTACCCTGCCAAAGACCAATCCAAATTGTCATTTTATGCTCCATTTCCACCATCTAAATGTCTGCATGATTCCTTGATCTGATGGTATTTGGCATCCAAGCCAGTGCTGACAGAGTTGATCCGTGGTCTCCAGTGTCAGATGAATTCTGACATGCATCACACCACTAAACACAGGCTCTGGTCACAGAGCCAGGCTCCACAGGTATTTGGGCACAGAACAGGGGCAGGGGAGCATCATATAACAGAAGGGATCTTCACTTGGTTATGGCATGGGTCCTGCTTGATCCGCAGGTGGGACACGCACATGCCTACACACTCATGATGGAATGACTGAAGGGAGAGGGCAGTGCCCATCCATTCTCTGAGCCAGTCCTGCCCTGCTTCCCTGTGCCTGGAGTGTCTGTGTGCAGGTGTACAGGAGATGAAGAGCTGAACCTGAAGGACTGGGTGGAATCTGTGGGCAACTGAGTCCCTGCCTAGTATTTATTTGGAGTAGTACAGTTTTATGCAAGTGAAAAACATGTAATTTTATTTTAAGTTTTAGCTCATAGCATGATGTCCTGTCTGACCCTGCGGCACAAAAAGTCTGTTCTCAGAGGGTTTAGCTCTCCTGCATCTATTTTTAATATCAGTAGCATTTGCTTCATGCATTTTCCTGCTAGTTTCAGGAGAAGACTCCTTTTGTGTGCACTTTCTGCATTTGTGTCCTCACAGGTAGCTGGAAGCATGTCTAAAGTAAGATAGAAATCAGAACAAAACCCCTCCTTATGCTGATTGACCAGTTAGTCAAGTCCAAATACTTTTCATCTAAATATTTGCTAGTCATCTCCTTTTGTTTACTTAACAAGACTTACTGTCCCAGTTCAGCAAGGATTCAGTAATAGTATTTGCTGTTAAGAAAGACTCCGAGTACTGCAGAGAAACAGCAGTTGGTTCTGCACGCAGGACACACTCTGTGTGTGTGTTACCATCAGCTCTTACAGAGTACAGTTTTGCTTCCTGGAGAACAAAGTTACAGGAAATGAAAAAGAATGATTGGATCACTAAATGTGCCTTGAAAATAGCTTTATGACTGAGGATGTGTAAGGAAGCAGGTGATACATCCATTCAAGGTCCTTGCACGAGAGCAACAATTTACACACAGGGAAGTGCCTTCCAGGCAAACAGTTTGGGGTGCACATTCCCTCAGTGAGTGCATGGATGGTGATGGAGTGGCCACAGCATGGCTTTGGAAGACTTTGAAGGGAGCAGTTGTCCTTTGCTGTTCAGTCTCTCACTACTTTGAAATGTATTGTATTTGAAATGAGCCAGTATTTCAGCAGAGCCTCTTTTAACTGTGAGATGTGGGAGAACTTGCAGCTCTTTTCTAGCTGAGAGACAAGTGTTCAAGGGCATTTGAAATGCAAACCTTCTAGAGCACAGAAGACAAAACCACAAAGTATCTAATGAAGAAAATCTTTTCCTCAGATTGCAGTATATTATTAGGCATTGTGTAGCAGTGCATAGGCCAGAAGGGAAGATGCAGCTTGCCAGTGTGCTTTCAGGTGGTAAGTAATGATAGTAATTGGCAAAATACCAGTTAACTCATGAAACCTTAACACATGAACTCATATAAGGTCCAGGTGTAATTCTAGAGTGTCACACCTCTTTCCTGCAGGGCCAAAGCTGAGCCTGTCTATGACGGGAAGGAGGCAGTAAATAGTTTTACTTTCAAGAATTGTTATAAATAAGCTGAAGGCTTTGCAAGGGGGGGAGCTAAGTGTGTGGGTTTATCTATAAAACTCACGTCTCTTTTCTTTTAGTAGAAATTTCTACTGTTTTTTTTCTAGTGAGTAGCAAAGAAAATCCTCCATCAGTTCAACCTTGTTTTCTCTATGTTCATGTTCACTAGTGGACAGGGTCTGTGATTCTGAAGGATATCTTTACCTTAAACTTCTGCATCAACAGATCTCCATGCCAATCTTTCCTGTATCATACAACCCCTGTGACTACAACATGTTTGGGACAGCAATTAAACATTGTAATTGCAGTAATTGCAAAGCCATCTCTCTAAATATCTGAAACCCTGTTGGATCTGCTGCTAGTCTGCACAGTTCCTACCTTATTCCTGTAGGATTATGCATTGCAATTTTTACTAAAGAGTAATCTGAAAGCAAGGCTTTATGTTAGATTATTTCTGTGACACAGTTCAAGACAAATTCACATCACTAGATTAAAATTTTTTTAGTACTATTAAGTACTAAAAGTGTGCAGATGTAAAGTAATACATACTTCTTTTGTAAGATTCATTGTGTCATAGAAACTTGAAGCTTTTTTCTGGCAAATAAATTCACCTTTTTTTTTTTCCAAAACAAACTCCTTAATATTCCATTAAATCAACACTACTGAGATAAACCAAGACATTTTGGAAATGTGAATGATTTTCATGTTGGCATTGTATGGCTGATTTCAAACACGTTGCAGTGCCTAATTTTGAAAGAATGGAGAAGATGATGTATCTGTTCTTGTTTTTCAGATTCTTGTACCCTTGAGAGTTACCTTCTTTGCATGTGGCAACCAGTGAAGTAGGCATAAAAGGAGAGAAGGAAAGTGTGGTTGTTAACCTTAGCTCTTGCTTCTGCACTCTGTCAACTTCTCTTCAACTTTCAAAGCAGGACCACATGGTTAGGCTTACTCAAGAAATGGGTGAAAGTGTGCTATGAGAATCCCCACAGAAAAATGCTTTGTGTTGGAAAGGCAGGAAAGTCCCCACTGAAGTAGGCATCAATTAATCTCCCTCAGTCTCTCCAGCATTGTGAAGTTGTCCAGGTTTATGATGCCTGCCAGTTAGAGGTAATAATACTGTTCTATTTTTGTTATTTAAGCCTCTTTTGTTCATGGTAAAGTTTTAGTAATTGTAAAGTAGAAAATACATAAAGCTAATAAAGCAGACCTTGGGTCAAACTAAGCTGAGGGTGCTTTAGGGAAAACTTTGCTTTCTCCTTTAAAAATTTTTAATGTGCATTATCCTTAGCTTGGTGGCTAAATCAAGCCATTATGTCATAAGGATGAGCACTCTGGGGGCATTTGCTCTGGTCTGAAAAAAAAGAGGGTTGTGTGCACCATGTTAACTGCAAACTGATATGAGACAAAAAATAATAAAAATCACCCATGTTAGCAGAGCTGGAAACAACTTTCCCAAAATCAATTGCTGTGATTTGTTTCCTCCCCACCCACCTTGATTTCAAGTTTGTATGCATTTGCAGAACTGAACAATCCATACTAAAAGCATACTTCAAGTGTACCTGCTTTTTCTTTCCATGCTTTTGTGGAAAAANAACAACTTTCCCAAAATCAATTGCTGTGATTTGTTTCCTCCCCACTCACCTTGATTTCAAGTTTGTATGCATTTGCAGAACTGAACAATCCATACTAAAAGCATACTTCAAGTGTACCTGCTTTTTCTTTCCATGCTTTTGTGGAAAAATTAATGTCATATCAGAATACACCACATGGCAACACTGATAGGGATGGTGGGGCACAGAACTTACTCTGCCTGCAAAGTAAGTGTAGATAATATTCATTTACCTACTTCCCCTGTTCCACCAGTACAATTATGGCAGCATCCAAAGGTCTTCTTTTCCCTTCCTACGCCTGTTAATGCCATTGATGCCATAACATCCCTTCTCACACAGCAGAGGAACTCCATCTGTATTTGCTTTTCTCTGAAAGACGATGTGCTGAAAAAAAAGCCTAATGGCATCTTTTCCCTGCTGATATGAAATGAATTTCTGAAAGTCTTCCCTAAAACAGGGATTTTGTATTCCAGCAAACAATTTTTTTGTTTTTCCCAGACAAGAGAACCCATATGGGTCATTAGGAGGAATACTGCTAATGATTCTGAGGTTTATCACTTCCAAAGCACAGAGTACCCCTTGTGATTATCTGCCAAAAGATATATGTTTTATCCCAACTGCCTTTTTGAAAATCCCTCCGCACATCAGGATTAAGTTTACATACCAATTTACTCTTGGAGATGGGTATTCTGCTATGAAAGGGTGTAAGTTACCCATAGCAAAATAGTTATGTGAATGGTGCTAACTGCAGTTTTTCCCTTTCTTGGTTTAAAAGCATTTTCTCTTTCTGTAAAAGGTTGTAAAATAAACCGTAAAATTAATTTGAGTAATGTTTGTATTGAAAGAAATGCTATAATAGGCAAACATTAGTGATGTTATGGGAGGAGTTGTTTCCTTGGAATTGTAAGCAAAGTTTTAAGGTTTTGACTTAGTATTTCTATCTTTCTCATAACATGTGTCAAATGAGTGAATTAAAACTGTAATCTTTTCCAGTGCAGATGATCTGGGTCATTTTAAAAACAGAACTTTTTTAGAGAGCCTTATTTATGAAAAACAGATCAGTCCTTTGCTTCCGCTCTTGACCACTTGTTCTTCTATTGATCAGTTTAGGGTTTTCTTTTTGCCTCATCTTTTGTGTTCATCTCTTCCTCCTTGTTGTTAACCACGTGCACAACCATGGTAATTATAACCTATCCTCAGGGAAGTGGGGCCTTACAAAACATTTAACGGGCTGTACACACCACAGCCAAGAGAAAGTTTGCCCTTTTACCCTGGCTTTTAAAATCCTTTTGCTGGTGTGAAATTTGTGGAACTGAGAGAGAAATAAGAATAGAGCTCTCTCCATGGAGTACCACTATGGTCTACAAGTACTCATTTATCTTTCTGGTGATCAGAGGGCTGTTGTTGTCTGGGATTTTGTATCATCTCTTCAGGGAGGCAAATCAACTCCCCATTTTTCAGTTACTTAAGAGAAGAAATTAAGTTGTTTTGCCCTCCTGGGATATGATTCTTTACTCTTGTCTGCAGGCTTTTCTTCCCTCATGTGAATAAAGGTTGAGTATTTGAATGTGCTGTGCACTGGTTTAGAATAGCGCAGCTGGACTGCGGAAATGCTGAGCGCCACACTCATGGAAACTGTGCCCTTGAGACCAGGCTCTTGCCTCCTGGTGTCTACTGAAACTCACTTTGCCTTCTCAGATGTTTCCTTGTAAGGTAACAGTTCTGCTTTTTCCTTCTCCCTCACCCTATTATTCATCTCATTCAGCTTTTTTGTTTTATGCTTTAGACTCACACAATACAATCACATGTTTTTGGTTTCTTGTACTGCCTCTGTTTTGGTACTTTCCATCCTCAGTTTACTGAGGTAACTGGGCAGTCATCAGTAAAAACAAAGCTTTGTTTGAGGAAGTGCTGATTCAGAGATGGTACTCACCTCTGAGTCTGAGCAATGGTCAGACAGCTCTGGAGCCAATCCCAAATGCAGTACTTAGTGCATATCTCAGAAATGTCCCCATCTCATACACTACAGTCCTTGCCTATTTCTCTTCAGACGTCTGTGCATTCTGGCTTTCTGTACTTTAAATGTTTTGTGATCATTTCTCCTCCAGGGAGAGCAACTGCAAGAACTCTTAGGGAGTCCCCTTGCATCACAGGCTCCCGAGTGTGTTGCTGAGGGTTTCATACCTATGACTCAGCTCTGCTTCCAGTTGAGCATGAGTGTCTGTGTGTCTGGGATTGTAGCTTTATCTTGTGCCGTTCTCAGAGCACCTCTGCTCTGACTTTAAAGCATGGTTACTCTGGCATCTACAATATCTTGGAAAATAGTGAAATAAAGATATCAGTGTTAACATTTTGTGTTCCATGATAACTTCTGTTTCTGTTTTGTCTGTGTTTTCACTCTCTTTTGAACCCTGATGAAGAAACCTCACAATGAAAATGAGATGATGATTTTGATCCCTTGTCATTCCAGATATGTGAAATCATGCAAAGTTCCATGGTTTCTGCTCAGTCATCATCCATTTCAGCTTCCTGAAAGGAGTAAGTGTAGTTGTTCATCTTGGGATTTCCATGACAAAGTTTAAACTAGCCCATATTAATTTAGTCGTTTATGATAAAAAGATCTTCCATTCAAAGCATCTTACCCTTGCAGTTAAGGGCTGCTTCTATCATATTTACAATGCTATGAAACCTAAACCAATGCAAACTTACATGATTTAAAGCACAAGAAAAGCAAATCAAATTGCTTTTTTTTCCTCCCTGGCACTGTAGTGAGATCTGAATCAGAAGAAAACTTGTATTTTGTTGAGACACTTAACACAGTGTGAGCCTGGCATTGTTGTTGTTGATAGAGCAGCATTCTTCCTCATTTCCAAAACTTGAAATGTAGCAGAATGAATTAACAACCTGCTCCAGGTGAATCCTTGCCTTCTCTGTCTTCTGGATGTGGTCTCAAGGTGCCAACAAAGAATATACAAAAAAAAAATAAAAATTGTAGTTTAATGTTTAAGCACACCTTGTATTTTTACCAACTTTTGGGCAGGACAAAATTAGTCCTCATAACTGAATGTGTAAAAGAGGGTTATCCCCTGGCTAAGCCTGTTAACCTAGAAGGCTAAATTTGATAATGTTAGAGGATAAAGTGCCCATGGCATTACATCTGGATCTGAAATCACAATATTTTTTCCATGTGGCCTCTAAAATATATTAAGACCGTCAAATCAGGAATCTCTTTTTCTCAGTGTAATTCAAACTCTTGCCTTGGATCTTAAAGAGTGTCTTATTCTTTCCTCCTAAACTAAAAACTCTTCAAGATATATTTATTAAATAAAACCAGCAAAGTGAATCTTGAACTGCTGATGGTGTTCTGTTACTCCTGCAGGGGTGCAACCCCAAATGTCAGGATATTACACTGGTTTTCCTTTACTTTTCTGAAATGGTGATGTGCCAGTTTGCTGTGTGTCTGTCATGTAGTCATTTGTGTGAACACAGGAAATTTACTGAAAAACTGAATTGTTGATTTGGATTAATTTTTAGCCTAGGTTCCTAAAAACATGAGGCTTTATACATGCCCCTACAGCCCTTTCTGGCCCTTTGCTTTGAAAGCGTTGTCAAGTTCAACAGAGAGAGGGAAGAGAAGAGTGTTCTTGAAGACGTAATGTTCCTGTAAGATTCATGAAAACAGGGGCCTAGAGAAAGGACAACACTGCTACCACAAAATGAAGGAACAGGGAGCAGGAGCATATTCCTTAGCCACTAAAGAAACCAAACAGAGGGAGATGGTGGAGAGAAGGGGACAGCTTGAGAAGAAATGGGGATTTCTCACTCCCCTCTCTAGTAATAGAATATTACTATACTTTGATGACAGGAAGCAAAATAGGATTTTTTTTTTTGTGAGACGTGTATTTGGACTTGCTGCAGAAACAAGTGGATTTGTCTATTTACCTGTTTGTCTATTTAAATATTTGGGCTTTGAAATACTGTAGTCCCCAGCAATGATGTAATTTATTGTAATTGTGCTATCTTTTACTAATATTTTCCCCTTAATATGAAGTAAGCAAGCTCTTTTATTTTAGCAATTCCTGTTTCTAATGTAATGGGTGATGCAGAAGAAGTCACTGTTTTATCAAGGTTAGTGAGATGCTTTTGCTGTAAGGACAGGCAGTGTAGTATAATACTGATTGTTTTTTCCTTTGGAATCCAGTGATCATCTTTGTGTGGAAATATATTAAAGACATTCATTTGAAGTAATTTAAAATGTGGTGTACCAAGGGGGAAAAAGGCATTTGACTCTAATTTATGGAGTAAAAAATTCAACGAACTTAGGAAAAAAGACTAATTTACCAACAGAATTATTTTTAAAATCCTGTAGAAGTTAGTAGTAAGTGCAGGCTGACAAAGAAAGAATTCATCAGAAAAATTATCATAGTATAATAACTTACAAGGTTTTAGAATCCTTGTTACAGAATTATAATATAATATCAGTGTTTGCTTGAAATATCCTGTCTTGCTAGCTAACTGTTGCCTTGATGACATGAATAATTAATTTCTTTGGATAAAAGTGGATGTTTTGACTGAATTCATGGGCTTTGCAGGTGCAATGAGGAGTCCTCAGGCAGGAATATGTGGAGTAAAGAAGTCTGGGAAGAATATTGATGTTTACTGATGCTTTCCTTGAAATAGTCCATTATAATAATTGCTTTTAAATTCTGTTGTATATAACTATATACTGTCAAATTACTCAGTTTGCCTCATTATTTGTATGGGTCAAGTGGGTCAATCTATAGAATTTTGACATTTTCTGATGTTTGCAGGGTGTGTAAATAGCAAAGCAAGATTTCTGCTTGGTGACACTGTGAAGCTGCTCAATTTCTTAGCCAAGCCCTGACTACATACCTGTGCCCCACAACCTGGAGTTAAAACTTTTGGACAGCCTCCTTACCCTTTGCCTCTGAATTGAAAATGAGACATCAATGCATAAAGGAGAGAAGGGAACTTGTGTGGGCACATATAACAAATGTTTTACACTAACCAGATCATACATATCTTTTTAATAGACAGTCTGTTCTGTTGTTTGCAATAAAGGGAGCATAAGTAAATAATGTCTAGTGGTGTTTTGCTCTTTTTCAGTGCAGTTTCTGAACAGGATTCAGATGATACAATTTATAAGGAATATGTTGTAATTACAGCCATATTTTCTGTGTGTATAAATGTGGCATTTACATGAATAATGCATTGAACAGTGTAAATACATATAGTATGGCAGTTTTTCTGTGGAAAATGCTACTAAGAGGCTTAGAGTTTGATCTCATAATACCTTACACAACCTCTCATTGACTCAGGGTGGAGGACTGTTTAGTTCTGGCAGTCGCCAAACAGATCAGCAGCTCACGTTTTTGCTGCTGACATTCTGTTTGAACTGAAATTATTACGAAGACAACCCCTTTTTTTTTTTTTTTAATTCATGAAATTAAAATTCCCAAACTGATATTGTGTAACTTATTTTAAAAATGTTCTCTCCATTTCAGGGTTTGAACTCCTCTTAAAATGATTTTCATGGCATAAATGAATAGGATCGAGCCAATTTTCTGTATCCTCTCCTGTCCCCACAGGTGTAGATTTTTCAGTTTTGGTCTGTAAGAGGCTCTTACTGTCCCTGAAAGTACTTCTAATGAAATCACCTTTTTCCCAGCTGCTTCAGATGCATCTCCTGTTCCACTGCTGAAGTCCATCCTGTAGACTAAGCCACTTACCTCGCCTTGTTTAAATATCTCATAAACAGCCATTCCTGCCACTAACTGAAGTAAGCAAGCTCAATGGATCATTTCATGCTGCAAAAGTACTTTCATTGGAACTTCTGAGGTTTTTCTGCTGCCTCCATTTCCACTCTGTAGCCCTTCCCTTTCTCATAGAATGGTAGAACAGCTTGGGTTGGAGGGGCCTTAAGCATCGTGTTCCAAGTTCCCTGCAATGGCCAGGAACACCTTTTACTAGACCAGGTTGCTCAAAGCTGTATCCAACCTGATCTTTAACATGTCCAGGGATGAAGCAGCCACAGCTTCTCCAGGCAGGCTGTTCCAGAGCCTCAGCACCCTAACAATGAAGAATTTCTTACTAGTATCTTACCTAAATCGAGCCTCTTGCAGTTTAAAGTCATTACCCCTTGTTCTGTCACTACACGTTCTCCCTTCTGGTGTTGTACCAAAGACAATGGACTCCTTTGGCCAGGGAGTGTCTGCAGGTCATGGAGGGCAGCTCATCATTCATATTTAAGTCCTAACCACTGAGAGATGTTTTTGCCTTTGCACTGGAATTTTTCTAATACACACTGAGCACCACTTACTAGTGACACACATGGCTTAAATATGAAATCACCAGTTACATACCTCTTTGGCTTTTCAGATATCTGTGCTGCTTTTCAAAGCATTCCAGCTTTTCCTGTCATAGTTTGTCATGCTAGGGAAGTGAATGACTGGCACCCAAAACTCTCTCTGGGTTGCCAATGCATTTATTAGCATAATGTTAAGGACTATCTGAGTTTTTGATTCCGTATGATAATCAAAACTATCTGCACAATTATAATGGTAAAACTCCTAAACAAAATTCAGACTTTTTTTTTTGTTCAAATAATAGATTTATATGTTCTCCACTGGACAATAAATAGCTATAGGTTACAGAGAATACCCACACTATCAAGCTCCCCCAGTGTTTGTACACCTGTGTTTTATTTCACAATCAGTCTGTTTGCAAGCTACTTATTTTTGTTAGGAACTTGAAGATGGCAAACATTTCATTTATTTATTGTGAAAATGTTCCTCAGACCAGACAGGCACTCCCTGGACACAGCACTGGCGTTCTTTACTGTGCCACCATGGTGAGCTCTTGTGTTCTTATCTGTCCTGATTTCAGTGGTACTGCAGCCACCTTCTAGAAATGCAGCTTTATTCTTACTAGTCCTGCACTAAAAGCATTTTGTTTCTGGACCAACCAGCACTGAACTCCCCAGTAGTCTTTAAGTGTGCTTTTCCTAGGTCTTTTCTTCACATATGCACTCTGGATTCATATTCAGGGTTTCCTGGTATTTTGAGAAAAGAGATAAAAATACTGTAAGGTTTCCAAACCCAAAGGGTTTTATCTTACACAGGAACAAAAAAAGTGCGGTGTCAGAATAAAGTTTGTGTGTTTCCTTGCCTTTGTTTCTTCCCCTACTTAGGTACTGTTAGACTTTTGATCAGGATGCTCTAAGGGGATTTATGGATTTATATTCAGATCTCTATCTGATTCATCTTAAAAAGTTTTCTATCCTACCAAGTCCTGCACCACTTCCCATCCCAGATACTCCTCTGAAAGGATTTGTGCTCTAACCACATTGTTTCTCTTCCTGACTAGTCACATTCAACAATACCCCTCTCTGGAGGGGTGTATAAACAGGAAAACAACTAAATATAGATCACAGAGAAGGAATAGAATGCAACAGTGTGCATAAAGAGAAGGACTGCTTGCACAGATGGTGTAGAGCCTAGAGGAAATGTGGATGGAGAGAGAGAGAGAGAGAGAGACTTGAGAATGAAAGCAGAGATGGGGAAAAAATTACCTGTGGCATAAACTCTGTATGGGAGAAAGGAGGCAGACAGAACATCTCTCTGTTCCCTGGAGCAATCTGTAATGAACTGGGTTAGCATGATCAGAGAACAGAGGCGAAACTAGACTTGAAATCTTGTTTCTTTTGTGATTATCTGCTGCCTTGATTAGAAGCTGGTCAGCAGAACAATCTTGAATACTGCAGCCACCTCCTTGTGAGCATCCTGCTTTAATGGAACAGAAAGCAGGGGAGGTCAGCCTTCATATTAAATAGAACAAAAACATAATTTCATGGAATGGCACACCATGAGAAATATACGGAGATGTTATTTCAGGCATCTCCCTGCCTTGGTGTCCTACATTTTTTAGTTTTATTTTCTTATGTGCAAACACAAGTTGCAGACCCAGAGCAGTCTAACAGCCTCTGGTCAACAGACTGGCTTACAGGAGAAAGAGGGACCTTGCACCTCTCCTTATCCTTACCCAGCTCTTACCCTTCCTGCCCAAGCAGGCAGGATGTGACTATGGCACAGTGCTGTGTCCTTGCACATATGCACCAGGACCCATCTGTATTCCCAACTTCCACTTTCTCAGCAGGCATGCATTGCTATGAGTGCCTCTGTAAATTGGGAAGATGAAGTGCTCCTGTGGTAAATTACCCACTTTGCAGCAGTGGCAGCAGGAGGGAATGGGTGGCTGTGTGTGCAGCCTGCAGATAATGCCTTGTTGTCCTGGCTCAAATCATGGACAAAGCAGGGCTGACACTGACAACCCAGGCTGTGGACTAGGGCAGTGATGGGCAGATCTCTGCCTGTACTGCTGCCTCTGACACAGGAGCAGTAATTTTCAAGAGAGATGGAGAAACATTTGATTGGGAAGCAGAAACATACTTGATTGCCACTGCTAAGTCTGCCAAACCCTGATGGTTGGAGCCTCGGTTCAGTTTTGGAAGGATACACAGAGATCTGTGTAAATTAAGCCTGAATTCAAAACCTTCTGCTGCTTCTTTCTGTGCACAAATAGCTTCTCTACAAATAATATGTTGTCTGTCTTTGTCTTCCCCAGCATCCTTCCAACAGATCTGCACAGGCTAGACTGTTAGTTGCTGATGACCTCTTTTTGGAATTGATGGTTATGTGGGGCTTTTTATATTGCCAAGCAATTTTATTCTATTTTGTTTTCTATTCTATGTATAAGTCTGCAATTATTCACATTTCTTGTTTAGAAACACATTTGGAAAAAAATTACAGTGACAGAAAATAGCCACCCTATATCCCATTTAAGTGTTAAAACTATGCTTCATTCTACCTTTTATTCTAGAAATGAGACATAGGTTCATTTGAGGAAATTTTTTCTTGTTTGAATGAGAATGAGGAAAAGTAAGACCATTATAAAAAAGCTTTAAGGGGTCTGTTTTTCTGGAAATTAAATTAACAGCACATTTTATAATGTTCCAAAAAGGAGGAATAAGTCAGTTTGGGTGGGTTTTGTTTGTTTGGTTGGTTGTTTGTTGTTTGTTTGGGTTTTTAATTTAACCAACTAATTTAGAAGAATATTATTTGACAGTTAATTTATTTTTGCAAACCAAATATATCTGTATTAGTATTGTTGGATTTAAAGCACCAGAGAGCTAAGTCTGATATTCATCTGTTTGTGGAACAGTCATCTTTGATGATATTATACTGCAAATATTTTGATGAGAAATACTTATTATTATTGAGAAAGAACCAGCAATTGCATTTATATTACAAAAGAAAATTATGGGGAGTAAAATCAATATATACCCGTTGTTCAGTTGTCTTCAAAATACTGCAGAGTGACTCCATTCTGTATTCTCCTGCATGAGAAAAATCTACTGTGTGTACCTGCATGGTTTTGGTTTTGTTTTGGTTTCTTTTCAGACTGTCAGAAAAAGTACGTTACTGTTTGAAAAGGTTAGACTGTTTATAGCTCAGTAATAAAAGACGAAAAATTTCACCCCTTCTGTCCTCAGTAAGACCAAGGTGGCCCAGCAGTAGAACCAGTGCAGAGAAGGCTTAGAGTACTGTACCCACCCAGTGTCCTCTAGAAATATGCCATTGGTCCTTTAGAGCTGAGAGTCTCCTGCACGCTCCAAATTGTTCTGAGTTTTGTTCTTTTAACGAGGAGGTTCTCTGAAATTGAATTGGAGAGGAGGTTCTCTGAAATTGAATTGGAATCGTTTTCTAACGTGGTGTTAATGGGCATTACTTCTCATGTTGAAACTCTTTAATGGCAGTACTTGCTACATAAGTGTTATGTTACATAAGACAATTGAATTAACAACAAGGTAAGTGGTTAAGAATCTTTTTTATATGTCAGATAAAGGCTGTTGCCAATTATTGTTAATGGAGATCTGCGTTTTTGTTGCTCTACGTATTATCTTTTATTCTAAAAGCAAATAGTACCTTATGCAACTTCAAATGTTCTGTATTTGTGAGAAATTGTAATTCAAATGGACAGCTGAGGGGTGATGAGTTAAAGCCTTCAGTTTCCTTATTCAGCACATGGAGAGAGCTGCAGATTCTCCGTGGCCCGTGCCCCCTTTCCCCAGTTCTGGCCCCAGTGCCATCGGCAGTCCTGCTGCAGTCCCGTGTTGCACACAGGTGTGCCTGTCCTACCTTGTCCGTGCTCCAGACAGCTCTTTCCACAGATTTCAAGCTTGTCCCCACCTGGGGACCAGCAACCACCGCAGCCTGACCCTTTGGTCCATGCCCTGAGCCTTGGGTACGTCTGAGAAGAGGCTGTGATGCCTTTCTGTTTGGGATGTTTTGCCACACCAGAGATGCAAGAGGAGCAGTGGCCTTTTGGTTCAGTTGAGGAGCCATTTCTGTGCCTGTGGGTGCTCTGTGTAGGTACCCACCAACAGGACATGGCTGTGCCATGTGCCAGATGCTTTGATTGTGAAGATAGAATATGCCCTGTGGACTTTGTAAGTGATGCTGTGATGGGGAGGGGGTGGGGGGAGAGGAGACAACTAGCAATGAGGAGCTATAGCAGAAAGAGAGGAAGTTCAGCAAAACTCAAACCAAAGATGCAGTGCTCCAGAAGGGAGGAAGGCTCCCTTTGAACTATATTTAAAATGAGGGGAGAAGGGAGGAGAGAGGAACGTGGCAGAGGAAGGAAAGGAGGCACACTGAAATAGAAGACAGAGAAACAAGGGTGTGGAGAGGATAGGAGAGAACACTCAACACAAGGCTGAGAAACTTGTCAGAAGCTTACAGAATGCTGGAAGTCTGGGAAAAGCAAAAACCTGTTTTGACTGTTTCAGCAGCTGTTCCTGCCAGCTGGTTTTGTACTCTGCAAGCCTTGCCCCCCTCCCCCTACGCCTTCCCCAAAGTGCAGTGTGGTGAATCACAGCTGGTAACTCCTCCAGCTGTAGATGCAGTTTGAGCAGAGGAAAGCTAATATCCTCCGGTGTTTCCAGTTTTTGGCTGGAAATCCTGTGAATGATAGACAGTGTACAGGCTCCTGGTTTTTCTAGCACAGCAAGGTCTAGCAAAGAACAAGCAGCTTGCACCTCCTGTATTGCAGAAGGATGCAACAATAAAAGTCCCTGAAAGAGGAAGCAAACCCAACAGGAGGACTATGGTTGGCCCAAGTTACATCTCTGTACCAGATATTTCTTTTTCATGTTCACAAATAACAAAGCCAGGCCAGCAAAAGCTTGATGTTGCAGATCAGACCTTAAATACTAGTGACATAAGCCCAGCAAACTCAATTTCCCATTTTTAATGACATCTTTTCCAAGTTGGATACTGCTGTTCTGTAACGCCTTCAGTAAAGCATCACGGGCAATCTGCCATTTAAAATTTTATTTAAGGGTTTTGCTGAAAAAATAACCTGTCCTTTATTGCATTCACTGCATGTGCATGGGACTAGAGTCATGATCTGGAAAATAACACTATTGTGACATTGCCACTTTATTACCTACCTGTGTTTTTCTAGACTATGTTGTTATCATTCTGTAATACAAAAATGGTAATAATACTTAAAATCTCACTTGCACTGCTCTTTTTGCGTGGTTCATATACTTTGCATTCCCCAAAACTTGGATAATGAATCTAAGCCAATAGATCTGGGGTTGGGTTGGTTTGGTTTGGTTTGGTTTGGTTTGGTTTGGTTTGGTTTGGTTTGGTTTGGTTTGGTTTGATTTGGTTTTTCTTCAGAGTCAAGAGTTACCTGTGTTAATTTTCTGGGAAAAAATGGGCCCACAGACTGAAGGGATCATTTGTCAATATATGCTCCATGCCAGTTTTTTAGAAAGATGCTGGATTAATTTGTGTAGAGTATATGGGACCAGAGAGAAAAAATATTTATGCAGCTCCATTACTACAAAGTGTTAAAGATATGCACACAGAGAAAAAAAGGTCCCTTATTTAACTCTTCAATAATTATTTCATCTATTAAAATTACCACCAAAGCTCTGAAAAGCAATGCTACTCCTTTCAAAGCCACTTCTACTGACTTTAAAAATCTATTTTAATTTAACTTCAACAAGGCCTTCAACATATAATTTTAAATTCAAGGTGTAAATTTTAACATGCATTTTCAACACCCAAACCAAAATTATTTGCTGAGACCAGGCTGAACTTAACATGTAATATAAAAGTAGTACTTAAGAGTATAATGAAAGCTGAAGCTTAAGCTGAGCTATTACAAATTCATTCTGAGGCCTTGACTGAGGCTTGGACCAATATGATGGCCTTGGAGACCAAATTTTCATCTGAAGGGAACTTTTTTCTTACTTTTGTGTAGTACTGAAAACTGTATAAAACAGCAATAGCAAACTACAAATGCATGCTCCCGTTCCTGCTTTTCCAGTGAGATGCAAGGCAATAAACAGCTGATAGTAAACTGGACCGTGTATTGAGTAATATTTCCAATTTCAAGTTGGAAGAATGAGTTATTTTCAGTGTGTATTAGGGGTGTGCAGATGATCAGTTTGCTGTTGGGATGGCAGGTTAAGGTGCAGTTGTTCACTGGGCTTCCCAGGGAAGAGATTCAGGGCTGACCTGTGAGTTCACTGCCATAGGCAACGTGGGCTGGGTTTTTCTAAACCTTCCCCAGTACTTGTAGCAAAATATGATTCTCTTCCTTTGAGCTCTAAGTCTGTAAGATCATGAGATCTATAGGGTCACATGAACTAAGAATTAATGTGGAGAAATAAATCAGTAACACACAGCTCACTTGTGTAAGCAAGCGACTGCCCAGTTCCTAGACTGTCCTGGGCACTAGTTTTACCACCAGTTAATGTACAAGCCTAATGCATCCTCTTCCTGGTAGTTTTGTCCCTTCATTGTTGACAGGATGTGCTAAAAATAATCTCCAGTCCATAGATGTCTAAACAATGAAACTACTGATACAATTTTGGGAGTGGGGATGTTGCCACGAGCTATTTATTTACACTAAGCAGCAGCAGGAGGCAAAGCTAGTTTCTGTGGATGTAGCTTAGTAATAATGTCTCCTGAGGTTAGAATATTTCTTCCTCATTTTGTTTTCAGAGAAGGGTTGAGATAAGGTAGAAATACACTTTTCCCCTGAGGAGTGGAGCAATTTGTTTTAAATTTTCGTGGTAGTCTGTACGCAGCTCAGAAATTTATCTAGAAGACCTGAAGGATAACTCAGCTCCAGCATGCAGAAATTAATGGAGTTTCAAGTTGGGCTTTGGACAGCTATGGCTTTTCCAGTTATGGTGCCTGATTAAAAGGCTGTAAGCCTTAAGGGGTGTGAGTAAGTTTACCCTAGAATTAGGTGAGTTGTTCCTAGATCATATTCTAAAGTTAAGGTAGAGATGAATACATGTGCTCACCTCGAGACTGTGAGATTCTGCCTTCTTAAATATGTTTCCTGTACCAATCTCTGTTGAAGAAGTTTATGCTTATTACACTTGTTGTATTCCTACTGCTTGCACTGAGCATGATTAATGCTTACAACCTCTATACCAGTGCCCCAAAAATGGCTACAACGGAAGTCTTTGACCATTTCCCACCCCAGCAGGTCAGTGGCTGTGGTATGTTGAGCCATTATTAAGAAGTGTACAGGGAGTGGGGGCCACACAGGAATGGAAGCTGTTTCCTGCTAGACCTGCTGGAAGGAGGTGAGGAGCCAGGCAGGACAGCAAAGCTACCAGTCTGTGACCATGGGCCAAATGCAACCCATATTGAGCAGTTTATGAGAGAGGCAAATTGGTTTCTTTCCCCATCATGTTATGAAAATGGATATAATGTACGTTGGAATGTATAATCTGAACTGTATTTATGATGGTGAATGAGAGATAGGAAACGTTTTACTGGGAAAAGCAGTCTGTGATGGTGTAGTGCTATTTTCATGCTTATTTTTAATGGCATAGCCTGTTGCATACTAAGAAGAGAATGCAGATTTTACACCGCTGCATTTGTCATACAAATGATAATCCCTAGACAAGTCCAGGCAAAGATTGCTAATATTTTTATGAATAATGCAGAACTGTGTGTCTTAGTTGAGTCTCTACAAAAATTTTCACTAGTTCAGGAAAGTGAATGAGCTTCCTCTTTGTCCTGGGTTGCACTGT
>VZRX01011111.1:0-35486 GCA_013398075.1 Notiomystis cincta
GTGCGGGAGGCGGCGGGCGGCGAGCCCGGCCGGCAGAACCTGCGGACTCCTCTGCAAAGGAGGTGGTGACAGTCCGGAGTGTTACCGTGTGCCGGAGACAAATCAAGCTGGTAACAGTATTCTGGTTTAAAATGATACCCCTGTACGTGTGAAAGATGATCGTCGGAACAGAAAGTGAAAGAATCTGAAACAGTAGAAATTATGTTCGCTGAGCATCTGTAACTCTCTGATGGTTTTGTTTTCCGTTCATGGTTTTGTACCTGCCTCCTTTTGACCTCTGTAGGATCTCAGGTGTCCTTCTGAAGTGCACTGAGGAATGTAACTCGCTCTTGCGCGTGCTGCCCGGTTTCAGAAGGATGCCACCAAATCTCTTCTGGGGGAATTTCTCTTGTTCTGGAATAATTTTTATTTAATATGCACATGGTTCTAAATGCTCTGAGAAGTCACGGGCCAGAAAACCCCCACCTTCAACTCAGAAAGGGAAGTAGTGAGATTATGAGATCTTGGAGAGACTGTACTTCCCATGTTCATTCCCCAGGTGAAGACCAGCTTTGAGGAAGTTCTGCCTTCACAGAAGTGGGGTTTCTCCTCATTGCAGACTAAAGTGGTGTACTCTCCAGAACTGTAGTTAGCATGTATTGATGATTTGCCTTAGAAAACCAAGTCCTAGAAAATAGGATGTAGACCCAGAACTTCATTAGATATTCCCAGGAGAATGGAGCCCAGGTTTATTGTTGTGGGTGCTGCTCAGGCAATTTACTCTGAAAGAGATGAGTTTTCTGATGCACTAAGTGCATTACAGCTGGTATATTGCATGTCTAAGTGCTAAATGTTTGGATAACTAAACCAAAGGCAGTGTTGGCAAGTCTGGAGTTTCATAGATCACAGGATACTGTAAGAATGCAGGAAGCAATCATCCTTAATTGTGTAGGTACAAATTTCATAGTTGGGGGTCTTTGTGTGTGTACAGTATTTTAAATGGCTGTAAGTGCAGGGGGGCATTTTGTAGCATTATGTTTAAAAATAGGGGTGTTTGTCTTGATCAATCCTGCAGTCATTTGCGTTACTCAATACTGCTCTGCAGGCACTGTGAAGGCATTTCTCATGTGGTTTTCTTTATGTGCATGAAACATGCTCAAGGTTAGGCCTTAAGGCTTTTCCTGGAAGTTAATCACCTGGATCAGGAAGAGTATAGCTCAAGGTGAGGGGTGTTGTGAAATCTTCAGCTGCCGAGGGAATGGCAAGGTGACTTGTGCATGAAGGCACTGGACAAATACTGTGTAAAACGAAGTATTTGGTCTCTGCTGGACATGGATGAATAATGGTTTTTTTCTGGTTTTATCACACTCCTGAAATTTTATTTCTGCATCAGAGGTTACACTTCCAGTTAGTGTTCAGATAATTAGTTTGCTGCCGTGTAAAGGAAGTCTTTGTCTATAAAATTTTAATAAAATTAGAACATTTAGATTGTCATGCCAGGAAACATTTATAAATAGCAGCATCTGTCCATAAAAGAAAACTCTTGCTGGTGCAGCTCCTGACTAGCCCGTGTGCAGTGGCTGTGTGTTGTTGCTGCACAGCAATTGCTGTTACAAAAAAGCAGCTTTCCCAGTGTTGCCCTGCTGTGGGCAGTGCTGTGAGTCAGTGAGCTCCTCAGACACAACCCAGTGCCTGCCACTTCCCACTGGCAGCTCTGGGGGAGTCACGGCTCAGCACACACCAGGCGGGATCCGTGTGGAAGCTGTGGGCTCTCCACACAATCAGCGTAGGAAGCATCTTCCTCTTTTAGCAGCTCTGATCCGCTGTCAGAAAGCCTTCAGAGACATCTATTGCTCTGTGGTGGCATAAAAAGGAGCTTGTATAGGCTGCAAAGATCAATGGACTCATCCTGAGGGGAAAAGCAAATAATTTGAGAGCCTCAAAGGTAGACTGTGCGTGGCTCCACGGGGATGAAAAGCCTGTTGGCCTGCAAGGGTACAAAATGTTAACCAGAAATCACCCTGCTCAGCTTTGATATTCTGGATAATTCAGCTGACTGTCAAGCAGCCCTGTGAGCTGACTGTGTTACAGCCAGTGCTGCTATAAAACATGTGCTTACCACTGTCAATCTTAGAAACTTATGTAAGAGAAATTAAATATTGTAACTATCCAAGTAGAACAAGCAGTCTAAAGCTCAGAGTATTCTTCTCATAGAGCCAGACATTCCTGTTGGTTTTTTTTCCTGTTTTTTTTTTCTCATAGCATGTTACATCCTGAATCATCTAGAATGGGGGAAGAGGTCAAATATTTCCTTATGAAATCAACTAATCATGTTATTTTAATATAAGCACAGTACCACAGAAACATGCCAGATTAAATGGTAGTTACTCATACTGATTAATTACAGTTCATCCTGTGGGTCATCTCACTATCCATTTCTTACTTGACCTTTGCTTACTTAACCATTTGTGTACAAAACAGAATCCTTTGAACTAATGCCTCAAATTATTTTTTCTAGATTTGAGGCCAAAAGACAAGCACTATTCTTTATAGCAATTTAACAGTCTTCAGATAAACTGTGAATTTGTATGTCAGAAATGTCAAATAAATTTGGTTCTCCTTTATTTTGTCCCCTATATTTTGAGCCATAGAAAGTAAGACCGCATAAGAATTTGTCATCGGATAGAAACAGAAATTGATTGTTGCAACCAGTTACTCACACAATTAACAAGTGTCCTTATTAGTGGATTATTACCAGTGGAGTCTGAAAGTGTTCTAAAATTAGGTAGGATATATTTTGCTAGAAAAACTCATTGCATTTTACAGGAAGAACCAGAAGATTCTTAACCCCTCTAGCCTACTGGGACCTTGCCCCTGAGAGAAATAGGGATACAGACAGAAAAAATCTGTGAAACCTAAGGCTTTGCAAGGAATCATGCTTTGTTTCTTGGAAGTCTATGAAGTTCCAGGCCCTTGTGCTGATTTTAACCTCTCATTTGTTTCCCTTAGCAACACAGCTTCTTGTTCTTCATGGTGGAAGTTAGTTTTATCACTGATGTAATGGATTGCAAGTATCTCCTTTTTTCAGTATTCCAGTTGAATCATCAAAGAACAACTTGTGTAACAGCTCTTTGTTGTACTTCTGTCCTCTTCTGGGTTACTGTGCCCTGGTGCAATTTTGCTGGGGGAGTGTTGTAGATTTCCCAGAGGGAGGAAATGGCACTGTTTTTGTACACCATGTCTAGAACATCCTTTTAGTGGGTCACTGGAAAGATGCTGTTCTGTGTTGCTTAAGTATATTTCACTGACTGCCTAAGAAGGCTTTTGCTTGTAATCCAAGACATTCCACCATGGTTGATATTTATCCATTGTGTTAAAAATGCCTTTTTGCTGAAACTGAATGGTGTCACTAAAGAAAGAAGAGGGGAGGAGGGATTGTGTTTTGTTTTCACATAAGAATCCACGAGAGAAAGAACTGTCAGTTCACAAATGCATGTTTGAATGTTCAATATTTCCAGTCCATTTTCCAGGACATTCTCTCAAAAGTCACTGATATTTTTGTAGACAGAACATAATAATAAATCTGATAGTGAGCCATCATCTATGTGTGCAGCTCAACCTCATAGGGTTGTGTTATAGTGGCACAACCAGACTAGATGTTGCTTTCAAAACAGCCTGAATAAAAATTAATGAGAAAATAGTTGACAGTCAGAGGTCTCCTGTGTGCTTTGAAGCAATAGGAGAGAGAAGCCTGTAGGTTCTGCATTCACATACTCTGTGGGGAGTAAAATTCAGGTTCTTGCATGTGCCATATTGGACATTATCTGCATATTGTAGTGGTTTATCAGAGGCTTAGCAGAGCCAGTAGCAATCCACTTTTATTAGTGTAGCTTCTTGATGCAGTACTGTTTATATGTGTGCCAGGAGGAATGCTGTCCCTAGAAAACAGGTAGTCAAAGATATTCAGGTAACTCTGCTGACTGCTGAAGTCCAAATATTTGCAGAACAGCTATAACAGTCTTCAGATAGTTAGTCAAACTTTGTTTTAATTGTGGGAAAACAGACCCTTGTGTCACCCATTCCTTTTTTAGATGAAAATAAAGCTCAGTTTTGTGATGCAAGTGGGTGATCTAAGCATATAAGCAAGGCTTGGGTTTGGCAGACCTGTGCCAAAGGAGGACCTTCCCTGCACGTGGTTTCTCCCTCTCAGCACCCAGGGAGGTGGAGGTGCTGCTGTCCACACACCACTGGCACAGTTTGCAGAGGCCTCTAGGCAGTGTGCTGGGACGTGGGAGGCACTGGTCCTTTGCCAGTGAAAAGAGGAATTGTTCTTGGCCCACTTCCAGGAGAGAAGGTTGTGTAGCTCAGCAGCTGCTCCTGGGCATTAGTGGAGCTTGGGAGGAGGGCTTGGAGCTGCTGTTTAAATGGAGCTGTGGAGCTAAGGAGCAGTGTCCAACTAAGAACTCTTACTGAGATGGGCTTTCCTAGAGCTGAGCTTAGCAGCTGTAAAGAGCAACTTCTCCATTGACAGGCACAGGGTTTCCAGGAACTGGCTCCTTGCTGTGCTTCCTTTCTTTGAAAGGCCATTCTGTTGAGTTTTGTTGGTTGGGTGTTTCCTCTGCACAAGAGAATGATCTTGCCATGACATTCAGTGCTTTGTTGTTTTTGTTTTTTTTTCCAGAAGAGATTACTTACTATACTAGCTGAATCACTTGCTGTGATGATGAATGCTTGTTGCAAAAAGCATGTTGACAGATGAACATGCTGTTTCTTTTTGGAGAGAGCCAACAGAAGGCAGTTTGCTATTTAGGCTGGTATTTATCATATTTATGTATCACACCTAAGTGTGTGTGTAAAAATGATTGTGTGCTGTGCCAATACATGGCCTGGCATTTCAGAAAGAGCTGAATGAGACAGGTGCCTGTGTTTCTAACCTGGTTTTCACCACATTCACTTGAATATCCACTTCAAAGTAGAGAATTTTAAGTATCTGCTTTATGGGTGATTTACTGGCATGAAATGGTGCTTTACCTTCATCTGGCAATCACTGGTGTGACCTATTTAAAGTTTGCTGAGACAACTTAGTTCCATTATGGGTAATTGAAAGGTGTTATTTGCACTTGCTAATTTGGCTATTTTAATGAGGACTGACCTCCTTATGATTTGAGATGCATCTTTATTCTAGGATTCTGTAATCATCACACTTCCTAGTATAGCAACATGAAGTATGGCTGTGTTAACTTCTCATGGCAATATTAAAGCAAGCTTTTTCTTGCCATGGGATGGATGCAGAAAAGTTCTCCCAAGAGTAGCTTCAAAAAGTAGAACTATGCCACGTTTTAGCTTCTATATTAGCAAATATTTCTAGATACACTGTAAGAATGCTGATCCCAATGGAGCAAAGTGAATGATTTTGGTGGGAACCTCATCTAGGCATTACATTCCATGAAAATATCAAGCAAAAGGATGAGGATTTCTGAAATAACCCACTATTAAAAATATGCAGAGAATAAATCATTGCATGGATTATTCTTAACCTACTTTATGAATGAAGAAAGTGCTTTGGAAAATTTTGCCAGCAATCTCTTTAATGAAGATTTTTTTATTAAAACCAATAGTCAAAATATTGATAAATGTTGCTGACAGCAGTGAAGTCAGTGTTATGAAATGTTTGCTTTATTTCCTATGGGTGAAGGGCTTTGATTTAATAAATCTGGAATTTTCAAGGATTAATACATACCATAATAAGATGGAACATATAGGAAAATAAATGCTTTTTGAGGAGGAAATGGAATTTGATGAGAAGTGTTTTTCCCAATGAAAGCAGGAAAAGTTTTTTAACTGTTGAATAGATGTTAGATTTTTATATTCTGGTAATGACTATCAGAAAACTCATACTTAGAAAAAAAGCTTTATTTGAATGCTAGATGTCCTGGCATTTCTTCTCAAACAAACATTACCCAAGTCCATCTAAGTTAACTGGAATGCCTGGAATAGTAACATATAAAAATGCATCTTTACTCTTAGAATTTAGAGCACTTCAGAGTCTAATAGATTAAGACAGCTCCAAGCCAGCAGTGGTATTTATCCCCTGTGGTTGAGGTTGGAATGTAGTTCACTGTATTAGCATAACTGTCTTGTATATCTGGGTATAATTAGTATCAGCTATACAGGGAGATTTGGTAGTTGAATTTATCTTTACTCTTGTAAAGTGAAGTATAAATATATTTGCAGAAAACAGAGTCACTTGTCAGAACTGGGCAATTTTTGTGGGCACTATAGAAGCTCTATAGGGTTCCCTTTCAAAACCAGCTGATATCAATCTGGGACAGCTCTGCCTCAGAAAGTGACAAATCTTTCTGCTTTGCTGGCTTCATGGTTCTGCCTGCTCCTTTGCATTCTGATTTTGAGAAGGAAGTATTTAATTTTGGAAGTCCATTTACTTTTAATTTGGATCAGCTACAACTTGCCTTGAGTTCAGTGGAGGAGCAAAGAGAGAGTCCAGAGAGGCTGGTGAGGTGAGGGGAGCCCTGGGCAGCTCCGTGCCCTTCAGCCAGCTGCAGGTGACTGGAGCTGTGCCACGAGGAGCACTGTTCACAGAGGCATTGCAGGCAGCTGCCACACGGCCTCTGGGGGTGTTTTCAGGAAAGCTTGACTCTCTGCATTTTAATCATTCATAATTCTGCCAGTGTGTCCACATGTTAAGGAAAACACGCTGGAGTGCAGTCGAAAGTCAGCCCACATTCTTTATAGGATTTCCTTTTTGTTAAGTCACACCATCACTGTAATAGTGAATGTATTTGAATCTTATATGACATTTGTGCAAAAGGGATACTAATTCATCCTAGTATTTTTTTTTTTACAGTGTCTCATTTCTAGTATGTTCCTGAAACTAAATTTAAAAAGTCAGTTTCTTTAATTTGCAGGCATTCTTCTGCTAAGCTCTTGCACTGTGACATGTCTTACTTTTTTTGCAGAGCTTCTTCATCCGTTCCAGGCTCTGCCACAATTTTGAGGAAGTGTGAGTTTCTGCTATTACCAGATGTCTCCTCTTTAAAGTACCTGGTATTACACTTTTAAAAATTATTATTATTACTAATGCTTCTTTAGGCTAAAACTTCTCTCCATTAACTTATGTTTAATATTCTTTCAAGTTGAGAAATATTTGCAAGTAAAGGGTTCCATGATGTCTTCCATCTTCTAAAGAGATTTTAACTGGGGAATATCATAGGCTTCTTTAACAAAGACCTCTTTGGGAGTACTGGCCCCCAAAAAACAAACCAAACCACTAATTAGTGGCTCTTGTGTTTGCCACTTGCTGCACTAATGTTTTTGCACTTGCCTACCAGCTGGATTGAAAGGTCTCCAAGGAGTGGTAAGAGCTGAAAGAAACATTTGATCAATATTCCATATCTTCAGTGGGAATCATCTCAGGAGCATTGTCCTAAATGTCCATTTCCTCTCTAGGCTTTGCAGAAAGACTGTTAAGGGAGAGAACCCTGAAAAACAGAATGAAAAGCTGCTACAGAAAAGCTTTCTTGCCAGAAGCTGCTAAATGAAATAAGGAATTGAAGAGAAATACATTTCTGCACCTCTGCTTTTGAACAATTTTTTATATATATACATTGAGTGACTAGAACATTCTTCCATTCAAGTATTTTAGATGTCCCAGATGCTTCTAGGGGAAATAAAGTAAAAAAACTCACAGTGATGAGTAAGTGAATGGATAAATATTTGTAAAATTTATGCTTTTTAAGTCCTTTTTTGTTTGGTTGGTTTGGTTTTTGGTTTTGTTCCTGAGTTCCACAAAGCATATGAATGCAGAGTCTCTCATTGAAGTTTTTATTTCTACTTAGAATCTGGGCTGCAGGGCCAGAAGTCTGACACAAGCTATGCACTGGCCAAGTTTTAGCCCTCTCCTTTCCCAGTCTTCCACATCTACAGTGTTTCAGTGAAAAAGGGTTTCAGGTGGAAGAAGGATTTCAGTCTTTCTTGGATTAGGCTAAAGCAAAAATATTTCATTATTGTTGTCCCATGGGGCCTTTCCACAGTTTGTGAATAGGCAATGAATAGGCTCTCCTGCCAAGCTGATCATTTACACCAGAGCTCCATGTACATGAAATTAAATTGTTTAGAAAATTGTTTTTATTAGCACTGCAACCACAACTAAGGTTGTTTTGCTGGATGTATAAGCCATGCTCATTTTTTTTTGGTTACAAATTGTGTGAGCAGTTTGAATACCTTAATTTGCAAAAAGCAGGTCTTGAAATTGAATTGCACTAATGGTTAAAATTAAGGACTGACCTAACAGATAGTGCTGCTTTTCAGAAGAAAAATGAGGAAGACACAGTCACAAGAATCAATACTTGAGAAATACAGCCAGCTAAAAGCATTAGGGTTGTTTTCTTCAACCCAGAGCCCTCTGGCCTCTAGAGAGAGGTGTGCTGAGAAAATATCCTTGCTGAACCCACTCTATGCTTTTAAAAAAGCATAAGCATATTTATTGCAACATATAAAGAGCCTTTGACATGCAGGATCAAATCTGTTTAGATTGAGTGCACCAAAGTGAAAAAACACATTAGAAACTTAATTTTCACATTTCCTGTGTAATTTAAGTATTTCATTCCTCTTTCAGAGTTGGTTTTTCTGGTTTTGGTTTAGTTTCCTTTTGAGTTTTTTTTTGATGACCACAACATCTACAGTTTACTCTTTACTTGTTCAAAGCTGTGCAAGGAGGAATTTTTATCAGTTGGCTCATCAGAGTTCATTGTATTTTGAGTGTTGAAATGAGCAAGCTGTGCAGGTGGAACACATGGTGTTTGAAGTACTTTTCCTGCTTTATATTACTAATACAAATTTGTGTGTAAAGTTTTATTTTTAATTATAGACTTAGCAGGAAATAAATATATCAGATTCATACTTTCTATAAACATGTTTGTCGAAATATATGCTCAAGGAAGCACAGACTCTGTGATTAATCCTCAAACTTCTGCATTTTTCACTTAATACTTGAAGGCTAGGGGGTTTTCAAGTTGCTGTAAAAATTGTAAAAATAATTTATTGTGTTCAAATCCGCTGAAATAACATCAGTACAGGTCAATTAGTACACTGTAAGCCCTTAATGTACACCTGGTAAATTTTAAATTTTTATTAAATATCTAAGTAGTGTGCCACCAAAGTGTGTGGGTGCTGGCATGCAAAGTTACATGGCATTTGAATATATTTCTGACTTATCTTTTCCAGCACATGACCACAACCAACACATCTGTATTCCAGTCTCCCTTGGGCTATTAAACCCAGAGACATCTGGTGGCAAATACTGAGCTCTGGATTGATACTGCCCTTTTCAGTCAGTCAGATGGAGACCTTGGAGGAAAAGAGCAATCTCCTTGGTTTGCAGGCAGACAACAGCATGGAGCAACCATTCACTGTCAGCTCATTGGTAGGTATGACAAAGAAATGCTTCAGTGGCTGAGCAGCTTCTCTCTCAGTTGGGAAACACTTCAAGAGAGCTGTTTAGCAGTGGTGCCTCTCAGCTCCATGGGTCTCCTCCTGCATGCTGCCACCTTCCTCCCATGTTCTGCCTGATGGCTTTCTTGGAATTTATTATATTTCTGTATGTGTGTGATTTATGGGGTCTCAGCAATCAGGTTTTCAAGAAGTGGAAATGAGCATTTTGAATAGAAAGAGTAAAAAAATTTCATCAAAGTAAGAGGAAACAACTTGCATTAGCCATTTATTTATTTATTACTTAACAAGAAGGTAATGACCATAATAAGCAGCTATGGTTCTTCCTCAGTAATTAGTTCTAACTTCTTAGTTTTTAACTGCCTCATTTAAAACTGGAAATGAAGATTTGTAATGAACTGTTGACACTCTTTGTTTCCTGAACTATTTCTAGCAGTCAAATGCTGTACATCATGGAATAGGAGTCCGAGTACTCAGGGCATCCACCAAATTATTTCAGTAACTTAAGACAGAACCTGGTAGAATTCATGTGTGGAGGCTTCTAAAGAGGACACACACTATATTGCCTTTGGTAATTTCTACAGTGATTTTTTGGTGTGGGTTTTTTTTTCCCTACAGGTATTTTCCTAATTTTATCTTTTTTGTTGTTGTTGTTGGGGGGGGGGGGGGATAAGATTCCTTTTTCTTTTTGATCACAATTTGCTTGCAATTGAGAAAGATGTTAGAATGTTTCAACTGTGGCTAGAGGTGTGGGAACCAGTGCCTATTTGGGGAAAAAAAAGCCCAGCTGAAGATTTCCCGTGAGCTTCTTGGCCGAGCCCACTTACTGGGAGCGAAACAGAGTATCCTCCGTGCTGACTGGGCTGCTCCTTTCCAGAAAAAGCTGGTGGCGGTTCCTGACCACACAGACATCTCTGTGAGCCCCGAGGAGAGGGTGCGTGCCCTGAGCAAGCTGGGCAGCAACATCAGCATCAACGAGGACATCACCCCGCGGCGCTACTTCAGGTCGGGCGTGGAGATGGAGCGCATGGCGGCCGTGTACCTGCAGGAGGGCAACCTGGAGAACGCCTTCGTCTTCTACAACAAGTTCATCACGTAAGGAGCCCGCTGGAGCCGCTGCAGCTGGTGGCTCCCGGAGAGCTGGGGGGAGCTGCACTGAGAGCCCGCTTGGAGAAGGGGAAACCCGGTTAATGTGTTCTGGAACAAGAGCTTTCTTCTCTGGAGGTCTTTTACACTGAGCAGGGGCTTTGTTAAAACTTCCTCTCACCTTTCTGTATGGTTCTATCCATGTTCTATCCACGTGTGAACCGCCAGGCATGAATTAACCTAACATACTCTCCAAGTTTACTCTCCAGGCCATACCATGAGCACTGTTGCCCCCAGATTATTCTGCACGTGTCAGCATGTTGGTTAAACACAGTTTTTGACTTAAAAAGCAATGTTTAAAAAAGATTTCTTAGCCTTTACTAGTTATGTCCTATGAGCATCTGCTGGTCTTAAGGATGGCAGTATTCCACAGCACTTAAAAAGCATGAGAAAAATGTTTTCTTGCTTCCTTTTTACTTTTTTTTTTTTTCCCAAAAGGATTAAGTATAATTTGTTGTTTCTTACAGGAATAAATGCAAAATCTACAATGTCTGTTCATTGTATGGTTATTCTCCCCAACACAAAAGAAAAAATCTGGCCAGCTTTCATTAGAACTCTCCAAACAGACAGCTGAAAAATATGTCAGTGGCAGATTTAAACTTTCAGCCTAGTTAGTTTTGCTGTAGCATTGATTGGTTTGGGTTTTTTTAATTCTGAAAGGGGTTTTTTAACATGCATATTTTAAAATTTTTATAATTGAAGACATCCTCCCTCCCTCCTTATTTTCCTCATACTCTGAAAACTAGACAAAGCCTTTCTTAGCACACTTGTTTTTAAATCTATCTATCTCTATAAAAAGAGGGTCTGGAGGTGAATATTGTGCAAATTGCTGAAAGAATGATAGCACCTGTGTATTCTAAACTCTTTGCAGCTGAGTGTTGCCATAATTTATCTGTTGGGTAATTTAATAATTCTGCAGTTAGCCCTGCAGCTTGGTCTGGTAAAAATACCTGCTTTAATGATAGTCAGTGCTGCATTCTTGTCTTCCATTGAAGAGTCAGCATTTAAGAACAGATAAAGAGAGCAGAAATAGGATTTATTAACACTGACTAGAGTGGAGGGTGTTTTCGAGGGATATTTTTAGATGCTGGCTGCTAGTTAGTCCTTTTTTTTAACCTAACCCAGTACTAATGGAAACCAAAATGTATCAGATGTGGAAAATAGTCCCCTGTCCTTATTCTGTGTGTCCCATACCATAATGTGTTAGTTTAAACATGTGTGTAGAACCCTGGTCCAAGTCATCTGGAACTCAGTGTTTAACAGTTATGTGAAACTGGTTTTCCTGCCAACATGAAAGCTGTTATGGATATTCCTCTGACTACTAAGGCAAACACAAGCATGTTTAATTTTCTAGGTTGTTTGTAGAAAAGCTGCCCAGTCACCGAGACTATCACCAGTGTGCAGTACCAGAAAAACAAGATATTATTAAGGTAGGGTTATGGTTTCCTGCCCTTTAAGAAATATTTTGCACAGAACCTCTTCATTTTTCCCAGCACATATAGGCCACAGCTTCTTTTTCCCCAGAGCACCCATAGCCCATAGACATTGCAGCTTGAATTTCTGATACCTTTCTCCACTACTCATTCACGTTTTATTTTGGAAATTAAATTATCGATCTAAACAGGGAATGAGAATGGTCTCTGAGTAAATTGACAGGCTGTTGGGAGCTCAGGTACACCTATTTCTGAAAGTTTACATATTAAAAATGCACATGTTAACAGTCCTTAGTTTGATTCTGGTCCCAATTATGTGAATGGATAATGGTCCAAACCGACTATTGCAAACAGAAGGAGAAATGTGTGGCATTACTGATGTTTGTGCTGTATTTGCTTACTCTGCTAAATAAGTAAAGTATATGTTTTCTTTCTTTATTACCAATATGTATTTACTTAGTTTTTACCATTTTTTCCCTCCACATCTATACGAAATAGTTTTACTTTTGTTTTTTTCCTCTCTAGAAAATAAATTCTAAATAAATTTTAAATATAGCCTTACACTGAACTGAAAACATCTGAAATTGCCCAATGAGAATTGCTTGTTGGGACTATGAGTGTCTCTTGCTCCATGTCCCCATATTTGCTTGCTTTGTCTACTGTTAGACTGAATGTTTTACTCAAAAACAAAACCCTTCATGCCAAAGTTCCGACTGTGTTCCACAGTGTAGGAGGACAGCCCTATTGAGAAAGGGCACCCAACATTGCTTTCTCCTGTGGCACTCAGTAGGAAGAAGCACATGGTCTCCTTCCCTTCCTTGCCCACGGCCTCTGAATTATTTTGCAGTAGCCTTCCCATTAGCAGAAAGCATTGGGTGTTGGGTTTGTTTTATGAGCAGTGCTGTTTTGCCAGGTCTGTGACAGAAAGCTACAGGAATAAAGGAATAACTATCTCTTCAAAGAACTTTTTTTCCCCCCCACTTGGATATGGGCGTATTCAGACATATTTCTGACTGGAAAGTTCCAGAGGAAAATGCAGTGATCCTACCTGAAACTTTCTAAATTTGCCTTAGCATTTTTTACAAATTACACCTGCAACAAAACGTTATCATCACACACCTATCAAACAAGGCAGAGATAGCAGACTGCTAGTAAAAGGACTGATCTTTCCTTGAGATAAGAACTACCCATGTCACACCTTTCATCGATAAATTGATAAATCAATATATATTTATTGAAACCAATGTACTATAGAAGTTTCATAAACTGATGATTTAGTGTGCACTTTCTCTTTTGCTTTTTTTTTCCTGTGAGAAGAACAGAGGGTTTTTTCTATTTTGTATTTTTTTTTAAATCTATGTTACAGCTGAATTTGTTTTCCAGGTGGCTCTTTTAAAAAGTGAAAAGTAAACTTACCTATCTTTTTCCCCCATCCCACCTCAAAGAAATTGAAGGAGGTTGCATTTCCACGGACAGATGAACTGAAAAGAGATCTTTTAAAAAAATATAACTTAGAATATCAAGAATACATGCAACACAAAGTAAGTTTTACAGGATTATTAAATGTTGGCATGAATATTTTTCTGTCATATAAAACCTAAAAATTAAGCAGTAAAATGTCAGTTTTACAAGAACCTAATAATTCCCTGAGCTGCTTAGGAATGACTTGTCATTTCTTCTTTAGAATCAGCTGGTCATTTAAAAATAAGTAATGCAAGTTTGTGCTAGGAAATACATGTGCTGCCATATTAACCTAATAAATGTCTACAAAGATCCAAATAGGTTTTTGGTATGTTCTGATTCTGCCTTTTAAAGAAAATGAAATTGATACTTATGTCAATAAGTGGAAAGGTCCCTTGGCTCCAAATGTGCTCCAATTTGAATTGAGATTGAAGTCACTGAGAACAGGATCTATAGCTTAAAAACTTGTCTTGGAAAAAGCATCTGAGAAACATCTTTTTTGTTCCCTCCATCATTACTGTGTTTTCCATCCTACCTTTGGGGATAGAGTTGTATTTTCCAGTTCAGTAACCAGGTTCCAAAAGACTTCACTTTTAACGACAGGATTTTATGGGTTTATTGAACTGTTAGATTGCTCCTTTCCTTCCATTTTTCGTAGCATTTTTGGTGTTCTGAGAATGTCACTGTGTTGTGTATGTTTCAGAACAAATGTAAAACTGAATTTCTGAAGAAATTAGAGCACCAAAAGCTAATAGAGGCAGAGAAGAAACGAATCGCACACATGCGGCAGCAGCAGCTCGAATCAGAACAGTTTCAATTCTTTGAGGATCAACTTAAGAAGCAAGAACTAGCTCGAGATCAGAAAATCAAAGAGAGTGTGGTTATGTCTGAACAGATAGATGGAAGTATGCTGTCTTGTATTTCTGTGCCAGAGAACAGTTCCTTACCTGCGGCGCTGCTGGAGACCAAAGAGAGGAGCGGCACATCCGGCTGTGCTGGACTTTCGCCGCCCGCCGACCGCGTCTTAAAGCCAGCGGCCACTCTAAGTGCTGTCCAGAGTAAGTGCAGACATTCCTTTCTGTCCCTTTTTGATTTGACCCACCTGCACCTGTCTCTATTCTCTGTGAGGATGTCCACACTGAAATTACCGTGAGCAGGTTTGTGCATGTGCAGCAGTTCCTTGAAGTTGGTTCATTTTAAGAGGGAGAGCTGCGCAGTTCTGCATTTTCTGGTTGAGTAGCAATGGATGGATATAGAGATGGAGATTTAGTGTTCCTGTGAAATGAAGTCTGAATCTTGCCATGGACTGACTTCAAGGGAGCAGAAACAGAACCTGCATTGGTTCCCCCTGGGAAGCCCTGGCCTGGGAGATGGTACCAGCTCACTGTCACCTCAGGGACAGGCTAGTGAGTGTATCTTGTGGGCTGGTGACTTCAATTTACATGAAATGCTTCTGCTGTAGATTAATTCTCATTAGAAGTCCATGATGTGGTAAGTATAATTCTTCCACTTTTAGTAATATAGTATAATATGTGTATATTTCCTTATTTTAGGGATCTTCATTGTGTTACCTGTAAATGCCTTTTTATCTCTCTTTCTCTTTTTTTTCTTTTTTTTTTTTCTATTCCTGGTTAGCTCAATTGGCCGAAGCACTCAGAGGTGTCATTTTGCCCAGGGATCTCTGTCACAAATTTCTGCTGCTGGCAGAGGCAAATACAGTAAGAGGAATAGAGACATGTGGAATTCTCTGTGGAAAACTGGTACAGTTTAACCCTCACATTTGTATGGGGAAGACATATTTGGTAGTGCTGTATTATCCTGTGATGTATTGATTTCAGAGCAAATGCAGATATAAATGGTTAGATTCCATGTAATGAACTTCATATTATAACCTGAGTGGTCACTTCAGCATTGTGGGCTTGCTTTGCTGGGGAAACATCTGCTCAAAGTCTGCTGCTGTTTTTATAAAGCCCAGCAAGTTTTTCAGCATGCTGGACAATACAGGCTTTTTCGAGCACTTTCTCTGGCATTCATCTAAGGTAAGTGAGGTTTAGTTACAGGACAATGAAATATAAAGACTGCTAGAATCCACTGGAGTCATCAAATTAATAATGCCACAACAAAACAGAAGAAGAAAATCCCCCCATCAAGCTGTAGAACATCTGATTTTCAGGCTGGTTTTTTTTCCTTTGATCCAGATAACACTTAATGTCCTTTGAGAGCAGGGAAAGATGTCATGGCTGATGCTGACACAAAGAATTTTAAAGATGATCCCAAGTGTATTTGAATTGCATGAAGAGAAAGAATAGCAGTATTAGTCTTGTTCCAAGTTCCACAAAAAATCATTATGGTTTTCTCAAAGCTCTTTTATGTGTTTTTAATTATTTTAAAGGACAATCTTTTCACACCGATCTCTGAGAATATTTCAATACAAGAATATTGAGTTGTGACTAATGCTACCCTGTATGTTTTCATGATAAAATGCTAAGACATATTTTTAGGCACAGTATGTTGGTAGAGCTGCATTGGAATCAGTGGAGCTGGAATCAGTGGAGCTGTACTGCCTTGTTTTAGCTGATAGGCTGATATCTTTCAGATCTTGATTTGGCATTTAGTCCTGAGTCTCTTCTGCCCTAAGCCAATGTTTGTTTTGCAGACACATAATGAATTTACTATTACACATGTAATAGTGCCAAAGCAAACTGCAGGACCAGACTACTGTGACATGGAGAACGTGGAAGAATTATTTGGTATTCAGGATCAGTATGACCTCCTCACTTTGGGTTGGATCCATGTATGTATAATTCTGGCTCTGATTCTCATAGATTCTGGCTTTCCTAAATTGACTCTACATACTGTGTGGGAAAAAAAAAGAAATAAGCTAAAGAAATGACTGGAGTAATAAAAACTAATTTTCTTACTCAATTTAAACTGTAGTGATGTAAATAAGCATTCATGTTCTCCCCAGAGAACTCCTTAATGCAATTGAGGCATCCTGTTGACAAAATGGGCCTGCTCTTGCTGGTGCAACTTTTGTTTATGTTGATTTAGGGGCATTTTATTACTTTCCAATGCCATATTCAAAAGACAGGGAGGGGAGTATTGCATTGCTTAAACTTTATATTAATTTCACTCTTAGGGATTTTGGACAATTAAGTCATTTCCATTTGTCTTGTGCTTCTTCATTCTACCTTTCCCCCCCCATGATCAGAAAATTGCTTCTATATCTGATTGTGAACATGCCTCCATGAATCTCACCCTGAAAAGCCATCCTAACAATGTAGAATCTGGGCTAAGAAGAACTTAAGAAACCAACCTGGGGAAGTACAGATGCTTTCACTTGTAACAAATTATTTTTCCTTCTTGAGTGTATGTTGACCTTGATCTGTAAGAAATATTTCATGATGTTGAGTTTTCCTTTTCTTTTTGTAGACACATCCAACACAAACTGCATTCTTATCCAGTGTTGATCTTCATACTCATTGTTCTTATCAGCTAATGTTGCCAGAGGCCATTGCAATTGTTTGTTCACCAAAGCATAATGAGTGAGTTCTGATTTTTTTAAATAATATTTCGGTATTTTTCCCTGCTTCTTGTCATAAAATCTGATCAAATGCAAAGGGTACCTGTCAACTCAGATGAAGGGCATGAACATTGTGTTGTGATTTTGTTTTCTATTAGTTGCCTAGAACTGCATTTCAGCCAGTCTCTATGCACAGTATTGTTCCTTGCTTCTCTCTCCTCCCTTCACAGACACAGGTTTTAAATTTTATTTTCTTTAATATTCTGCTCATCAAAGCAATAATTATAAGAGCTGTTCTGGAGTACTCATTGCCAATGCCCTACCACAGATCTGTCTTCATTCTGTCTGCTTAAGGACGTGGAGAGAGGTTAGGCATATTTCCCTAGAATGATATGAAAATTGCAGTTTGTGAAGCAGAAGGGTAAAAACCACTTTTTTTTTTTTTTTAAGGATCTATTTTTTGTATTTCATAAAATACAAACTATGTATCTGGAGAAAACTGGAGCAGTGTAAATATCAATGTGAAGGTTTGTAATGGAACAGGTTTCCCAGAGAGGTCATGAAATCTACATCCTTGTAGATATTCAAAACCTGATGGGACATGGTCCTGGCAGCCTGCTCGAGGTGATTCTGCCAGAGCAGGGAGATTGGACCAGACACTCCTCAGAGGTTCTTTCCAACAGCAACAAATTTGTGAATCTCCTTTGGAGTGCCAGGGCCAGCTCCATTGTTTAGACTGCATTTCCTCAGCCTTTCTTTCTGGCCCTCTGCCTGAGTAGATGACTTCTCTGAATCCTGTCCTAACTTCCTAAATGGGCCCTTCAGGTAGCAGAGCTGTGACCACAGATCGGGTGGTGAGGGCACAGGCACCAGGCTTTCTGACTAACCCTGAGCATGCCTGCACACCTGAACAAATTTCTGCCCCTACCAGCTTCTCTCACAGCTGATGCCGATACCCTGTAGCCAGCTCTAACCTGTAATATTTATGTATGTGTGCAGGGTGCTGTCCTGCAGTTAAAAGGTATCAATCCTCTTTACAGAAGGATGGCTTTGTAACGTTTCATTCAATACCTAAAGTGTTGCAGCAGTGCATTTTCTAATGCTTTGTGGTTTGTAATTAGCCAGGAGTGGGGAGGATGTACTCCCACCAGTCATTTACACAGCTGGTTTTAGGCTGTTCTCTTTTAAGTCACCCTGGGTGAAATGCAGTGAGTTTCTGGTGTGAATCTGTTCCTGTGTGAACCAGCCTGATCCCTCAGTGGCCCAACCCCCCAATAGGAACAGCACCAGTACCGTGATCCTTTTTCTCCCCTTCCCCTCATCATCTCTTCCTTTAGAGGAATACAACTCCCCTTGATTTAAAATACCTTTAGAAGTCCAACTCGGGCAGGGCTCCTGTGTGTTGAAGGTGTCCAAGCACCTTTCTGTTGTCCTTCTTTTAAGCTAAGCAGTTTGTGTGTGAAACCTTGGACGTGCACTCTGGGAGCAGTGTGTAACAGGAGTTTCACGTTCTGCTTTTCAGCACTGGCATCTTCAGACTTACAAATGCTGGCATGCTAGAAGTTTCTGCTTGTAAAAAGAAGGGATTCCATCCACATACAAAGGACCCTAGGTTATTTAATGTGAGTATACAATTCAACACAGTTTTTGCTATTCAAGCTCTTGACCGTGGTTCTGCTGCAAACAGAAACTTGAGATTAGATTTCTTAATAATTTTCCCCCTGTTTTACTAATTCATTACCCTTAGTTCACTGACCTAGGTAGACATCAGGAGACTACTTAAGCAGTCATTAGCAGCCATGAGGTGAGTGCTACAAGCTGCCATTCAAATGGTGGTTAACCAGAGGTAGTTACTATCAGTCAGCACTTTTACCTGCTTTCAGAAGGAGCAAAAACCACATTTCCAGATGGGTGTTACTCTTGAGCCCTTCAGTTTTTGAGCAATGAATCAGTTCATCTCTCCAGTTGTAGTGTCTCAGCAGAACATCCCAGCTGCTAGAAAGTGCAGCTATAATTAGGTTAAGCCCTATTTCCTTCATTGCCAAAAGTTTGCCCTGGCCTCTCTAAGCATTTCTCTGTATCTGCCATATCTTTTGATGTTTTAATAATGATATATATGGCTGAGTCAGTCAGGATTGTCTTCCAGCTAAGTGACATTTCTGATAAGAGTCTTTACCTTTGAATAATTAAGGGTTTGGTTTTTGTCAATACAGAATACTTCAAATACAATAGTTCAAATACAGAAGCATCTCCTATAGCTTAAAATAAAGTTATCCAATACAGAGAAGTAATGCTGAGAGGCATTGGAAATTACTGTGTTGTCAGGCTGTCTGACTGTCAGCATTAGTCTTCTAAAGAAGGAGAGGTCAGAGTTCTTTGTTTTGTTCTGTTCTTTCTTCGTTGAGTGTAGGGATAATGATTAGGTCCAACTCTGAAAAAAGTTAAGATTTTTTTGTTCCAGGTAGGCTCTTTTCAAGACTTAGTTTATGGATGAAGGTACTGGGTGTTTTACTGAGATTTCTGAGAGTAATGGGTTGACTTCTTCTGCAGCCATGTACCCATGTGGTTGGGAAAGACATAAAGATAATTGTGCTGGATCTGAGGTGATACGGATGAACCACATCGATGTTACTCTACAAAAGGCCAAAACAGAAAAATGGATTCCTGTTTTTCCTACATTTTCAGAAATTACTTTTATATTTATACATTTTAGATTGAATGGTTTGATATTTATTGCTCTAGCCTGTTTTGGAGTTATTTTGTTGCTATGTCAAGATGGAGTTCAGTGGCATTATCCCTGAATCTGTAAACAAATCTCAACCCATAAAACACAACAATAAAATGAACTTCAAACTACAGTAACTGTGTTGAAATAAGTACTGTTTCTTTTGTCACTTGTTGGCATTAATTCTTCTGAAAATTAGATATTTTTAATGGTTGTTGGCTTTTTGTGACTTCCAGCTACGTCCATCTCTTACAGCTTCAGTAAATTTAAGTTATATGTAGTAGAGGCAAATCCATCCGTTTAGGTGATTGGTTTTTCATCCTTTTCTCCAGTCCAACTTCTATAGCTCAAGTTTCAGCCAGGTTATTAAGCAGAAAAGACTTAGAAATACCCAAATCCTTTACCTCAGAGCTGATCTTCACCATTTTGGGATAGCAGACATGCATCACAGTCCCTTGGAGAAATGTGTCTTCTCCAGGAACCTGCCAGTAGAGACTTTAAATTGAAAGACATTTCTTATCCTGAAATCTGGATCTATCTAGACTTAGATAAAAAGAGCTAGACAGAGTTAGAAGGAAGAACCATACAAAGTTATTTGCTTTTACAAGAGTTTATTTAGTAACTGTTCCAAGAACCTAGATGACCTATACTTTAAATAATAAGGTTAGTACAAAGAGGTTTGCAACATGTGCTAACAGTCAGAAGCTGGACAAGATCTGGAACCCAGGGGTTATGCAGACATGGTAAATAACAGGTGCTGTTGCAAAGAGCTTACAGTTTGAAAGGTAACAAGTAACAGGAAGGTGAGGTAAACTATGGAGTTGAGAGAGGAAAATAGGTTAAAGAAAATAAATAGCATCCTTTATCCTGAACTCTAACAACTACAGATTGCAGCAAGTTCCTTAGAAGTGACCTTTCCCAGGTCTTTCTCAGTGAATTCTTTATTCATATATATATATTTCTAAGACAGTATTTCTGACTTCAGCTTCTATGCATATACTTCTAGCTGATGTATTTAAGATTATAAATGGAATTAGAAAAAATCACAGAAAAAGAAAATTGTCTAAATTATTTTAGCTACTCTGAACACATTACTCCCCCCCCTCTAAAAAAACCAAAAAAGTCTGAAGAGAAAGTATATTAAGCCAGCTTAATTACCCTTTAAATCTTGCTAGAAATCACAAAATAAAAATAAAAGGCTGCACTCATCCTGAGGGCATACAATAGGAAAGTCATATGTTTGACCTCCTATCAGTGTTTAGATATGCTCCCAAAGGAACAGGTTTTATTTCTTTTAAGAAAACACAGAATTGTGGTGGTACACATCATGCACCTGGGCCATGCACTGTAAGAAATTAGCTTTTCCAGCATGACAGCTGTGAAGTAAGAAGTGATGTGCAGAGATAATATTTCTGGATAGAGCAGATGCAAAGCAGCGTGCCCATGCTCATCCTGATACTGAACAGATGCTGTGCTCCTTTGGTACTGCCCAGAACTTTGTAAGAACCACGACTGGTTCTGTCTGCAGATTAAAGAGTTTTCTGAAGCTAAACTTTGAGAACATTCAGCCTGACAGGTGAATGTTTTCTGGCATTGGTATCATCGAGCTAAAGGTACCACCACTTCTGCTAAGCCCAGTACAGTGTAATAATAAATTCGTGTCACAAGATGGAGCTTCAAGCCAGCTGTAATGGCATCTCCACACATGCAAGGCTTGGCTTTTGGTTTTGTTTTAAATAGGAGCAGCAATTTCATAGCATATTTAAAATTTATTTTAAGAAATACACAGTATCCAATTAATAGGATTAACTATGATGAAGGATTTATGGAATGAAATTATAAGAATGTATTTCCCTGAATACATTCACACTAAGGAGACATATAAAGATAGAGCAATTTAAAAGCATTTGCGGTGAACAATGGAGGGGCCAGCTTCATCATATTCCTGTTTGCTGATCCACATCTGCTGGAAAGTAGAGAGGGAAGCAAGAATAGAACCTCCAATCCAGACCGAGTACTTGCGTTCGGGGGGAGCGATGATCTGTTCAAGAAATAAAAGCATTGAGTACAACTCACTACTGTGAATAAAATACATTTTTATATAAAAAATACTAAAGCAGTGATAGGTGATATTACAGCTATCCATTGCTGCAAGCAGGAAAATCTAAAATTTGTTATATAAATCTATATAGAGATTTCAATTCTCTGCCTGACTCAGCCTTCTCAGTGACCCCTACACGTTCGTGTACACCTGGGCACATATGACACAAGGGGAGATAAGTGCTCTGTAAACATATAATGACAGTCCAGGAAGGCTGGAAAAAATCAATGACCTAGATAGCACTCCTTTTGGTACAGCTGATAAAATGTTTGTAAAGCAAAGGGAAGATTTGAAGCAGCAGAATGAAGATTGGCTCCTGAGGGTTTCTTTCAAACTTCTAAGCCAAAGACAAACCCAGCATTTCCTCTCTCCAATGTCCATCACACTAGAAGGGCTGAAGAAGCTCACATACAGCCCCAGAGGAAAATTTATGCTTCTGGGCCCATGCTGTTCTTTGGTTACATTATGGCATTTGGCAGAAATCAACATGAACAAGGAAATGAGAGAAAGCTCTCTTCTTCCAGCACCAAAGTTACCAGGTGGTGATTATTTGCTAGATAATCCAGATGTGATTCAAAATATGCTAAAACCACTTAGTTTGTAAAGTGTTGCATGTTTCACTAGATCTGTGACGACTTTGTAAATGCCAGCTCATATAGTCTGCAAATGCTTGCACTGTCCATACCTTGATCTTCATGGTGCTGGGAGCCAGAGCAGTTATTTCCTTCTGCATTCTGTCTGCGATACCCGGGTACATTGTGGTGCCTCCGGACAGCACGTTGTTGGCATAAAGATCCTTTCTGATGTCTATGTCACATTTCATGATGCTGTTGTAAGTAGTTTCATGAATGCCAGCAGACTCCATGCCTGGGGAAGGTAGAGAAGAACACTGAGGAACCACCTCCATACAGAGATTTAAAATTGTTATTGTAATGCAGAAATGACATGACTTTTAGTGACTCTTTGGAAGACATCAGTCTCAGAGCTTTGGAAATCTGGAAAGTCATTCTGCAGTTGCCTAAATTATTTGCTTCAGAGTTCCTTGGTGTACAACCCTCCTCTCCCCCTTACACACACCAACTCCTCCTTAAAAAAGATTTGGGGGTGTGTAATAGTAAAGTTTCCACTAGGTTTCTGCAGGCAGTCTAAGTTGTCCTAAGAATTCCTTATATGGTCTTGGAATAATTTATTTTCCTATTTATCTTTTTTTTTCTTTTTAAATTAAGTCAACTCAGAGACAGAACAGTCAAAATATGTCCTAATACCTCTAGGTATGCAACTACTTTATCTCTGAGTTGAAATTCTGCCTCTTGGCAGAACTGACACTGGATTTCTGTGTGACCTAGTTGCAAATCTGCCTTCATGGATGTTGATTAGCATGGCATCGCCTTGGCTTTGCTCCGAAAAGGCGATGAAGCGTGGATTCAGGATTTGGAGCAGTCTTTTGGAAAAATAAAAGTAGGTCTTGCTGCCTGCCTGCCCCTCCCACCTCTTCCCACTCCTGGCAAGCACATTCAAACATACAAAATGGCACAGGCCCAGTGCCAGAAGGCAGGAATAAACACTGCGGGTTTATTTTGGGAAAGCACTTTGGCTAAATGTTTAGCATGAACTTCTTCCCACCATGTTAATAGTCCTGTTCTAAAAGATTATTTTATAATGGGTGCTAGGGACACACTCGTGTATAGGTCTGGGTGAGCACAATCAGAAGGAAACAGGGACTTGGTATTCCTGTGCAGTTTACCCAGGCAGAACAGCCACAGAACCCACCAATGAAAGATGGCTGGAAGAGGGTCTCTGGGCACCGAAAGCGCTCGTTTCCAATGGTGATCACCTGACCATCAGGAAGCTCGTAGCTTTTTTCCAGAGAGGAGGAAGATGCAGCAGTGGCCATCTCATTTTCAAAGTCCAGGGCCACGTAACAGAGCTTTTCCTTGATGTCACGGACGATTTCACGCTCCGCTGTAAAGAGGATTCAATCTTTAAAACGACATTCAGGGAGGACCCAGGCATGTTGACCGGTGGTTGCCTTTCATCCTCCAACACCCCTGTATTTTAAACAAACCCTCTGCAAGTCCTTCAGGGGACTTTGATGTCGGAGACCTTCTCGTGCCTGTTCAGCTGCAGAACCACCGACAGACAGCCCTGCTGTAGAAACACTGCCCACGAGCAGCCCTCCTTCCCGCCCGCGGCGTGTCCTTACCCGTGGTCACGAAGGAGTACCCGCGCTCCGTCAGGATCTTCATGAGGTAGTCGGTCAGGTCGCGGCCGGCCAGGTCCAGGCGCATGATGGCGTGGGGCAGGGCGTAGCCTTCGTAGATGGGCACGTTGTGGGTGACACCATCCCCAGAGTCGAGCACGATCCCTTGGAGAAGAGAACACGAGCTTCATTCCCGTCTCACCCACGGAACTGGTTCAGACATCCCTGCCCTGTTCCCCCAGGGCCTACCTGTGGTACGTCCAGAGGCATAGAGGGACAGAACGGCTTGAATGGCTACATACATGGCTGGCACGTTGAATGTCTCAAACATAATCTGAAATGCAGTTAAAACAATGCTCTTAGCACTAGGGGGTTTAGCTTAGCTGAAGCAATTTACTGGAGGAGAGGTAGAATACACGATTTTTGTATTTGTCAATGGTTGGTAAAAACAAAGAAAGGAAAATACAAAATCTAAATACGAAAATATTTCTCCTATAAGATATCTCCCTGTATTTGGCCTTTACTGTATTAATATAGCCACATGCACGTATTAAAAGTAATTGTGTAATGGGCCTGGGCATAAAAACAGATTGAGATGACATCAAGTTTGGACAGACTGAAGTACTCACATTCAAAGTGGATACAATGATTTTCTAAACTATATATAATAATATGTTAATGTGACAGGTGGTCACTATGTACTTTTCCATCTTCCATAACGGAGAGAGACAGACTGCTGGACAGCATGACTAACTGAAATGATGGCATTCCCATCCTGCTGAGGGAAGAGGTTGGATTATTCCATAGCTTTGTCGAGAGCTTACCTGGGTCATTTTCTCGCGGTTGGCTTTGGGGTTCAGCGGTGCTTCGGTCAGCAGAGTCGGGTGTTCCTCAGGTGCAACCCGCAGCTCGTTATAGAAAGAATGATGCCAGATCTGAGGATAATGACAGAAGCCAAGGGAAAGAAACACCATCAGTGGGCAGCTCAGCATCCAGACAGGTACTGAGCTCCAGCACTCTGCTTACAGCTCTAGACATAGCTGGTGGTGTTTCACATGCAGTTGTTCTTACTGCCTCCATAGAGACTACCAGAATAACTGTGGGAAGGAAAGCACTGTCCTCAGGTTTTACTACCAGTAATATATGGCTTACTTTAAGGGCACATAAACTAATGAAAATGAATATGTTATTCTTACAGTAGAAAAGACAGAACAGAACACACTTTGTTTCACCAATGCTATTTCAATAATGACTGAAAGTGAGACAGTTCCAGAACAACTCAGAGAACATACACAGACTCCAATAGACAGTGGGTCTCTTGGCAGTTTCATCTTTTGGTTTGTACAGGCCAGCCCAAAAATTCATGAAAAGAAATGAAGATAAATATTCTGTGAAATGAAGATAAATATTCTGTGAAGTTGAAAGTCAGCTTGTGTTTATCATCTCCATGCAACTTGTTCATACAAGTTGTAAAAATCTGAGGCCAAGTGGACTGCAGTGAGGAGGTTAATAGACTGATAAGAAGTAAAACAACCAGAGATTTTAGTCTGAGGGCCAAGAAGTTTTTACTAAGCTTGTTTTCAAGCTGCTAGTGATTAGGGACTGGTAAATATGTTTGGCATCTAAAATATTTTGCTTTCAAGTAAAGTCTACTATACAGAGACTCATTAAGTGCTGTGTGACTCCACACAGAGAGTGTTGTGATGTCCTGACTGTTCCAAATAGCCCTATTTTCACAGAAGAATATTAAATGGAGATAGCATTTTAGAATCTTAGAAATTGTATTATCTGTACAGACTGTGACTATAAACATGGTTCTGGAGGCCTTTCATGCAAATACTGGCTCTGAAAAGGATGCCTTGCACTGCAATATTGCTAATCTTTCAAGCATTAAAAAGTATGTGTATAAACAGTGCCCTTCACATCAGAATCACATACATGCTTTGATTTTTGCAGAAACAGATACCTTCTCATCCATTTTTTAATAGCAAATTGATCTATCCCTTTTCCTTCTTCCTTCCCTTTTCTCTCCCCCCACCCCCTTCTCAGTAACTAGCAAAGAGCAGACTGGAGTAAAAGAACTCCTAATTACAAATTTGATGTACTCCTGCTGATTCTCAAGCTTTAGACGCACGTTAACCTTGGCTGTTAACAAGCCTCTCTTTGAACCATATTGGATAGCACAACACTTTCATCTAAAATTTGGTGGATATTCTGTAAATATTTGGTTGAAGTAGTTCTGTTTACCAGCAGTACACATCAACTTCTCAAGGCTGAGCTACCTTCTCCATGTCATCCCAGTTTGTAATGATGCCGTGCTCTATGGGGTATTTCAGGGTCAGGATTCCTCTCTTGCTCTGAGCCTCGTCACCCACGTAGCTGTCTTTTTGGCCCATGCCAACCATCACACCCTGTAAAACAACACAAATTGTGTTAGTCTCTCAGGGAGAGGTGTCACAAAGTAGGCAGAACATCAGCTGTGAAATAAATCCAGTTGCCTGTTATACTAGTTACAACATTATTATATTAATACTAAGAAATGGAGAATTGTGTTGCTCTTAAACTGCTAATACTAATAAATGTTTGGTTATTAAATCTCTAGAGTTCATATTTCCACTACAGTTAAGTAAAAAATACAAGTAAAATATTAAATGAGAGATAAAGTGGGAAAATTGAGTTGTTTTAATGTTTGTTATTATTTAGGGATGAACTGTTTGCTAAATGATAATAAAGTGGAGTAAAAGCAGAAAGTGATACTGTGCCATCTAAGGGTCAAAATGGAGCGATACACACTTTACATTTCCCAAAGTTTAAGTTTCAACATTTTTTAATCCTCTTTTTGAATGCCATTATACAGTAATTAGGGATGGACTATTTAAATCTACTGATACAAATTTCTTTACAGGTATTTTCATGCATCCTGTAGAAATTATTAAAGGACCAGAAGCTGGAAACTAGTCTGGATATTCACTAGTCTCTGTGTTAAAAATAGAGTATAGGAGGATCCTTTAAGTGCATAATACTACTATCAGAACTTAGCCAATACAGACTCCAAACCTTGGCATCTCTAAATCTATGTCCTAAAAACAGGCATCCCAGAACTGCAATTTTTAATGGGATGATCTATCCTACATGATCAGGAAAGAAAGGTTCTAGAAATCTGTATTTGTTTCCACTGTAATTATATGGCTTGGTTTTGAGCAATTAATCTCATTTGCACTAGCTACAGACAATGGCATTTGAATACACTTTTTAAATTATGGTAATTCCCAGAGGCCTCAATTAGCCCTCCAGTCCTAGTTTCTATACTGAAAGGCAGGTATTTCTCCAATCCTGGAGAACTTAAAATGCATTTGCTGGTTATATAAAATGCCACATCTTGCAAAGAGCTTGCCTCTCTCCTACCAGGCCCTTGGGTGACACAGAAGCAATTAGCTGGACCTGCTAATTACTTGGATTAGTTTGTTGTCACCTAGACAAGCTGCTCTAATTCATGCTAATGGTGATCTGTCTCATAAACTCTCTATATTTAACAGCTCAGATAATGAATGTATTTTGCAAATGTAAACCTTGAAGCTAAAGAAACCCAGCTCTAGACTGGTGCCCATTTCTGATAGAGCTAAATGAATAAAGTCAGAAAGGTTAGGAGAAAGCTGATTGAAAACTTCTGCTTCCTCCTTTAGTCTTCCACACATTACCTATTAACAGCTTCCAGGGCAGTCAGAATTTCTAGATGTACCTGTGTTGGGCTTATTTGGATTTTGGGTTGGGTTTCTTTAAATTAGTTTTATTCACCAAGTTCTCTGGGTGATTCCAAATTAAGAGGCAGGGAAAAGATGGCATAGAAGGGAGTGAAAAAATTTTAAAAGGATTCCTTTCACAAGGCAAGAGACCTCCTTTGATTCAGGTGAGTGTGCTGGTGGACTCGTTTTGCCTGGAAATACACAGATCACCCTGGGCTGGACCAGCCCCAGACACAGATGGCCCTGGGGTGAAGAGCTGGGGACAGGACAGTAAACAAGCCCAGGAGGGAACAGTGGAAGCAGTTCCTCACCTGGTGCCTGGGACGGCCCACAATGGACGGGAAGACTGCTCTTGGAGCATCATCTCCAGCGAAGCCGGCTTTACAGAGCCCCGAGCCGTTGTCACAGACCAGGGCAGTGCTGTCCTCTTCCTCACACATCTTCTACAGCAGCGTCTGCTGGCCTTCCACACAGAAAACAGCCTAGGAAAACAGCAGGCAGGACTTAGAGCAAAGCCAAAAATCATACTCAGGTAGCAGAGCCACCCCGGCTCTGTGAAAGCAACGGGAACCCGCAAGGAGGGGCATTCCCGGCCTGGGAATCACAAGGGCTGCGGGGCTGCGGGAGGGAAGGGGCTCCCTTCCGAGAGCGTGAGAGCTTCCAGCCGTGTCTGCCAAAGGGCTGTGTGCACTAGTGATTCTCCAGGGAATTCCAGAGGAGGCTCCCAGCCCTGCGGCACGGGCAGAGACCAGCGAGCAGCGAATGTTTATCTAAATTTGGTCACAGAAATCCACGGCTGGGGGAGGGAGATAAAAGAGAACACGGACTGACAGCTGCAAAAACAAAGATTCATTTGCATTAAATTCAGCACAACTTCTCCTGCTTTTCTGTCACCCTGACAAAATCCTGACACATGTGGAGAGCTGTTAAAGGTAAGAGCACTTCAGCTTCCCCTTCTAGTCTTGGGCTTCCCAAAAACTAACTACATGAAATGCTATGCATGTTCCAGGGGTGTTTTCCTGATGCAGATATTTATCCACTGGTGAAGATGGCCAATTAAGTTTACACTTAACCTTTGAAAAAAGTAGAAGTCTGCAAATAAAAAAGGGAAAAAAAAAAAGGCAATAAGTCTTTTCCAGTTCTCCCACAATCACTCAGAAAAATAAACCCACCTTTAAAATTAAGCCAGAGACAGTATGTGTTTTAAAAACAGGCCATAATGTCTGCTCTATCATCATTTCAAAGCAGCTAATAAACTACATTTGTAGAGTGACAGAACAATTTATGTTGGCTACTTGGCTCAGTAAAAAGAAACTGTTTTCTTCCTCTGGCAATAGGAAGATAATATGGGTAATAAAAATGCTTTGAAGGCTTTGTATTAAAGTCAATTACAGAAACAAGCACTGAATACCAGGACTCAAGAAGAACTATTTGCTCACAATTTATAGTGTGGTAGGGAATCACTTGGCCCACTCCAAGCCCAGGCTTCCATGCAGAGTTCAACAAATTGCAATGTGTTAACAGCTAAGGGAGACAGCTGTCATCCACGGACCAGCTGGCTCCACATGCAGTCTCCAAAACCTTCTGCTGCAGGAATACTGGAAGTGCAGGCAGAAATGAGAATGGGGTCAGCAAGAGCCATGGCCAATGAGCAAAGGAGGCTCCAGTCTGTTTAGCCTCTGTAATAATGGATGGAGCGAGCACAGACAGCTCTCCCAGACTCTTCATTTGAGATCCTCTGTCTCTCCCAGCCTCTCCACGAGCCATGGCTGCAGCCCTGCTCCTGCAGGCTGCGTGGGCAGAGCTCCCAGGAGAAGATGAGGATGGTGAAATCCTAACTTTGCATTCCAGATATTTTATCATTGCAGTTGTGGAAGGAAAGTAAGTTGCAATTTCTTCATTTATTAAACTCCTGGGGAAACAGGCTCTTTGTATTAAAATATTTACTGAATGGAGCACAACTGTTATCTAACATGAATGAACAGACTGGTTTGGACAAACCATTTCCTAATTAGGAAATATGCTTTTCAGCCGTCTGTTTTTGGAACAGCGTTTGAGGTCAGGGGGGTTGCTCAAACCAATGCAGCTAATGCAATGCCAAAAATCACTTGGGGGAGGGGAAGAAGGGGGCAGGAAAGGCTACATTTCTGAGCTTAGTGGACTCTAAATGAAAACCATATTTAGTAATAAAGCACAAAAAGTTGAAAAATCAGACAGAGGGCTCTGCTACCAACCACTGAGTTACAGCTCAGGACTGCCATGGCAGGCAGCAGCAAAATCTTAGAGCAGCAAATGTCACTGAGTACTGTGGAAGAAGGGAAATTTTTCTCCCAAGTAAACAGTACAGTCTTTAGCCTCTTTCTTCTGCCTGCTTTACATGTAAATACAATCAATCACCTCACCAATCTCCACAATAAATTATTAAGAGAACTCCAGCCCCACCAGAAATGCTGCGTGTAGCCTGTTCATTAGTGAATGTTTGGCATTTTACAGAACAGTAGTTTCATATACATAGAGACAAGGATGAGTACACATGCATCCTCATTTTATCCTATTAGACACTGCTGATTTCCATGCTGCCAGCTCTTCTTGCAGTCACATTCCACGAAACACTCTTTCACCTTACACTCCATTAAAAGCACTGATGCAAATCTGCTAAGAAACACTACCAAACACCCCATCAGGAAAGCTGTCCCAAGCTAACACCCCAATGTCACACAGGATCACTTTAACCAGAATACAGCTGTCATTCCAGCAGTGGCATTGCACGAAAGATTTCTTTACACAGTTGCTGAAGTGCTGCTAGAATTGGCAAAATTATCAGGGTAGGACTTTTCTTTCCCTTTCAGAATATAAAATACAGACAACCCAGTATAGATACTACAAGTATTTTATCAAGTCAAATCTAGTAAGTTTCTCAAGCAAATTACAGCACAGCAGTATGTCCTCCTGAATAGCTTCCACTTGCCATAATTTAATTGAAATCCTCCAGCAACCTGTAAATCATGCCATTGGTTCCGTGCCACTTACCCTGACAGCGCTTGGCTGGGGATGGCTGCTCTAGGGTGGTACACTCTGTGTCTGAAACCTCAGAGGTTATATAGCCCCTTCAGCTCCTCTCCTCCCACCAGCCTCCCAAACAAGGAGCAGAGACAGACAGACACAGAGCTGAAGTCTCTAACAAAACCATATAGGGACCTTAATACAAAAAACTCTAATCTGGGTGGCCACGGGCCCTGGGTCTCTTCCACTGCATTCCAGTGCAGAGCTCATGAAACAGGAGGAGACTTTCAGCTGTGTAAGATAAACACTTTAAAACTTCAGGAGAGTTGCTAGAATACAGAGAGAGTGTGCCCACAATAGACATCCTCTGGCAGGAGGATCGTGTGTTCAAACAAGAGAGGTCCAGGACTTCACAGTAACATCCAAGAAGCAGAATGAGAAATTGGAAGAGCAGTCATTTATAACAGGGAAGGTCTTTCTAAAGAAACACCTTGCTGTCATTAAAGATTTTGACAAAAACAATGAATAAATATTTCTGGCCAGCTAAACAGCTGCTCAATTTTTCTACAAAGCCTCTTTAAAAGATTAACATTTTCCTGGCATACTAAATATTGCCCACAGGCTTAAGAGCAGTAAAATAAAGTACCTGCTGTTGTACAAGGTTCACAGAGAAGTCTTTGAAGGTTGTGAAAATGTTCAATTAAAAGATTGTTATGCTCTCCTCTGGGCTGTGATGGGTTAGAATCCATTCTGTTCCTCTAAAGCTTATTTTCCACCTCTAGGACCTGCAGGCCAAGTTTGCCCTAGTGCTGCTCCATGGATGGCCACAAGTCTGAACTGTCATAAACTCACATCCCAAACTGTTCATAGTAAAGTTGTTGAATTTTATAACCCCAGCTATCTTTTCCACTGAACACTTTTTTAGCAAATAAAGGAACAGCTCCCACTGTACAAGTTATTTTCAGCACAGGCCTGGATTTCTACAGCTGTAGCCAACTGTTCTCTGCACAGATTAATTCCAGTGAAGCAGCCCTTTCACAGCCAACAATATTTTGTAATTAACTTTGTACAAAAGACAAGAAACAACATCTCTTAACTCCAATACTAAACCTTACAAATTCAAAAGTTCTCCAAGCACACAAGCCAAGAGAGATGTGAGAATCCAAGTGAGATCCTTGCTTTGTGAGTCTTGTTACAACAGGGAGAGGCATTTTGTGTTTGTTTATGGAGTGCTTGCTGCCCGAGTAGCTTCATGCAAGAAAATCTCCCAGAAAACCACAGTGAAAGTTTTTCTGACATGAAAATTTAAGGAACAAGCTGCTAGTAGAGACAGCAAACAGGCAGAATTATAGATTGAACACCAAAAGGAATTTAACTTTTAAGGAAAAGAACTTTTAAGGAATGTAACTGCCTTGGAGAGTCAGAAACAGAAGCTAACAAGTGTTGGAACATGAGCCATGCAAAAGCTATTTATTATTTCACTTCCATCATCAGGGCAAAAGACAGAGATATTAAAAAAAAAAATAAAGAAAAAGGGGAAAAAGAAAAAGAAAATACCCACCGAGATAAGCAACACAAAACTGAGGATCTAAACAGACCCTTTGTTTTAATATCTCCAATTGACAGGCAAAGGACAGCCAAAACCAAATTCTTTGTTTTCAAACAACACTCAGTAACAGAGCTGAGAAAATTTGCATACCCCATATAGAACATATGGTATTAGATCAGGGAGCCTTGGTCAAGGGGAAGGGGAATTTCACAGAGCAGAACCCTTCAATGCAGTATCATATCTGATTTTGATTCAAACACCAATCACCTTCTAGATCAGAAGAAACACACTCCAAGGTTGTCAGAAACACCATTCTTGAAATACCTTGAAAATACCTAGACTGGGACAAAGATTCAAAAGAATCCAAACTCTCTGCCTTACTGAGCAGAAGTTCACACTCCAAAAAGAACTCAGTTGTGACTGCACCATGGTGGACACAGCACAGGTGAGATTGCAGAGCCCAGAAAAGAACCCTTCAGTAGAACTGGTACCTCATCCACACTGCTCCTCAGCATAGCCAGAAACACAAGCAACACTTTTCTCCAAGAGGCCTTTGTGATCATGGAGGAGAGAGTGGCCATGCAGACACCAGAGACCGGACCTCTCTTAAGCTTCATCAGGATACCTGTAACCTTATCCTGGTGCACACTATAATTACTGCAGTGGCAACGATGGCAGCAGCAGCCCCTTGGCTGCTTTGAGGAACAGTTTTTTGGGTGTCACCAAAGATTTCAGGGTACTCATGAAACAGACACAGCTGACACAGGGTCTGACTCAGAGCAGGCAGCTGTTGATGCGGTGATACAGAGCAAAAACCAGTTCTTTGGAAGGAGCTGCCATATGAAGGATATTTGTTAGACACAGGCACAGGCAGACTAGAAGGAAGAAGTAAGCCCAGGGGCTGACTGAGCAGTAGTGAATGCAAACACAGCAAGAGCACAGGGAAAATGCAGAGGTGCTGCCCCACCACAGCTGCAGAGCAATGGTGAAGAGCAGTGCTCAGCAGGCAGCTCGACCCTGCACTGGGACATATGGAAAGTGCCAGGGCAGGAAGGAAGGAAAGCAAACAGGTGAACTATACAAGGAAATTAGGTCAGTCCAGCTCCAAGGACATCATAGAATAAAAGAATTTCTTTTCAGTGACTCCATGCTGAAGTTATAACCACACAGATATTTCTATACATAAAAGCTCATGTGAAAAAAATTACATTAGGAGCTTACACCTTTCTTCTCAGTAACTCAGGTCATTGCCAGAGGGGCATGGGGAGAGGGAAGAATGAACTCAGCATGAGACATGAATGAGAACCTAAAGAGAACTGCACAGAAAAAGTCTTCTGAGAGTCAAGCCTAAATGCTGAGGATCAAACCTCTGAGCCCTCCTCGGCAGCTATGGACAAATAACAACTTAGCTGAAATATATATTTATATGGTGTGGGAATTGGGGGTTTTGGTTTTGTTTGCTTGTTTTTCAAGAAAAAGAACACAACACGATTCATGAAAGTATTTTAACTTCCCCTCTCAAGGCCACTTCCAACACCAGTTTCTGCTGCCTGTCTTTCAGTCCTTATCCCACTCATTTGTACAGAAACTGCACAGCACAATTTGCCTGGTGTGTCTATCCCCCAAGGTTCTTGTTCTTTCTTTGTATTCATAGCCAAAACCTATGGGTTTTTATTTAACTTCCCCTGAGAACTTCTTTGGCTTTCCATGTTAAACCCTTTTGCAGTCTGCACCACAGGAGTATGTCTGGAGTACAGTTACAGAAAATAAAACTAGTTTTGCCTCTGTCTTTAGTATCTTTTCCCCTGATGTCTTGGTAGGGACACCAGCAAAGCTCCAATGCACATTGGGAACTCTCCTATTGACTCCAAGCATCTTTCAATATATCAGTGGGAACTCTTAGCTACACCCTCCTTAAGTTCTTTCCTTTTCAATAGCTTGTGTGGATTGCCACCTGGACACAAAATGTGCCTGGGACTCCAGGGCATCAGGGGCTGTAGAGCCACCCTTGCCTAGGGAATGGGCTCCAGCTGGCCTGAAGAGAGCCACTCAGAGGCCCAGCACCAGTGTGTAGCTGCCATACTCTTTTGGTAAAGGGGGACAGAAGCTGCAGGCTTATCCCAGTCTATAGAAGACTTTGAAAAAAGTCATCCCTTTGCTTTACTTTATAAGGGAAAACAACTTCTGAGAAGTGCATGGAGACCTTCCTGCCTCCATCCAATTGGCTGTTTAGGAATGAGACTCTGCTAAATATGTCTCTGGCTCCTTTTTATTTGGGGATTCCTTTCATCTTCGTAACATTAGCAGAATCTCTAAATGTTTTGGTTTGTCTGGCTTCAGGCCCTCTCCTCTATCTCATTGATAGGCTTTACACATCCCCACCCCCTATTTTGAGAAAGACAGGAATAAATAAGCTGTAGGGAGCAGAAAGTCACTCTAATAACCTGATTCATTGCAGCTGTCACACAGTAAGCATCTGTAAAGTGTCAGATTAACCATAAACTGTCAGGCCCATAGATTAGCTTTCCCTGTGATTGTCGGGCTCCTGCACTGGTCTCTCTCTAACAACTTAGACAAAATTGCTCTAATCGTTTTCAAATATGGCAGTTTTCAACCTACAAAGTTTGGAAAACAGTTTTGCCCGTGCTCTTCAAGAGCTAGAGGAGACAGTGTTTGCCATCTGGGCCTCTTCAGTAGGCTGATAAAGAATATTAATTCACAATCTTCCTTCATCTTCTTAACAAGGTATCTTCCTCTATGGTAATGTGGTAAAATTATCCTTCATTCAAAATCAAAGGAACATGTTCAAAGTGAAAATGAGATAATGTCTCCCCCATCATCCTTCTTAAATAAATAAACAACACGTAAGCACAAGTCCTGCTGGGTCAGGCTGATATCCATACAGCTCAGTATCCTGTGACTGAGGTTTACTGATAGCAGATGCTTGGAAAGAAATGGGACACTTACAGGGATAATTTTCTTCCTACATCCTTTCTCCTTCCTTATTAACAGCAGAAGCATTTCTTAGACAGGAGTATGTACCCATATCTTCATGCATAAGAGATGCAGATATATTTAATAGTTTCCCTTTTTTCTCCATAAACTTGACTAGTTTAAAAAAATAGTTTTGAATGCCCTCCATAATCTTTTTTTTT
>VZRX01011111.1:45443-81383 GCA_013398075.1 Notiomystis cincta
CGCCACCGGCCGCGACAAACTTGTTACCGACATTTCACTGAATTCGTTAGGCGGTGTTTTAAGTGGGAAAAACTCACCTTCAAGTCGAAGCACTTCTGAGGGTGCTAAGTGAAGCGAGTGTTGTGTAAAAGCGGACGGAAGAAAAGGGGGATGGATGCAGGTGGCTGTCGGATCGTGGGCTGTAGGTGCGGGGACGCAGGGACAGCTGGCGCTGGCCTCGGTCCGCAGCCACCCAGGGCGGCCGGAGCCGCGGGCGAGGCAGGCGGAGCGCGGGGAGGTGCGGGACCTGCCTGGGGCAGAACCGGGCTCGCTGAGAGCCGACCTGCTCTGCGCATCAGCGGATCCCAACACAGCGAGCTGGGAAGGCAACATAGAAGCAGATATCTCTGGGGGAGGAGTTTGAACGGCTATGACAGTGACCCAGGAGAAGCCAGAGGAATAGTCCAAGCCTGGCGGCAGAGCTGCAGCATTTACTGGAATCAGTAAGGCCTTCCCGTCCTGCCCGAACTGCGCTCCTGTGCACGCAGGACGAGTCCCTGCAGTTTCCCGGAGCTTCGGTCTCGTGTCTCACTCTCTCCGGTGAAGTGACCGCGGCAGAGATCCCTTCCGAGCGGCTGCCGTCAGCAGGAAGAGAGGGCCGGCTGCCAGTGGCCAGCACGTGGGTGGCCGCTGGCACACACAGGTGCAGTATGCCCAGGAGCGGTAGTGGCAGGAAGCTCCGCGCCGGAGGCCTCGGGACACGCGGGGACGGATGTGCGGATGCCCCGGCTCGGCCTGTGCTCCGGTGGATGCAGCACGCGTTGCTTCCCCAGCCCCTCTTCTCCCGTTCACAGACAGACATCTGAAGTCTCTTCACAACGTGGTTTTACTGCTAACAAAGAGTTTGTTTTGCCGTTTGTCAGGTTAAAATCAAGTCTTGATGTATAAACCACTCAAATTGTGATCTGATTTACTGCATAAAAGGTACTAAACTATTTGGAGTGTTTCAGAGAGCTCTATCCATGTCCCTGCACAAATCATCAAAGCATAATTTAATAGAAAGAAGGATTTTCATCTCCTGACAGAAGTGTGTATTATCTGTTCCTGTACAGAAGCAGCCAACTAATGACAAAAATGTCAGTGTAGCTCAGAATATTGGAACAGAGTATCTATTAAGGTTAAGAATACATAATATTCTTAATATATAATATATATATAATTTCTGTTCTTATTTTCCAGTTGTTTACAAATTGCAGTACACATTAGAAAATACTGTAGCATTCCTACATAATTTCTATTTTTAAAAAGTTATTTGTTTTAATTAGTATGTTGTTTCACTACTTATAAAATAGTAAACGTGGTCAGAGTTTGGCATATTATTTTGGTTAAACCAGAACATGAAAACACTTTGTTGAATGAGACCTCAATTTTGCAAGGAACTCCACGCTGCACTCAAGTAAAAGAAGTTTTTGGGGAGAGTCATGCAAAAATAGTGCTGATCTATGCAGCTGGAAAACATCTGTGTTCTCGGAAAGAAAAAGCAAGAAAAAGCTACAAAACTATGTAACACTGAGAGACACACTTGTCCCAGTTTAGAGAAAAATTTTAGGAGAAAATGTGCTGGAATGAATGTTTCCTCTAAAGAGAAGGGCTCCAATCAATCCCTTTTTGCCAATGACAGAAATTACTACCAGAGGGTGAAAGTGGAAAAAACCCAACCCTGTTTGTTAACAAAATAAGATACCCACAAGGCACAGGAAAGAAAGAAAAAATTGAACCTTACACCCCAACCCCCAACGTGGCTGCATGGCCGGGAGGCAAAGATGGTGGTGGCTCCCTTTGTGTCAGGGAAGGGAAGAAAAGAGTCCATGCAGCAGCTCAGGCAGAAAGTAGACAGGAACCTTTGAGCTTCTGGCACTGGTCTGCTCCTCTCAGCAGGTGAAACTGGTTGGGTTTGGTGTCCCTTCTTTTGCTGGCTTTCCTGGGTCTTTCCCGGGATTCCAGCGCCAGCCCCGCATGCTCCTCGAACTGCAAGCTGAAACAGTTCAAGGGGGAAACACCCCAAAACAAATAGAAACTGCAGGATCGCTGCTGGAGTCCAAGCAAAAAGGTGGGGAAGGGAAAAAAAAAAGCAGCTTCTTACCTAAGCAAGCAAAAAAAACTTCTCCAAGAACGGCAATGAACTCGGGATGTGTGTGACCACCGAAGCACGCTGGAGTGAGAGAGTTTGAACAGAGCCGGGGTTTCCAGGCTCTGGCCCCACCTCTGGTCCATCTTAAACCATTTCTGGGCATACAGCAGGCAATCAGGGAATAAAGAACTGTCATAAAATCACCCCAAGACAACACTAAAGGAACAGGCCAGAGAGTGAACTGTTACCTAAACATTTGTAATTGTCCGATGTGACTACAGAGCCGGCAGTTCTCTGGAAGTTCAGAAGACACACCTTTGGAAACAGGAATCCTGCATTACTGCATTGATCTTTCTTCCTCATGCCATGGAAAACTAATACACTCATTTACATCTGCATGCATAAACAGCCATAAAATGATGGGATAAGCCAAGACTCAAGAGAAGAGTGTAAGGGCCCCGAAACATGTCTGTGCATGTTTCCCCAGTAACCACCAGCAACTCCCTGAACACAGAGAAAGTCATAAGAAAACCATATTGCATTACAAAAGGAAAAGGTGAAGAGTTGCTAAATTTCTATCTGTCAAGATCTAATTCATGCTTAGCCTCAAAAAAGTGAGGTGAGGACTGTTAATATCACCCTCAACTCTCCAAATAGTGTAGTATTTACTAGGGGCTAAGTAGTACAGTACTTCTAAAAACCAAAACCCAACAAAATAACCAATCATACAACTCCCAGCCCCAATATGTTGTTGCAATTTGCATGTGAGGCAGCTGAGATTTGCAAGGGTAGCGGACTGAATTTGGACTGAAGTGTGTGTTTTAAGATGCTGGACAGTAGCTGAGGCTATTTACTCTCCAGGCACTAAACACACACATTTCCCTTGGAATTTTAGGAGCCCAGGATGCTTCTAGTTGTGGGGAGATACCAACTCCCATTGTTGGGCTTTAAAAAATGGAACTGGATTATTTTTGTTATTTTTATAAAAGATTTTAGAATGTGAAATACTATTTTTAGAGGTTATTTTGGTGCTAACTGTGAGATTCAGCCTTGGTGGGAGGGAAAAAAAAAGAGTTGGAGGGAAAATGATACTGGAGATTTTGGAAGCAGAAATTTCTTGTCACAGTGAAAGAACTGGAGAATCCTCTGAAGATTACTCTTTGAGTTAAATTACTCTTTGAAAAGGCCATCCTGACAGTTAATACAAGGGAGATTAATCACAGAAAAAGGCATATTAAAATAGAGCTAGTTCTAGCAACCCAACTTCCACAAGGCAAAAAGAAAGCAAGAAAAATCCCCCCTCCTCCTTTTTTAACACTTAGAAAGCCCCTGATGAGCTCATGCACCTTGGTCCACGTAACAAATGTGGAGTGGAAAAAAAAGGCCACATTCTGTGGCTGTCAGTCTTCTCATTCATCAGCATTTATAGATTAGAAATGGGAGAAGTGGCTTGCTAAAAATAAAATGTATTATAAAGATAACAGGAGAAAGCAGAGACTTTTTTTTTCTCAGGGTTAACATTGTAAAGTTTTAAAAAGTCCTGTATGCAAATTACATGTTCACACACTTTCAAAGCTGGGATTACATACCTATAAGCTGTGTCTTGCAGAAGCTTTTCAGTTGAAATACATTGGGGTGTTATGAAGAATACTCTGATAGAGGAAGAACTGGAGGCCTGAGAATCCCAAAATGACATGAGTATTCAAAGAAATTAAAGTTCTTGCCACTGTGCCCTGGAAATGCAGATGAAAACAGATTTCATATGTGTGTTTAGCAAATACCTGTTGGTGGAAGCATTTTGAAGGGCTCTGTTGGAATGAAGGAGAGGGAGCAGGTAGAAAACTCTTTCCATTGTCTGGGCAATACAAATGGAGAGAAACCAGAAAATTTGGGCTCACATGATAATTTTTCTGGGTTCTGCTAAGGGGAGATGTCCCTGACCGATTGACCTTGTTCCATTGACAGCTTAGTGCAACCTAAGTCTTCAGTTTAGATATGAAAACTATTTTCTTTGAGGCTGAGAAAGTTAAAAGAGATCCTCTGTGAGTCATTTTGGGCTGAAGACACACAGCCACTGCTCGGGTGTACGTGTCACAAAAAGCACCTATCATCCCTGCCTCTATAAAAACCCCTAAACTGCTTCCTTTCCAATATTATTGTTTGCTGCTCAGTGACAACAGAAAAAGCAACTAAGGTGTGCACAGGAAGCTAAATGACTATTCAGTCTTTACTGGGTTTTTTTTCCCCTATAAGACACACCAAAATTTGTAAATAGCAAATGGATTGCTTTTAAGAGGGTGCAAATCCAGGAGGAGGAAAAAAAAATTGAAAAAAATTAGGGTGTTGCTCTGAAAAAAAGTCTTCACAGTTTTATCATTATTCCTTCTACAGGAAGACGTTGTAAGACATCCCTGCAAGCAGAACCAATGTAGGTGTTTGGTGCTGCTTAAGTGTCAGATTCTGAGAAGTGACCCCCACTTCTTGTAAGTGAACCAGGAAGTTCACTGCCGTGAGCAGGAGCAGAGGGCATCCACCTAAAAATGTTATGTTCCTCTTGCCCCTCATACCAGCATAGCTCATTTGTATAAAAGCATAAACAAGAGGCACAGAACTTTGTTCATGTGAGGGAACACATGTCTCTGCACACACTATGTTTGCAGGCATTTGGTAAAATCAGCGAAGTTCTTCTGATATTAGTAATTTAGAAATATGTCTCTTTCTTTGATTATATCCTGTTTTCTGCATGACTCTCTGGACATTTTCTTCATAGTGCTTTAGGAAAAACCAAGCCAGACTGGTCGTACATCCCTGACTATATTTGAGTAATTATTTTTGAATTGGACTTTCTAATCCAGTGTTTAGCAAAATTGTTCTCCTAGGAAAAAGGAAAACAAATCACACTAATTTGACACATTCATTTGAAAGCTCCTGTGGAGACTTTAATTTTTTAACATCATTACAGTGGGATTCAGAGGAAGGGACCCTGAAAGGTTTGGCAGAAAAGGAAGAGAGAGCACCAAACAGGGGAAGTGATGGGCTGAGCATCCCATACCCACATTTCCTCGAGTGATAATTACACTCCTTCAGCTGCTGGAGCTTCACCTCCAGGTGCAAAGGAAAGCCTTCTTCATTTCAGTCCAGTAACTCATATTATATACATTTTAAACAGGTAGCTGCTAAGGAAATGAAATGCTTTCCACCTTCTCACTTCTGAATAGACTAGAGGCTCAAAAGAAGTGGTTACCTGTAGAAAGCAATGGTCATATTGTTTACATCAGTTAGTTAGCAACAGATAATACTTCCTTCACTTGAGAGCCCAGTTTGATACCCAAAATGATTTTTCAGTAATTTAACATAGAGTTTTCTGCATCTAACTGAAATTATGGTCAGTATCCATAGCTCTATTATATAGACATCTCATATTTAGTGCATGCAGAGTAAATACAGAATTCCCTAGAAAATCTTGCTGAGACAAAGGTAAACTATACCAGATTTATCCTTATCAGTCTTTTACCTTCTTCCAAAATAATAAAAAAAAAATTTAAAAAAAGGGTTTGACCTCTGGGCCACAGTGCTTTATTATTATCATGAAGAGAGTCAGGGCAGGGACCACTAGAAAAGCTCTACTACCTAATGACAGAAATAAAAACAAACAAACAAACAAAAAACCCCAAGCATTATGCAGTTTAAATTGACAGTGTAAAAAAATCAAAGAAATGGGTCTGCTGTAAATTAATTTGAAAAAAGAGTGTCTGTAGTGGTAGGGTTCATGGCTTTAATATGGGCTCTCATTGTCCATTAAATCTAAAGTAATGAACTGGTTTAATAAGGGAGTGAATATCAATTGTTACATTCAGTTCATGTTACAAATCAGTGTTACAGAGTAACACTGCTGATGTAACTCTGCTAGTACTAAAACACACCTACAGTCCTAAACCACATTTGTGTCTAATTTTCTGTTCTCTCCTAGGTGGCTGTCTTAATTATTGAAACACAGTGCAAAAATGGCACTGAAGCTCTAGTGACACACAGCAGGAGGATCATTGCCAAGAGGGAAATTAACTGTAAGGAGGATGAATACAATTTAGATGATCAGTGTTGCAAGAAATGTAAAAGGGGTGAGTATGATTGTAAGACTGTGTTGAGAAGTCATTAAGGGAGCACACCACAGCATGCACAGCTGCTTTGTGCTGGGATACTGAAGTGGCATGAGGTGGTTTCCTGGATGCAGTGCTTCACTCTGGCTGTATCTTTCTTTGTAAGAGGACATAAGCCACTTCAAAGATATTTCCTGAGCTCAGTGCACCAGTAACTTCTCACTGCAGACAGCAGTTCTCTCATAACATGCTTGTTACACAAGTGCCAAGAATTAACGCACACATATTTGAAAGAGGCTGAAAAAGTGAAAGCACATGCTTTTGCCTACAAGGTTCCATACATTCATGGGTTTTCCAATTTTTCATGTACTGTTTTGTTTGGTGTGTTCTCCTTCAGTATTAAATTGGAGAAAGAGTGAGCATAATCAAATGTTATGTATACTACATTCCTGAAATGTATCTACACTTGCACAAAGAATATACACTCCATATTTGGAATCAAAGAGTATTAGGGGTTAAAAATGAAATTCTGATGTAAATCTTAGAGCTGGTGGCTTCTCTCTAAATTGTTGTCTTTCTGTCTCTACAGGTTTTGTTAAAAATATCTCCTGCCCAACAGATATTACCAAACACTGTGTTCCATGTGAGAAAGGAAAGGAATTCATAGATCACCCCAACAAATGGGACAAGTGTTGGAGATGCAAATCATGTGACAGCAAATTTGGTATGTCTATAGAAATAGCAGCCATAGGAATGACTCCTTTCATACAGGATTTCACTGAAAAGTCTCCACAATACCCTTAATCGTGGTTAGTATGTAGATTCAAAACTTTTAGTGGTAGAACATGAATGAATTCGTGAGAATGTAATAAGTTTATCCTACAGTTCCCTTTCATCAAGCACAAAGTAGGAAAAAAATAGTTGGTCCATTATTTCTCCTTCTATCTGCCTTTGCTTAGCCAGAGTCCTTGCAAAGCAGACTCTCTGCATTAGAGTCAAGGAAGACAAGTTCTCCCTCTTCTTCACCCTCTGTTTAAAAGAGGTGTGTAAGAAGCAATGATGGTTTCTTTTGCAGTCTTTCATGTAATTGATAATAGTATTTAAAATTGATGGTTGTCTTTTGAGACACTCAGGATGCTGTGGGGGATACATGTGTAAGACTACAAGGCAAGCCCTGCTGGGGCAGACCAGTGGCCCACCTACCCCAGTATTCTGCACTCAGCAGAGGAGGCAAGAGCTGCTACTTAGAGAGAACACAAACAAACCTGTCTGCTTTCTGTGGTCTGTTCCCTGCAGTCTGTCAGCATCCACAGCTCTGGAAAAGGACATTAGAAGATCTGTCCCTACCTAGTCATTTTAGTGTCTATTTATGAGCCCTTTGTTCATGAACCTGCTGGGTGACAGCAGAAATTTGTTACATAAATACCCATCACAGTTTTTGTTCTTTTTAAATCCATTAAACTTCTACCAGTTCCACCAGGTGTCCTGTAGGTCTGCTCTGCTTGGATTTAGGGAATGATAGTTCTTCATTCCTCATCCCCAAAACTGAGTTTAGTAAGTGGAGAGACCATTCTTAACTCCAATGTGGTTGTACTCAGATCACCTGTTGGGATGTCAATATCTAGTGCTCTCCCCTTCCTTTAGGACCTCAATGTGGATAGAAAACTTTCCTCTCATTTGCTCCTATAGTAAGGATTTTTGCATGGGTGATGAAATTGGCTAGAGCGAAACAATTCAGTATTTTGTACAGTGTCACAATTATTTAAACTGAAGGGAGGAAAAGGGTAATGGGATGGCTACTCACAATATTCCATGGGCTGTAATGTAGTTGAGGAGAAGTCAGTAGACTGACGTTAGGCAAGAGGAAAATTACCACTGAAGTTCCATGTGAACGGTGCTTATGATCATTTGTGTTTGCTCTTTCCGTGAGCTGCTTCAGCACTGGTTTCACAGTAGAGCTTCATCAAATTTTGAACCATAAAGTGGTTTCAGATTACAGCAGGGCACTGAATGTAGTAACTCAAAAATTTGCTCTATTTTTATTTGCCTATGAAAATAATTTTCATAGTAGGTAGATAAAGTAATTTTTAGTGCAGAAGTATTTTTTTCATAGATGGAGATAGCATCATCACATACACTGAGGACAGGAGAAAATTAATTGTTTTGATTCTTAAGAAGAATACTTAACATGGATATGTTAGCTATAAAGAGAGAGTGGAATTCCTCATCATTGGAGGTCTTCAAGAAAAGGTGAAACTTTTTGTCTGTTGGGGAGTGCAAAGAACCCATCTCCATTATCAAGCAGGGAGATTGGCTGTGTGATCTGAGTTTTCTTCTGGCTTTACACTTCTGAATGGGAAAAAGAAGCTGGGATTTGGCTGTGCTGAACGAGTCCTCTCGTGGCAAGAACTTTGCTGTGATCAGTTTCTGACTGTCCTCCAGCAGAGGTCTCCCTGACAGCTCCGCAGTGCCAGCGCTCCGGCAGCCCGGCCCCTTAGAAAAGCTGAGTGTGCCTGTTGTAAACTTAAGCCTCACCAGTGCCAGCAGAGGTAGAACTAGCAGCAAGGCTGAGGACAGCAATTTGTGGGCAGAAGCCTGCTTTTTCAAACCAATACACTTTAAGAAATCTATTTTTAGGTTGGGAGGTTGTAAAGAACTGTACCCCAGAAGAGGACACAGAATGTGCCTGTGCAAGGAACCATTTTTGCAGTTCTGCAGGATGTGACAACTGCATTCAATGTACCATGTAAGTTTATGCCTTCCTCACTACATATGAAATTGTTAATATGTAATCACCTTTTTTTCCAGCTGGTTTCAAGACAGAGGCTGAGGTAATTTATAACCTTAAGGAAAGCATACTAATTTTCCTTTGCACCTGAGCTGACTTAGTTCAGTCAACTCAATTTGCAGCCATGAAGGCTTTCCAAAGGCATAGAAAAACTTATATATCCACTAAGTCTGTATGTGCTTTTCAAAAAGTGTAATAAAGTATCTGAGCTTTCCTGTTGTCTTTGTGTGATCTACTGTTACATTGAAAAATAATTTCATATGTTTTCCCACTGCCACAAATTTCCATGCCATCTTCATACCTGTTGATACATGAAATATTTTGCTGATAAAACATCTTTGAAGATTTTGATTTGCTCTCTTAACAGTTTAAGAGAGAAAAAAAATCTCCTAATAACTTGTATTTATATTTTCTGCAGATGTGAAAGTGGTGTAATTGAAAAACAATGTACTTCAACTTCAGACACTGTGTGCAGAACAAAAGGTACCGTTTTAAAACACAGCAAGGTCCATCATGTGCTGTATTTTGAGAGGCAATTGCAATTGTTCTGTCCTACACACTGGCCACAGTGATTTCTGACAGCTCAGGTGTACTCTGGGCCCTGTATTGCAGGGCATGAAATGCATGCTGCAAAGTTTGATTTTCCCTGATCACTGTGCAGGTGTAGGAGCTGTTACTCCTCCTATGGGGCAACTCATGATGGGTATGTCTTTAACATGCTTGGCTTTTGTCCTTGGGAAACAACAGCAGGGTTGACACAGTCTTGTTTAAAATTTGTTGTGCTGCTGTATTGCATTTCTTGAGTTAACTTGGCTGTAAATTTTCCAATGTTCCAACAGAACCAGGAACACCATGGTGGGCCATTGCCTTGGTAGCTGGGGTGGCACTATCAGCAATAGCTGGAGCAGTATTTTGCTGTAAGTGATTCCCTATTACTTATTCCTGTTGTACTCTGAATAAGATATTCAGCTGCTTACTCAGATGCAATTTTATATTCTTGGAGTCCAAAGGAGAGAGATCCTGCCCTGGATTTTAAAATTTTTTTGTTTGTTTGTTTCAGACAAGAGAAAACAGAAGCGTTTTATGATCAGTGAGCACCCAAGTAAAGGAGCTCACAAACCAGAGCCTTATGTAAGTATTGTTGCTTAGATCATAAAAAACTCAGCTTTATGCAAAGAACTTCTTTCCATTTGAATTACACTGGGTCTCCTCAACCGTTTGTGTGCCTCTCTTCTGTGACATGAATGTAGTAAATTCCACCACAAGGACTCTTTTGGGAGAAGTAAGAGAAATCCTGTATATTACTTCTTCGGGATTGCTGGAATGCTTCCAAAGTCACATGACCAAGATCAAAACTTCATAAATCATCAAGCCTCCACTGACCCAGGATATTCCTGTCCCCATGCATAATTTTAGGCAATAGCAATTGTGAGGTCATTCCCCAAACTTACCCAAGTCAAAAGAGGTCGGTCTGTCTGGTCTGACTCTCTCACTCATAAAAAAGGAATTGTGGAGAAAACTAAAAGAAAATTAAAGAAGTGTCATGAAATATATTTAGCTTCTTATACAAAGATGATGTTTTACAAAACTTGTTTCTAATTATTTCTTTTTTGCCTTTTTTTTTTTTTCAGGAGAATGCAGCTCTCATAGACATAGGTAAGAGAGAAGTAATTTCTCAAAATTCAGTAGCAATTAAAAAACAGAGATACAGATACAGAAGTCCTAAATGAAACAAAAAGAGTATTTTTGTGTAGATGTTGCCACTGTCCAGACCTGTCATTTCAGCACAAAAGTGAACACTTACTGAGGAAATGCCAGCTCATGTAATGCTGCTCATCAAGGCATTTAGTGGCATCGTGGAAGTCTTGCCTCAGGAGGAATTTCTGTTGTATAGGAAGCAATTACTCATTGTCTTCAAGTGAATTTCAGTTCTGCATGGTACAGACACTAGGAGACAGCAAACTGTGTTTCTATAACCAAGGATAATTATGACAAGGGAGCAGTCCCACATGGAACAGTGGGATTAAAGAGTCACAAACCTACATTATGTTCAGGGGCAAATCCACAGGAGTGATACACAACAGGAAAAGAATATAAGCTCCAAGACTGCATCACAACAGAAGACCTGTCCTGCCTCAGGACCTCTCCCAACACTGTTTTGAGAAAAACAGGTACATGAGAGGTGACCACACTGCAATGACAGAGAAGGACAGAATAGGTTACAGAGGGAACTGACACTGTTTTAGGTGGTAGAAAGCAATATGGATGCAAGCCTAAATCTTTGAAATACACAGCATTTGGTAGGAACAAGTAAAAACAGACCTGCCATGCACTGTAGAAAATCACACATAAAACACTGAGTCACAAATACGTGAAACTTGGAGTGGTTTGGGTAGGAGAAGTATCAAATCTGAGTGCAGGTGATAAAACCCAGTGAGACACAAGTGCCAGGTGCATTCATTTCTCTTCCTGCTCCTAGACATTGACCTGAGCAGCCACATTGTTGGTATTGTGGCAGAGATGACACTCGCAGAAGTCAAGAAGTTTGTCCGCCACCACCGCGTATCAGAACCTGTCATAGACCAAAGCATTCAGGACTGTCCTGGTGACACATCTGAACAGAAGATTAGGCTGTTTCGAGTCTGGTATCAAGGTCATGGGATGAAGGGAGCCTATACAACCCTAATAAGCAGCCTGAGAGAGTTAAAAATGTGTGCTGCAGCTGATAAAATCGAGGAAAAACTGAAGGCAGCAATTTCCAGCTCTCAGGAAGGGGGAGGGTCTTGTAATCGTGACACCGAGCAAAGCAAAACTTGCACTCAAGAAGGTAAAAACTCTTACAATGATAATGCTGAGCTAAGTAAAATCTATACTGGTAGTTTGGAAGAGACATAGCACAGAGTAATTTGAAAATTAATTCTGATTATTTTTCTGATGTAAATAAAGCTTTAAAATGGTATTTTCATAGGCAGTTATGATTGAACTCAAGTTAGTTATTCTGTGCAAAAGGAATAATTAAAAATTTTGTAGCAATATATCTTTCCTTTAAAAAATTTTAGCCTTTTTGGTTATGAAAGACTGGAAGGTTTTATGACTTGTTTACTAAAGGGTGCAATATAAGACTCCAGCTATAGGATTCATTACAAGAGGAAAAAAGTTATTATTTGAAGAAAAGGTATTGTTTAAATGCATGGTCCTGCATTATTGAATCAATGTATGGGGTTTTGTTTACTTTAAAAATGTGGGATGTTCCTTTCTTTTGAAGGGAAAACTTTGGTGTTATGAGTCTACAAAGTCTACCAGGAAGAATACTTGAAAAAAAAAGTTACCTGCTTTACACCTGATTAATTCAAAATGTAGATGTTGCTGTGTAGATTCTACTCTGCTGCAAATATGATTTCCATCTTTCATAAAAGCACCTCTGTGTGTATACAGAGTTTTGTATATATGTGCAAGTTTTCTATACAAAAAGCTCCCAGTTCCAGGTAAAAACTATTATCTGTGTTGTTCTCAGCAATGTTTCTAAGCCTCTTCTGTTAGAACCCTTCAAAGAAACAGGAGCTGAAACAGCACAACAGAACCATCATTTCTGGAATGCAACCTGCAAAATGTATGAAGCTTTTCTAATACAGAAACAATACAATGAAAGCATCTTTTTCATTAAAAACATAAAAATCTGCATAATACATGACTTCTGTCTTTCTTATCTTGCAGTATACAGATGCTGTGTTTAGCAGGTTAGCAAAACAGAATAAAGGAGATCATTCACCTTACCTTTCTTCCATCATAGAGCACATAGGACTCAGCTCCTAAATTCAAAGGACCATTATAGTGCTGGCAGATATGCTGTGAGGCCTTTCCAAAGGCACCCATTTGTCCAAATCTCACAAAGTCTCTCAACTGAAGGCAAGACTTTGCTGGAAAGGTTTGATTTTTCCAGATTACACAGTAAGAAGGATGACTTTCTTTGGCTCTGACAGTTCCCTAGAGAAAATCTCCAGCCAGTGTCAGGACTCAGCCAAAACAGGAAGAAACCTACCTAGGCTTGCTCCACCTGCCAGCCAGTGTGTGAGTGTGTGTGGGGTAGGGTCCCATGGCTGCCACCTGACCACAGCACCTGGAAAGGCGAGGTAGCACTGGCCACAGGGTGCCAGAGGCTGGCAATCAACCCCTGCCAGTGCTGGGTGCCCACAGCCACGTGGAGTTCCTCCAAAATGCCACATTGCTGGAAGCGAGATACCTGGGAGGGCAGAGCACAGCCTTTGGAAACAGCTAAAAATCCGTGTATGGAAGCAAGCAAAAGCCTGAAAGGAAAGGCAGGACACAGCTCTGACTCATTACATGTCTCACAGACTTGACCTGTTAAAGGTCTCAATGACAAAGAGCGTGTTTGGCCCAAGCCCAGTTTATGTTCATGAGATCTTAAGCACCATCCATGCTGAGCACTCAGAAGAACCTTCCACCCCACTTTGGAGCCTCTAACCTAGCTGCATTTTCTAAGCATCTGACCCACTACTATATTGCCAAAATCCCCACACTGTGCTGCTTTCTGAAGGAAAACCTTCAGGCTGCTGCAGTCAGATGGTTTAACAGCCACTGGCCAAACTTGTGCACCCCTGCACTGATGAGGACTTGGCAGTGTATAATGGCCTGTGTCTGTGCACAGATCTGACTCTCAGGGACAATGTGTTCCTCCTTGTCCTGTCTTGGCCAGGCTCCACATATATAAGAGGATAAAATACCTGCTTTTCAGAAAAGCAGCACAGCAGTGGTGTTGGCTGTGCCATCTTTCATAGGATGCAGTTGTGTGGAAGCACAGCCAAGACAGGAGGAGGGAGGGAGGGAAGGCTCCATGCTCTCAGGAGCCTGGTGGATAGGCTGCTCCCCATGCCACATCCCATGCAGGAGGGCATGAATGTAGCTGGAAGGTGAGTTGGCAGGGGCTTGACTTCAGCTTTGGCTTCCCTCAGCTTCTGGCTGTGTGCCAAGTGAAGCCTCTGACCAGCAGAAGTGAAGGAAGTCCACACCTCTCAGGGTTTCAGTGGAGCAGGGACTAGAACCAGTCTGAACTACACTGACCTTAAAATGGAGCCACCAAACCTCATAAATTTCTGACAGTGAAATAAAATGATAATTTTTTTTCTTTCCTCACACTGGAATTCCCCAACCTCAGTGTAAAGAGGATGGTTAAAAAAAGTCCCTGAGCAATGAGTCACATTTTCTTTAGGAGAGGTCTGCAGGGCTGAACTCAGACTGCCATTAACTCTGGTGGTTAGCACACATCGTAATTTTTTATTCTTAACTGGAACACTCTGCATCAAATAGGAGGATTGATTATATTGTGCAGTTAGTTTTCCAAAGGACTCTGTCTGTGTCTACATGGCAGTCAGCAGTGCAGAGATGAGCTGATCAAGCTCAGAATACTTGGACCAGGGACTCAAAGTGACTTAGTTCTGTTGACCTGCAGAAGCACACCCATTGCCTCCTGCTTCTGACATAATTTTCAAATTAGGGTTGTCTAAGAAAAAAGAAACCAAAGCTCAAACTGTCCTGTTTCATGAAAATGCAGCATCAGAAAAGCAAGTGAAAACTGAAAACAGAAACTTGCCCAGGGAATGACTTCTCACGTTTTGAAAAGCAGATTACAAAGGAGAAGTTCTCTCTTCAGGAAGGCAAAATTTTGCAAAACAATTCTATTTGTTATGCAAATAGTAAAGCCAAAACAACTGTTATTTTAAAATAACTACAGTAGAAGACCAGGAACATAGAAATAAAAGGCCAGAGGGATGATCTTACTTAAGTTCCCTGCAAATTGAAAGTGACCACGTGTGAGATATTTGTTCAGAAATTCCAAGGGCTGTTTTGCTGTGCACACCCACATCAGGGGTTCATCCATGCTGCAAAATGTGGTGCAAACACCTGTGAGATGACAGAAACAAAATCAATATCACAGTGTGGTAGAGAGCTCCAATATACAGGACTGCTGTAATTTGAAATAATTTTCAAGGTTATTCTGCAGGCTGCCAGTGCTTGAAAAGATGTGGCTGAGAAATTATGTGCTCAGTACAGAGTCTGAAATGCTTCTGCACAGATAGCATGACAAACATATTAAAGTGTGAGAGAGCTCAGGCTTATTTCCTGTATGAAGGAGAGAAAACAAAAACAATACCAATAAATCCATGAAAAGAATAAAAGAGTATTGGGGAAAGCCTTGGAGATTGGCAGTTTTCCTGTTTTGAGAGAAGATACACCTCAAAACTCACATCCCCCTCTTACTATTTGTCAATACTTTGATTCTGGACTTCAAAGGGAAGCTTGCATTCCTGCTATCCCACTGCTAGCAAGAGAAAAATACTCACCATATGTATCCAGCCTCTAGCACAGAGCTGAGGTTGAGAATTATGAGGGATGTGGGAACAATCACAAAACAATTTACAGTCAGTGTTTTCTGAATAGCTTTTCAGTGGTCTTAGTTGAAATTCTCTTCCAAATTGAAAGCAAGATTTTTAGAGCTTTTAGAGTGCTAGAGAGCCCTTTTCCATCACTTTGCACAGTGGTCTCTCACTCTCTCGATATACCAGCAACTGTGATAAAGTCCAATTTATTTTCAACCAATGGAGAGTCAGCAAAAAATGTCTGTGACCAAAGGGATGCTGGAAAAATAGGTCCTGAACAAATACAGGAGAGGAGTGAGGAGAAGCAATGGCAGGAGGAAAGCAAAGGCACAGACCTTGGAGAGACAGCACTGAGCATCCCACACCCAGGGGCATGGAGGACACAGAGATCACTGACCCTGCCACCCATACATCTTCCCACAGTGATGTCCATGTGAGTGGCTGCCTGTAGGACAGGACAGATCTACCTGTATGTGTGTCATGGGGATATGAACAAGGAACTGATGGAGCAGAAGTCCCCAACTGCATTTCCTGCATATCTATCCTACAGTCAGTAATGGGATTGATACATTCTCCAGATTATCAGTATCTCAAGATTTATGTTTCTTCATCTTTTCCTGGTCCTTCCTTAAAACTACATGAAGATCCCTCTCCAGACTTATCTCTGGGCTAGCTGAAGCTGCAGGGAACGTTTTATGACACTCTGAAATCTGTGAAGCACAGTCAGGCCCCTGGCACGTCACTCTCCATCCCTGCCGGAGCTGGCTGTGCCCTGACACTTGGCTCTGCTGGGTGGGGACCACGGCTGCCTCTGCAGCTCACGGGAAGGATGGCTGCGACCTGGGCTGTTTTAAAGGGTCTTGAGGTTCAAGGTCTGTCTCTAAGATACGAGAACAACACCTATTCCTGTACTTTGAGGGAGCAGGGGGGCAACTAACTTCATACCAGTGTCCCCGCATTTATCCAAGAACAAATAGTGATCACTAAATAACTCAGGATTTTTAAATTTTCCAATCACATCTCTTCAGACTTCGATTCCTTTAGACTTGTTTAAACAACCACGGTGGGCAGTGGGGGTTGTTGTAGGGGCTGGGGGTGGCAGGCAGAGCCTGCCCGGCCGCTGGCAGAGCACACACGGCTGTCCTTGCGTGTCCCCGCGGGCAGGTGGCAGCCTGTGCCCGGGCAGTGCCACGCGTGTCCCCGGGGGTCAGTGGCAGCCTGTGCCCGGGCAGTGCCACGCGTGTCCCCGCGGGCAGGTGGCAGCCTGTGCCCGCGCAGTGCCACGCGTGTCCCCGGGAGTAGGTGGCAGCCTGTGCCCGGGCAGTGCCACGCGTGTCTCCGGGAGTAGGTGGCAGCCTGTGCCCGCGCAGTGCCACGCGTGTCCCCGGGGGTCGGTGGCAGCCTGTGCCCGGGCAGTGCCACGCGTGTCCCCGGGAGTAGGTGGCAGCCTGTGCCCGGGCAGTGCCACGCGTGTCCCCGGGAGTAGGTGGCAGCCTGTGCCCGCGCAGTGCCACGCGTGTCCCCGGGAATAGGTGGCAGCCTGTGCCCGGGCAGTGCCACGCGTGTCCCCAGGAATAGGTGGCAGCCTGTGCCCGGGCAGTGCCACGCGTGTCCCCAGGAGTAGGTGGCAGCCTGTGCCCGCGCAGTGCCACGCGTGTCCCCAGGAGTAGGTGGCAGCCTGTGCCCGCGCAGTGCCACGCGTGTCCGCGCTCCGTCCCCGGGCGCGCCTGCGAGAGCCAGAGCTGCCTCCGCCGCTCCCTCCCCGCTCCCTGCCGGCCCTCCGGCTGCCGCCCCGGCGATTAGTTACTCCCACGGGGAACGAGCTCGCACACGAAGCGAGCCGCAGACGGGCTTGGCGAGGGCACGAAGCCTTTCTCCGGCAGAGCTGAGCCCGTCACTGTACGCTGAGCCAGTGCCAGCTCCGGTTTTTCGTGGGATCCCTCAAATCATCCTCCAGGAGGTTTAAAATGACACCTACGATGTGATGAGAACGCTGTGAGCCGGCGTTCGTGACATTCCCCGGGTCTGAGGATGAGCAGAGCCCCGCTCCCTTCAGCCAGCCCTGCCGGGGATCAGGCGGCTCAAGACGTCCCACGCTGCGTCGCCAAACCCGCGGCAGCACGGCAGATCTCCTGGCATCGCTGGATTTTAAATTTAATACCACATGGAAAAACGGTGTCACAAGACATGCAGGCTGCAAAGAGCTCTCTGAAATCTGGAACTGGTGACGTGACTGGAGTACGTGCTGCAGTACCTGTGCCAACAGGAATGTGCATTGCCTTAATAAATACTCGCAGATACAGCAAATCGGTTGCGTTCACTTTGATTCTAACTCACACAACTACTGAAATACAATCAAAGGCAGGTGTGAGCAGTGCCTGTGAAAGCCTAGGAAGGACAGGATGGCTGTCCTAAAGTTTGTCCTTCTGAAGGGGAGTCTTTGTATCTCCATAATCAAGTGAAAAAGCAACTGGTGAAGCTGAGGGAGGAGAAGGAGTGGGTGGTAACAGTGTAGAGGCTTTTTGGAGGAACTGCCTTATGAATAATACCCTTAATTACTGCAACATGCTATTGTAAATGGTCTTGTCTTCTTTCTTTTCCAGGCTCACAAGTTAGCCTATCATTTTAAATAACTATACATTAAATGCAGTCTTGACTTCTGTTCTAGCTACAGAAATGTTGGGAATAACCACCTCAGGAAGTTTGTTGCCAAGATTTCTTTTAATCTTACAAAATCTGTGGCTGTTGCTTCCATCAGGAAAACTGGAACAATTATGAGAGCTTGAAAATATGTAAACCTGTACCAGGAGACATCAGAGAGAGGTTACAAAATATTCCATGCCTTGTGCTTTTTTTTACTGGGTCTATTTATATATCTTTGGGAAACAGCAAATCAGCAAGGAGCTGTGCAAGCTACACAACTTCTTTACTGAGATGTCTTTCCTGAGAAAGCACCTTCTTGTAGGGCTTTATTCAGATCTCCCTGCAGCACTCTAAAGCCTCTCTAGTTTAAGGTATAAGGAACCCACAGAGTAGAGAGCAGCCCATAAAGATGCCATAAGGAAAGCAATGGGCAACGTCACTCAATGCCACCCAAATCATAATAGTAGGTTACTGGGACAGCTCCTCACAGGCAGCCTCTAGGGAGCCCAGGAGAAGCAGTCTGATGAACACCTACCTTGGGAAGTGCTTCCAAGGATTCCTGAGCTCTGGCCCCTGTGCAGGGTGCAGGTCCCTGGGGACAATGACTGCAGTTACATTTATCAGGTGACTCAGGGAATATATAATGTACATTGTGGGGAGCAGCAACATGCCTAGAAAACTCATGGGGTTATGGGTTCTCTTTTCATTGCTTGCCTTTACAACTGTAAGGCCATTAACCCGCTGTCAGTGCAGCTTTTTAAGGTCTCTTCTTATTTGTAAGTGATAACAGATGAATAAACTGATGAGCTGGAATATGGGGGATGGACAGAAGGTAAAAGATCTGTTCTGTGTAAGCCAACAGTCTTTCAGAGACCAGCTTCATCCTCCCTCATTCAAAGACATTCCTACATAATCACAATAAAAATGCACAGATCTTCCAGGAAATGACATTTTCAACATCCCCTAACTCATCCAGCTATAAACCAACCACCAACAGAACATCCAAAAACTTTTCTCAAAAAGAAATACTGTTTTCCTACTTTTTTCTCTCAGCCGTGGATTTATTTCAAAGATAGTCATGTATTGATTGTCTCCATTAATGCAGGAAATGGTTCTTCCAAATGTAAGTAATTCGAATCAAATCAATGCATTATGTTTGGACAGCAACCAGCTGCAGAAAGTTTTAGCTTAGCAAGTGTTAGAAGCTGTAAGTAGTTAAAATAGGACTTCAAGTGCAATCCTGCTCTACTTGGTTTCAATTTGGCTCTTAGGATTGAAGAGACAAACTATTATCACTAGAAAGCAAGCAGAATTTTTCTTTTCTAGGCAGCATTCCACCTGAGAATCTAATCAGTCATCAGCTTACACTCACTACCTAACAAGTCTGGGCAGACTTGCAGAAAACACTAGTACATATAAGTCCACAGGGCCATCCATGACAGAGTCAAAAAAGCAAAGCAGAATTTTAAAATCTAAAAATAGCACTCTTGGAGCTAAAGGCATTACTTAAAATGCAATGATGCCTACCTTTTTGGTGTCTTGACACACTATCAAACACAGAAATGCAAGTTCTTCCTCCTTCTCCCACTCTAACCTCGCACTAATTGGTGCTGGAGATGTCAACACTGACACGAGCTGTAGCAGCACTTGGCTGGAATATCCTTCTCTACTCTGGAGCAGAGATTGCAGGCAAGTCCCCACCTTCCAGAGCATAAGTGTGGTCTTTTTGAGGACATCTCTTCCCTCATCACTCTTGTTGAGCCTTTTCTGCTATGTGTACTTAAATACTCATTGCTGTGTGAGTCTGAGATGGATTCTCTCTGTTCCAGGGTACCCTAAATGGTCAGGGGAGCCACATGAGCTATCAGGGAGCCACATGAGCTATCAGGGAGCCACATGAGCTATCAAGGGGGCCACAGGTCACAGGAAAGGAAGCCAAGGAATCATCATTTGTGAGCCAAACAAATGCACAGGGGCTCAGACTGAGAACTCACTTGTTGACACTGGCATCTACTGAGACACTACGTTCCTAAGTTTTTCTGTGGAACTAATTTGGGTTAGACTGCAGGAGTCAGCAAGAATAAAAAGCATGCTGTGAAGACAGTGTTACACTGTAAAGTTTTGTACTTGGTCACACTATACTGTCCTTTGGGATTTTTCTTTTGTGTTGTTCTTTTTTCCTAATAAGGTGTCTGGGATTTTCTTCTCTGAGAACACAGTTCTGTTTATAATATCAAACAGGAAATTAGGTCTTCCAGCTAAGGTGAAACCCAGGAATTTTTCCTGTTGAACAATGAACTCCAGAGAGAGTTCCTATTTAGATAAGAAAGGGCTGGAAAGTCCAGCCACCTTAAAATAGATGAACAAAAGTCCTTGTGCTCCAAAAGCTACTGATACTTTCTGAGACTCAGGGTCATTTATGCCAGTCCTTTGCCCTGAGGAAGGGTTAACTAAATGTTTTTGTCTTATCTCAGAGATGGAGACTCCAACACTCCCCATACTGATATTTCGCAACCTCTACTCTTCAAAACTATATCTTAATATCAAAATAAACTCTTAGTGTATTTCCAGCCGTGCCATACTCACTGGGACATGGACAAGAGATTGTTCCCACCCTTTTAACAGCAGCCTTTTGCATATTTGAACATCATTGTCATGCTTTTTGGCTCTCCCATTTTTTTTTCTTGCACCTTTAGGTTATGATTTTGTCCTGCCTTCCTCTGACAAACACACAAAAATGAAAGGAATGTTGCTTTTCTCCTTTTTTGCATAATGACATTAGCATAATTAAGCAGGCTAATTCAGTTACCCTTGAATTTCCCTATGGTTCTCTATCTGTGACACTTACTAATTAATCTCTGAAGCAAGAGTATACTTTTAGATGTAAACATTTCTTTGTACATTGTAATCCACAATTCAACAAGTAGGGATTTCTGATTTGCCCTCACATGGCAGTAGTTATGCTTAGGGATATACAATGTCTAAGTCAGGATTCTTTTTGAAAATCTTATGCTCAATTATTTCAATCTAATTCTGCTAAATCTCCTTTATTCATTGCCACCTCAGCAAAAGAAGCAGAAATTATGCAGTTAGTGTTTAATTCCACAAATACTTGGCAAAAATATAACATCTGAAATGAATTTCCTTGGCTCATAACCAGGCATGCTTTGCAAGTGTGAAGGTATTTTACACAGGACCAAGTTTGCTGTCACAACCAGACCTTGGCTTATTCTGGCTCTTTTTTCACATATCCTCTGGGAGAAGTCCCACAGAGTTGGGCTCTGTACAAAAATATTGGGTATTACTATGCCTTGGATTTCATTTCCAGGGCAAACATTGCTTTCATCAGGATGAAGTCTGTATTCACCTAGTTTAGAGAAATAATCTAAAATAACTCTGTATATCTGTTTCCTTTATTCTGATGTCATGCTAAGGGTCTGCTGAGGAATCCTCTCTTTCCTGCCTCATCCTTATTGTAACAAGGCCACAAATATGCAGTTTGTTTCTTTAAATGGATGGTTTTCTGTTACTGTGTCAGGTCTTAATGCATTTCTTAACTTTCTATGAGATCATTAAATCACTGGAAATGTTAGGAGTTAGTTCAAAATTACAAGGAAAATACTTTAAGGTTTTATGCTAACAAGAGACCTTTAACCCCTGCCCTTTTCTGTCATAGCTTTGCTGCTTTACCCATCTTTTCACTGTTTAGTTACAAACTACAGCCAGACCAGTACCAGGAATTGTGACCTATCAAAAATTAGCTCTTTCCTGGAATTAGTTTTTAAAATTTAATTTCAACATAAATCTTATGCTCTTTATGACCACAGCTCTTTCTGAATCATTGTAATGGCTTTCTGAATCATTATAATTAATCAATTCCTTCCCCACTGTTGGGACACTACAGGCAGCCCCAGAAGGTGCTGACCTTTAAGAAATGACTCTTGTTGTGCCCTACCTGGGCTGCTGTCCCCAGGGCAGCCAACACACCATGCTCCACCATCCACCACTGCTCTGCAGCAACAGGAGTTGTGGACAAGAACACTGAGTGAGACAGAGGAACAAAGGAAAAAATACAAATAACTTTAGATTCAAAATTAAAGATCTCTCTGGAGTATCAGTAGCAAATGGTCAACCTCCTAGGAAACAGCACTTTCCTTAAATACACAAATTCAGGTTCTCATTCAGAGAAGGTTTTAGGATGTGTGTAGATCAGGACTTCACTGAGAGCACTGCTCAGTGCCAGAGAACACTCTTTTTAAAATACCTTACCACTAAAATAAGATCTGAAATTAAATTAGATAATTGGATATCAATAATACTGAATGCATTAAACCAAGGGGTTTCTGTCCCAAATTTAAAGGCATAACTTTATATATGAATATATAATGGGTTATGAGAACATATGCAATAATCTAAATGAACAAAACACTGAAGAATACTGAGGAACAGGCATCATCTGCCCTAAATCTCACATAATTATGTGTCCTGCATGCCATTCATTACTGGTGGGATTCCATTCACCCCAGGGGTTGTCAACATCTTTGGCGTATATATCACACAACTAAGATCCTACAGATGTAATTATTTTGTTCACTGTATCCATCTCTACCCTGAAGAAGATCCTTGTCAGATGACAATTGTGAACCAGTTTATTACCAGCATAACTTTGGATTCTAGATAATTCTTGGAGCTCAAGCCTAGGTGGGGATCCAATCATCCATTTGGATCTACATGACTTACCATCTTGGAGGGAAGCTGTGACCCAGGCTGTGCACTGGCTCCTTTGGCACCTTTCCCTACACAAGCAGTCAGACTTGCTGCATTCTGATGAAGTGAGAAGGAAAAGAAAAAGAAATATGGAAAATGTTTAACAGAAAGCCCATTTGAATGCAAATAAAGTAAACAGCACATGCCACAGCCACAGATAAATGTTTGGAAGAACACAGCGCTAGGGGGCTGCCAGCAGTCACTTAGCTGAAACAGCTCCAGGATCTGGGATGTCAGTCACAATGTTTACCATTAGCCAAAACACAGCCCAGCTCCACAGCCCAGCCAAGCACCAAACACCACCAGTGTCTAAAAAGTCACTCTGAGGCTCTCACGTTTGTTGAGGTTTGAGATATGGTGGTGTCTGACAGAAGCTCTCCCCAGCAGCCTCTGCACTCCCACTAACCTGCCAAAAATCTACATTTGTAGCAGCATTTGAATATTCATGTTAAAATACACAGAGCACTACTTGCAAAGGCACTGTAATTGCAGACACATAGATATGTCATGTTTTGTCCTTTACGTGCAATCTTTGTAGTGGCTGCAGTGGTACAAACCTTTAGAATAGAAGCACTAGATGTCAAAATTCACTTTCCTCTTCTAAAAATCTGATTTTCTTCTTCCATCTGTGCATCTGTTGCTTTTAGTTATGTCAGGTAACAAAAAGCTACTGGCACCTCCAGAATGACAGCAGCAAAGACAGTGGTGCATCACAGATGCCAACACCTCCCCTGGAACCACAACACCGACCTAACGCCTCCCTGCTTCCCCCTGGGACAGGCAGCACTGGTGACAGCCAGGCAGACACACACACAGGTTTCTCTGTGGGTGTTCAAAATTGCATTATCACAGGGCAGATATAGGATAGACTGTAGGGAGACAGCCCAAATAAAAAGGAAGAACTGTAAATAGATGGTAGGAACCCAAGCAGCAATCACAGCTGATTGCATGTGGGATGCACACGAGAACCTAAGATGAAGCAGGAAAGGACTTGGCAAGAAACCAAGCTGAGAAGAAGACAGAGGTGGTAATATGGAGACTGTATGGGAAGATAAACATTAGTAAATAGGTAGATTATTTCCATTTTTAAAAAAAGTAAATATAAGGAGGAGGTAATGCATGCTACCAAATCACAAAACAAATGGGTCTTCTGGCTGCCTGTATATTTGACATTTTTCTGCCTTGGCCTGACCCATGTCAGTATAAGGTGTTTCCCATGCCATTGTTGTAGATAACACACCTAAACACAGCTAATTTTGGTTATGTAGCTACCATCAAATAAAGAGCTGCCTCGTTGACAACTGGCACTAATCAAGCCTAGGCCAATTAGAAGAATCCCTTGGAAATTAATAGATTGAATTTTCCTTACATGTAGATGCCTGACATAACTCATTCGTTTCTATAGGATTACTTTTTAATTTCTATCAGTGTAAGTTGTACTGGAATTGCAGTGGGATGATGCCTCCTTAGCACAGGACTCAGACCAGACCCTCCAAACAGCTTGTTTGGAAGGCTGCCTGTCACATTGTGCAATGGCTGCAGAAACTTTCAGCTTCATCATGTGTGGAAAGAATCAAAATAGAGAACTGAAGAAGAGCCAGGTTTTGAGACGTGTAGGAAAAAGCCCAAACCAAGGGCTATGATGTGTTCCATTATGACACATCACAGTAAAAGAACTTCCTACTGCCTTATATGCAAGAAGAAAGGAAAGGGAGCTGTAATGCAACAAGTTCGATACTTAATGACATGCTGATCTGAAATAATTCTGGGGCCTAAATCTAAATAGAAGGGTGTATTTGGCTTTTGCTTTTATTAAATGGATAAATGCCAATATTCAGTTTGCATTTTCAAGTTAAAAAAAGAAAAGGAAACACAGATATTTTACTGTTTTCCAGAAAGCTAGACTGTTTCAACAGCTGCAGCCATACCACTTCAAGAGCAAGATAAAGCTTTTGCATAACAAACAATGTGACAGTGGCTTCACATAGGCTACATCTGCAAAAATTTGGGTTTTCTCCTTCCCTGTTAAATGAAGGTGTCAAAAATAATAGCCAAACTGCATAAATGGCCGTATACATTTCTTCCCATCTATCCCCTACTTATTCTTAAACCTGTTAAAGCTATCTCTTTTCTTGAGTTGCACTCTAATTTCTGTCGTGGCCTCTAGCTTCTCCCATGTTGAGGACAGAAATACACCAGAATATCTCAAATCTTTTGGTCAGCCTATTTTCACAAGAAGAGCGGATCTTCTGCTATTGCAAAACAATGGTTTTGCTACATGCACACAGACTGGCTGTGCAATGCAGTGTGTCAGTGTGGTGCTCCTTGAAAGCAGGGGAGCTACTGTCCAGGCATGGCACAGCCCCTCAGTGAAGTGTGTGCATGCTGGGGAAGGACACCAGCAAGGAGCAGCTTGTCCCTGCCAGATTATTTTGTGCAAGCTACTGCCAGCCACCTTCCTCCTCAGGTGTAACCTGAGAACACACAGGGACTGAGCCAAGAAATTGTTCTGGGCACCTTGAGGTCCTCAGCCCCTCCCATCTGATGTTTGCTCATCCTTTTCTAGCTTGGAAACCACCATGTACACTCCAGGATGACAGGAAAAGAAACAGTTCCCAGCTTTGTTCCCTTAACCTGCTAATATATCCCTGGAGCAAACAGGAAGAAAAACACTGGATGCTTTGCCTGGTCTTGAGGGCATCTGTTTCTCACCTGGCAGAGGTGCATTCTTGTCAAGGATCCTGTTCTGCACAGAAACTTTCCACATGCAAGACTGACCCTGGAAGAAGAGGAATTTTATCACTCTTTCCTTGAGGTTCATTTTCTCTCCTCTGTCACAGAGTATGTTCTAGGACAGTGACAGGCACAGAAAACCTTTGGGCTTAGTAGAAGTGTATTTTTTTCCAAAGCCTAATTAGCAGAAGGGATCAGAAATCCTGCCTTTCAGGACATATTGCTTCCAGCACTTGATTCCTATCATGGCATCCACCCTTACCAAGGGAAATAGCCCACATTTCAAGCAACTTTGTGAAGAACTTCTAGATATTTGCTTTTCTACTGTGGCAAACCAGGGAAAGGCAGTGATCCCCTGTGCCTGGCAAATTCAGAATGACATACACCACAATGCATCTCCCAAAAAGCACTTCATGAAAAGAGCTTATTCCCAGTACTATTGTCCAGAGTGAGTTTGCTGGGGAAGAAAAAATAGGCATCAGAACTGTTTTGTTACCTGCATGCTTAATGCAGACCTCTTAAGTCTGCTTTACTAAGTAGGAACAACAAGGCTAACATCAGTGAGAGGAAATAAAGCCATATCCAGGATATGTCTGTGAAGCAGCTGAAGTTTATGGCATCAACTGAAACGTGGACAGAGAAAGCAGGCTGGGACCAGAGATGAGGGGGAAATGAGTGAACAGCAAAAGCTGCCTGACTGTGTCCTGTTTCTGTAGGTGACAGAGATGCTGTAGAAATGGATATGCCACTGCAGGAAGGAGAACCTGCAACACCCCTCGACAGAGACAATTCCAGAGTATGTAGACCTCTCTGCCATTCTGATGAACAGCTCCAGGATACTCTGTGTTCTCATTTTGCCAACAAGATGCAGCATGTTCACCCATTAAGCAGCAGCACCAGATATGTTTATTCTGCTTTCATCATGATTTCATGATGGGAGAGGACATGGATCCCAGCCCAAGCTCCTCCATTGCTCATCTGACCCAGCTCATCTTCCTCTTCCTTAAAAGATGCAAGAACAATCTTCTGCCTCTGTCACTTAAAAAAACCAACATCTGGTCAGGCTAACCAGAGATATCTCAGTCCCTCCATCTTCCCACTCCACCACTTCTCACTTCCCCTCCTGGAACAGGGTTTTATAATCATCTCTGTTCCCCTGCACTGGTGGTAAGGACGCATCTGCCCCCAGATATTCCACTTGATATGACCACAAAGGAGAGAGAGGAGCACGTCTCACATGGAATCTGTATGAAAATCTTGTGATCTGCCTCTTCCTCTGAACTTGGCACAGCATAGTGCCTGCAGTTTTTAGCACTGTTTACATGGAAGTGGTTTGGTTTTGTCTGACTGCTTACTTGTCATTTGCTTCCTCTGTTTGTCTCTTTTTCTCCACTCTAAATTCTTATCCTAAGCGAAATTTTTATTGCAGTGGTGGGCAAATCCTTCTCTGGCCACTATAAAACCATGTACATGCTGCAACCCCTTCCTCCCTAGTCTGGGCTCTCAAAGTCAGGTGCAAACACAAGCATTGACACACTGAGTGAAAGTGTCATCTCCACATTACAGGAAGTTTTTTTGTTGTTGTTAGCTTTTGGTTGGTTGGTTGGGTTTTTTTAACTGACCTTGCATGTGGACATTCAAAATCAGGGAACAGCTGCTTTACCTCCTCCCACCACATGCTAAGCAAGACTTCTCACTCCATTTTCTTGCAGTGTGTGCCAGCTCCCTGCCCCAGGACACTGTGCACCTGGAGATGCCATCAGAGCCCCTGGCATGGCACAAAGGTACTGCCACCAGCCTGGCACTGCCACACCCAGATAGCTCTGGCTCAGTGACCCAGGAAGAAGCTGCCAACAGAACTGATGCATTTCTGAGTCCCTCTGCCTTTCCTTGCCCTCTGGGCATTGTCCTCCCACCAGGAACTGAGGTACCAACACCTCCCCAAGGTCACAGGCTGAGGCTCTGTGCCTGACAGCAGTTTCTCACCTCACAGACCCAGAGGGACCATGGCTGCCAATGGGGCAGGGGACCTACACCTGTACACAGAATGTACAAGAACAAAACTGTGTAGAGATCACTGAAAAAAAATCAAATCTAGCAACTACAGAAGTAATTACTTATATGCAAATTTTAATCTCATATGTAGTTTGAGCTCTCAGTGAAACCACTAAGATTTTTCTAGCAATCAAGGGCAATAGTAAGCCCAAAACCAAAGTTTTCAAAATTCAGAAGAATCTAAGTTCTCAGCTGGTTAAGTGGGAGAAGGGCTGAATTCAAGACCTCCACACTGATGCATAAGAAAACTTGCTGCTCACATTGCTTAAACCTGTGTGCTGGCACCTAAATCATCAGAATCTAAATATAAATTTTTCCTCCAGCCACTGCTGAGAACATTCTGGTTCTCAACAGCAACTCTCAACAGATCAAACCCAGTGATCCCTATAAAAGTTGCAACAAGCAGTAACTAGAGCTTGGACTTTCACAATGTAGAGACGCTTTCCTACCTCAGAGACTGAAGAAGAACTTCTGGTAGCATATTAAAACCATCATTTTTTGTTGATTAATGGGGCAATTCATCTTCTGTGCTACTTTTTTTCTCATATGAGAGAATTCTCATGAGAATTAAGAACAGTCTCTGATGGGGGAAAAATTTGAACCAAGAAAACAACAAAAAGCCAAACCATAATCCTTATTACAAAGTTAATACTGTCCACAACTCTGTGTCTGGTTATTGCTAATAGGAAAACTATTAGAACATTTGGTCAAAAGTCAGGGAGTCAGCCAGTCAGTCAGCAGAGGTTACTCAGGAACTTTGCCACAGCAAATGAATAGATTCAAATGGACATACGACTGGAAATTACATTTTTTTATCTCAAATAATCACCTGATCAGGAAGTCGCATGAGAAACAAAAGTGTTCTGCATTCTGCAACAGCCAGCCAGGCAAGTCTGATCTTGCATGCACTGAACTCAGTGGGAACACTTCCAGTAGGTTCCCTGGTAGTAGAAGTAGATCAAGTCTACCTTGACTAATTATAATTAAAAATAAAACCTTTTTGATGAAGAATCATTGTTTGAATAGGACGCATGAAATGTTAGTAATTTCCAAAAAACATTCAAAGGCCCATAGAAAAGAAATTTATATCTCCCCTCATCAAAATGAAAAAACATTCCAGTTTGGCATCAGTGAGGATTGCCATGGTGTTGACTGCTTGGAGCATAGCTGTAGGGTAGGGAAGTCCATTTGCACAGGAGACAATACCATGAAATGCCCAGGTTTACTTCTGAACCATGAATCTTTCACCTCTTACTAAACACCCAGTTTTACTGAGTTACAGACAAGGCTCCTCCAGGTCCCAGAAGAAATGGCTGGGGCTTACACAACCCACAGCTCACTGAGCCTCAAGTTTCGTACTGCATCCCTGAGAGGCACAGCCCAGAACTTCACCTTTACACCTTCCTGAAGCTATTGTGCAGCCAACACCACTTAAGAGGCTGGAAATGATCCTGCAGGTAAACAGGGTGCAAATACTTGGCAAAGTCCTTAAACTTGCATACTTTTCTGTTCAGAATTCTGTCTGAGCAAGTTGCTTTGGACATAGCATTCAAATTATAAAAAGAGTCATAAGTATTTTTCTTCAAAGATCCCCTTAATGCCATCTAACTTAGCTGGCAACAACATCAGTAATGTTACATAAGCGTGATAAAACTGCCTATTTGCTAATTCATTTGTTATTGTTCTGGCACCAAATGGTGAAACTTCTCCTCAGCTTCTATTCAGCTGCTCCAAAGAGAATCTACTTGTGGTCTTGGCAGGTGCTGTTCCTGGTCCATGGAGCTCTCCATGGATCTGTTGTGCATATAAATGGACATTTGCAGGACAAGGAACTATAGACTGCATGGCAGAGAAGCTATGTTCCTCAGAAGATTTGTGGAATGAGAAACAATTTCTACATGTCACATTGCCTTTTCAATTACTGCCATCAGAGAACTTCTAGTAAGTGTTTAATTTTTACTAATCTCATGCAAATTAAGCAACACAGAGATAGGAATGAGTTATGAAGACAAACCAGTAGAGTTCTATGTATTCAGAGTAGTCCCAAAGGCTAGGCCAGACTTATATAAAAGGATGTAGTTTGGCTTTTTCCACTTTACCCAAATTAAATCCAGTCAGATACTAGCAACATGCTCTTTAATCTCAAAGGAAAACATCAAGAAATAAGGAAGATCAGACATCCAGAATGATTGTGCTTACACTGCTCCCGAAGGAACTGATCCTCTGGCTGATTCCCAAGGCAAGGGCTCCTGGGGACGAAGAAATTTCATGAAGTGACCTTTGGATTCTTGGTATCTGGAGAGATACAGAGGGAAAAGTCAGCAGACTCTTCCCACACCAGCTTTCCTCTTCTTTATATCAAAAGTTATAAAGTCCTGCAGTACTTGGAGGCCTCCCCAGAAGCAGAATGCCAGAATACCCTGTGCCATTGGTACAGCTGGGGCACGTGCTCCTGCAGCCCACAGCAGTGACCAGCTCGAGAGGCTTGTGGCATGGACAGCTGAGCCACTGCCACAAGCAGGCAGCTCACAAAGGCCACTGTGTGCCATGGAGGAGGAAACAATCCTTGGCAGGCTGTGCCTGGACTGGAGAATCCCCCAGCACCATTCCCTCTGCTGCACTCTGCCTCCATTTCCTGCCATCACAGGGCAGTAAACAGCCACGTTCAACCCAAAGCTCCCTGGGATCACTCTAACAGTGTGTGGAAGTCAGTCTTGCTGCTGCCTCCTTTTCCCAATGGCTTTGCACACCCTGGCCAATCTCAAGCAAATCTGACAACAGGATACCAGCCACAGAAAAGGTGTTCTGCAGCTTCCAGAAAAACAGATGAGGGGGAGACAGATTTTATAATGAAGAAAGGGGTAGAGTGGAGATGTCGTTTTAATATAAGACACTGAGGAATGAAGGTACAAGTCATGACTCCACAAGACAGGATGCCATTACCTCTGTGCTTGTGCAACACTTTGTCAGTCATGCCCACAGGAACCTTCAGTCCTTTGGATATTAATCTGAGGAAAGTGGGTATGTCATCAGTACAGGAAGTCAAAATCAGTCAAAACTGCTCTCTGTTTTCACACCTGGAGAAACTCGCTGTCCTCAAGACTATTATGCCACTATCAGGTTCGCTTGAAGGCAGGAGAGGCTGGGTAGGACCTCTTGGGAAAAGGAAACAAGTGGATAGCTAACAACTGCATTAGTCACCGACATAAATCTGTTTAGACAAAGATTACCAGAATATAACAAATGCAATTGGCAAAAACTAAAGCTGCTACTGGAAGTGTTTACTTACAAAGCAGCTTTCATAAACACAGAACTTTCTCAAACCTGGACATAATTTAATTTTAGATCATCTAACTTTCAGGGCAGTACAACTTTCTCATGCAAGCAAAGATTATTCGAGAGTTCTCTATTTTAAACATGACAGCATTAGAGAAAGACTTAGAGAAAAACTAATAGAAGATTAGATACATCTTGGATTGCACTTTATAGAAGACTTCTGTTTGTTAGACTTCTGTCTTCCTCTGCATTTTCTGCTCTACCATTCAATAACTTATCAAACCTAAAATCAGTTCTTTTATGCCTGTAAGGCGTTCTATGTGAAAGAGAAATATTATTATGATGATTTGGTAGAAGGAGAAAAGCAGTGTGGTTATCCACCACCACGTCACAGCCATTCTGGCATCTGCAGGAAAATTCATATTTTGATTATGGTTTTGTTACACAAAAATTATGTAGCAATACTGCCTTAAAGCAGTGCCTGCTAGCCATTTAATTCTGGCACTCTGACCCTCCCCACCATGGCAGACCCTGGAATCAAGGAGGAGATTTGACTTTGAGAAAATAAGCCAAAGTTGACCATTTCTCTTTTTCCCCCAGCACTATTTTCCCAGGGCAGACCACTTCCTGAGGCAGCTCACAGGAGAGCTGGGCAAACACCCAACCAGTGCTCCTGAAGGAGCAGCAACATGTCACAGGTGCCTAGGGCCTGGAGCTGAACATCTTTGCTGATACAGAATTTAGGACTTCCTGCTGTAAATCTTCAGCCTCAGGGTCTGGCTGGGCCACATGCAAAACCCAGCTGTGGTCTTCTGTTGCCAGACTGGGCATTCTACAGGCAGATCAGACTAGCTGGTGGTCCTTTCTAGAAACTTCCCAGCATCTCCAAAGAGCTCTGCCTGTGTGCAGCCATGCCCCCAGGATTTATGGTGCTGCCAGTGTGACATGGGGCTACCCTGCATGTATTTCCATCAACCCTTTCTCTCTCCCTGCTTCCTTCTGCTCTTCTTTAAACACGGGTTTATGCCCGATGGTTTTCATTTCAAATTATCAGCCAGTTTCTAGTCATTACAGACTGCTCTTGCCCTCAGATTCCTTTTTCAACTGTGACTTTGAGAGTTACTTGCCTCAGTCCCTCTCCATCCCCTTGTTTTGTGCCTGACACACTGTGTGACACCTTCCTATCTCATTCTTCTGCTGGATCTCATCCTACACCCCAATCTCCGCTTGGGAGCTCAGCGGAGCCGACAGAACTGTGAGCACTGCCAGGACACCTTGTGGTGGCTGAGGGCCTCACTGAGATGAAATGTCACACAGGGGGCTTTGTGTGTGTTCCAAAGGGGGCTGGCAGAGAGCAGAGCCCAGCGTGGGCTTGGGTTGCAGGACAGCCAGAGACAGCAGCACAGAGGAGAAGGTGCCTTGCCCATACTCCTGGGAGTTTATCCATGGCCTGAGCAGCACTGGATGTCCTGAAGAGCAGGCCCCAAGGACTTTGCAGGTGGTGCCTTCCTGCACACAGGAATAGTTTGTCTGCCTAAGAGAAGTGGAAGGGATTTATGGGGGCAGAGAAGGAGGAAGAAATTCTCATAAAAACAGGACTCTTGGGAGTCAGAATAACCTCAGCTCCTCAGTAATTCTGGGATATAATTGAAGGGCAGTGTAAGCTTCTACCCAGCTAGTAAAGATCTGTCCTTCCCCCCTATTTAAGCTTCTCATTACTTTCTAGCTTTATAGCTGGAAACAACTCCCACAAAGTCCTGCTGCTCCAGTCTCCTACCCTGCTCTGGCCTGGGACTCTGCCCTTTGTGCCTTCTGCACCTCCTGAGCAGTGCCACATGCTCTGTGACAATTCCCAGCCTGACTTCACGCCACTCCGTGGTCACAGATGTCATTTTGCCCGAGCTCTGGAACAGGTCCCAGAGGCATTCCTCTCCCTGTGCCTTCCCAGCAGCCTTCCTCCCTGCTGCACACATTGCTCCAGCTGAGTGCTCCTGGAGCTCGCACTGCCAGTTGGAGCCCAACTGCAGTTTTTGCCAAGGGGTGCAGACAGAGGACAGGCACAGCCCCAGCAGTGGCTGTGAGAGCAGCCTGTAGCAAGGCTGCAGTGTGTTCAGCACAACTGGCCTCCTCATTAGCCCTCTGGGGACACTTCTCCCTGCCCACATTGCCTGGAGCCATCTGCTCTCCTCTTGCCGAGTCCTGCCACAAATGAATGCTGTACTCAACAAGTCTGCAAAAGACACTTGTGGAGCCCCCTTTCTCCACTACATCTGACTCTCCCACTCCTTGGATCCTGGCAAATCAGTCCAACCTGCTGACACAAGAGGTCCAGGCCAAGGATCACAGTGCCTCTATAGCCACAGTGAAACCAGGCATGTTCCAGAAAAGCAGCATTTCTCCCAGACATACTCCACAGGATCAGCACTGCTCTGGTCTGTTCAGTAAGTGCCAACCACCTCACACATGGCCCAAGCAGAGAACTGCACCTCTTTGAACAAATGGGGAGAAAATGACGGGTTTTATTTTCTCCTTTTGGGAGTATTGACATCCTCAGATAAAGCTGGACGAGCACCAGTGGCTAATCTATCCCAGACACAGAGAATTGACTGGAAGTCACTTTCCTGGACCATGATGTGACTGCCATGAATCATAACCACTCAACAAGTGCCCTGGGGTCTTGCACAAAGCATCACGTGGAAGCAGTAGGGGTGAGACAATGCTGAAGGATGATGCAGAGCAGTGATAAGCCCTGGAGCAGTGATAAGCCCACCCCTGGAGCAGTCACCTCTTCATCTCTCCAAGACCTGTATTTATCTCTGCTCCATGCAGCCAACCCCTCCAGCACACACTGCAGCAGAACAGGACCCATGATCTGGGGGGTCAAGAGCAGGCTGCAAAACAGACCTTGTGTCTGATCCTCAGCAAGACTCCACCTGTGATTTTATCCAGTCCTGTCACTCTGCAATCCCTGTATTGCCTACTGCCTAACACTGAAGGAAGCTCAAAGACAGCAACGTATTTGTCTCTGCACAGAGGCTGCAGAAGCTTAGCCAAGCCAAAATCCACGCTGCAAGGGTTGCTGCTGCATTCCGTGGTAGGAGTCTAAAGGAGAACACGACTTTCACAATGATGAGATCCAAGTAATGACTAGCTCTGACATTGCTCAGAAAAGCTACTTCCCCAGACAGAAAATTATCCAAGAAACAGAAGGCTGAACCACTAAACTACCCCAAAATCCCCACAAGGGAACAGACTATACATCAGAAAATCTGTGATACACCACACTGCAAGCTCATGCCAGCACAAAATCATCATTTTCTTATGATCTTACTTACCAGAGCCAGATCCAACTAGAACCATAGCTTAAAGTGTCTCAAAGCTTTTCACCAGACAGATCTGCCATGCCCACATTTAAAGTGCTCCCAAGAGCACATCTCACTGATTTCTGGACTTCCACATGGTATGCAGATCCTATCACATCTTCTTCCTTTCTCAACTTTGGCAAGAAAATCAACATTCAGTGAGTGTTCTGTTTATCCCTCCAGGAACTGAGTTGCAGATCAGGTCAGATCAGGGTATTTTATGCTGGTTAAACCTGCATTAGCAGGCAGGAGATCCAAAAGAGAATGTCTGGGTTTGCCAGGAATACTATCACAGGCATCAGAACAGTCACTGACCTCCTGCTGTGACACTTCTGCCCTTCAAAGCCATGGAGCCTCTAACACAGGATGTTCCTGCTTGGTGTCCTCTCAGTTAAGAAGAAGGGCTTGTTCTTCTACCTCAGCCAGTTTTGAAAAGGTATTTATATTGTCTCAATTCTCTGATACAACACAACAAAGCAGCCAGATGACCAAACCCAGGGTATTTCAGAAATTAATGAGTCAGTACATTTCCTAAGGTTGGCACCAGGCCATTGCCACAACATTTTTACCCATCCTCTGCCAAAGGCCCCATTTTGCCATGCAGAGTATGCTACTTGTGGTAGTTGCCCCAGATTTAACCTTTTATATATTTACATCATCTAGGGGCAATGAGAGGATCTAGGTAGGGGGAAGAGTTAGTGAAAATGTATTCCACTAATTTCAAAGAGGTGAACACAAAATTATTATTTAGCTACTAATCATTTAAGTGATTTCAATAAGGGTATGAGTGCTTAAACTCCTCTGTGTGACTCAATTAAGCTTTTTAAGACAGACCAAAGTTATTACCTTGCCAAAAGTAGGAGAATAAGAGTACAAAATCATGTGACAGGGGAGAACAAGAAGGAAAGGCAATGAGAGAAGAGAGTGTAACATTTATAACTAGTCTTATCAAAGCCAAGAAAGATGACTGAGAATGTGACACATGGATCTAAAAGAAATACTGTGATTGTTAAGTCAAGAACTTGAAAGTTTAGAAATTACCAGTCTGGCCCATCTGCATGTGGGCAGCAGGAAGGGCTTTCCAGTCCTTGCTGTCCAAGCACAGACAGCAGCACTGAGCTGCACACTGAGGAGTTCCCAGGTTAGCCCAGGCCAGCCCCTACCCACAAGGTTTACAAGAGGTCACTGATTAAAGGCTGGCTGGTGATTGCACTGGAGAAAGCTGAGACAAGGCCGTGTCCCAGCTCACCAGTGCCCAAAACAGAGGGATGAGAAAAGCCTCCCTATTGGATAAAACCTTAAATTCTGAGTCACTCTAAACCAATAATGAAGACTAAAGATAAAATGCAGATAAAATATTGTTTGTTCATCACAGCCAAGATTGACAGAAATTTTAGGTTTTAACAGAAATTATTGAGGGAAGCAGAAAATTCTTGTCCTGATATCCAGATTATTTGTTTTCCAAATGGGTTTAAGATATATTGGCCTTGAATGAGACCAGATAAACCAACCAGTTCAGGATGACAGTTAGTCTGGGATGACTGCCCCCCACAATCTTTAAAACAAACTCTACCACACTTCCACAAGTGTGGGTTTTGACAGGAACTCCACACCATATTCTTCATAGATTGGTGGAAAACACACAGGCTCTCTCAGGAAGCACTAAGGTACCTTTCAGAAACAGAGAAAGTTAAAGAAGTGAGGGAAAAAAAAA
>VZRX01011112.1:0-87429 GCA_013398075.1 Notiomystis cincta
GGAGGTGTGAGGCACAGCTCCCAAACCCCAGGGCAGTCTGATCACTTGGGCCTCACCATTTACAACCCAATCTGTTCTTGGGACTTCTGCTGGGTCCCACCTCAGCCCCCACATCCTGGGCAGTGGGGAACCACGGCTGCTTGTCCATGCACACCCTGGGCAAGCCTTTGTCCCACAGCCTCATGAGTGGATGGGAGAGCCTGGACCAAGCATCAGCCACTGGTAATCTCAGTGTAATGAAATGTGTATCCTGGTAATTTGGGAATAATTTTATCTTAGGTTAATAGCCATTGATATCTTCCCTCACCAACTTTATTTACTCCATGACATAGTTACTGTGTCTTAAACAGAAATCACCCTCAAGGTATCATCTAATTATCTTTTCATCATTCTGCAAATCTGTTTCATATTACCAATAATCTTATTACTACAACTGCAACATTCATTAAGCAAATGATGAACAATAAAAATACATACAGTAATAGCAATCAAATTAAGTTTGAATCTCACAGTGAGTGATGGATACTTCTGGATCAGATTCTTCTCATAGATTTTTCCCCATTATTTTCGAAAAAGGTTTAAATAGCTCAAAAAATTTCAATTACAAGGTTCTCTTCTAGAGCCTGGCCATTTTGTGTGACCTGGGTACCACGAAATGGCACAGGACCAGAACTGGTTGTGGAAACTTCCCCTTGTGAGCAGGGAGACCTCTCAGCAGAGACAACACTTCTGGGTTCCCATGGCAAACACCAGTCCCTGCACGGGCCAGGTGACCTCTGTGACAGTGATCCAACACCTCTTGGGATGTCAGACACTTCAAGTGACATCCTGAACGGGCTTGCATGGGACTGAGAAGCCATCACTTTCTTCTTGACATGTAGTGGCTCCTGATGTTGCACTGAGCAAAGCAAAGCCACAGATTTGTTCTGAGCCATCCGTATTTAAAAGATTTGGGGCTTGATCCTCAGCTCAGGGGAGCAAATGGAAATGCATTCATGAAGTGCAGATGGGTAGATTTTCAAGCTGTTCTTGCCTATCAGCTGTGCCAGTTTATATTTAGGTCTGCTACACCTGCACAGAGCCACTTGAAGATGTATCAAAACAATTCCTGTCCCTAGCTGTGATCTGTACTCTCTAGTCCAACAACAGAGCATCATTTGTCTCACTGGTAAAATAACTGCTGAGGAATAGAAGTGATTTTTTCCATCTGCAAATGCATGAAAATATATTTGGAATATTTTATGGGTACATTGCACACCTGATGGAAACATTTATGACTGCTTCCTTTCTGGGTACATCAAAAATATCCTCAGCCAACTTCACTGTTTCTATCAACTCTACTCTTTTATTTTATGCTCATTCTGGCCTGGAATTTTTTTTTTCCTGAGCATCACAGATGAGTTTGTAACCTCTTTGATGTGCTCTGCCAAATGGTCATAGAAGAAATCCAGCCTCTGAAGTACAGTAGGTCCCATTAAATCAACGAGGGGATGGTGTGATATATGCTTATGTGCATGTGCAAATTGCTGTGTGAGAGAGGGCCAGGGCAGAGAGAGGTGCCTGGATTTGGTTTGGACTCAGGAGAGGCTACTGGTCATTGCCTTCTTGTGCTGGCCCAGTGCCTTTCTAGTTTTTATTCCTCCAAATAATTAAAATCCTTTTTTGTTTTAATATGCAAGTTTGCATTTGCCTCAATAATTCAGTACCACTACTGCAAATATAATAGAAATATGGTTATGCCCAAGTACATTTTTAGCAAAATGAGCAAAGAGATAATAAATAAGAGTTTTAAAAAAATATAAAACTTTCCTGGATCCATAAAGAAAGAATAAAATGGGAAGTTGGAGCACAATATTCCACCTCTGCTGGTATGACAGCCTGTAAATCTCTTGTCCTTTTTCCATTCATGTTGTGTGACCCTCCTGTCTGGGCTGTACAGCCATTGCCTATGACTGTTCTCCTGTAGGGAAATACATCCCAGATGATGTATGCAGGTAGTTTTAGGAGGAATGAGGCAGGTCCCAGGGGCTCCCACTACGCTGTTCAAAGAGACACAAACCTTGTGGGCTGTGAGGAGGAACAAGAGGTCAAAGGGAATAAGCCCTCTGGCCAGCTCCCCCATAACTCACATTCTGCACCACACACTGCCAGCGTTTGTTCTGCTGCAATCCTGTCTGGGCTCAGTAAGGAAATGCAAAAATGCAGCCAACTTTAAGAAAAAGAGCAAGATGTGCCCCTGGTTTAGTGTTTGCTCCTTGTTGGGAGCCATCTGCCAGCCCAGTGCTCTGCCTGGCTGGAGGTTCCACTCTGGACCCTGTTTCATCCTCCTCCTGTCTCCTCTGCCTGGAGCTGCTGAGGGAGGGATCTCCAACACCCTCACCCAGGTTAATGTGGGCTCTCCAGGATGCAGAATTTTGTAGGAGATCCCTTCCCAGCCAACCTTCCTGGGGCTGCAGGAGGGAGCCAGGACAGAGCAATACTTTGTCAGCTCTCACTGTGGTTCACAAATTCAGAAATGATTCATGAGGAACTGGAAGTCAGTAAGATGGCTCCTCCTGGCCATTCTGTTGGTGGGAGGGAAGCTGAGCTGCAGACCTTGGGAACTGAGTTTGCCCTCAACCTCCTCGGATCTCTGCAAGCAAAGGGCGTGTGTTTCTGAGCTGGCAGGAGTGAATGTGACAGCAAAGGAGAAATGAGAGAGGAAGGAGAATGAAGGGCACTGCACAGAGGTGACACCCTTGAGGGCAGAGCTGGCAAGCTGAGACCTTGGTCTATTTGCACCAGCGTTGCTATTTGTGGCTGGATGCAGACAACAGTGAGGCAGTAAAAGGCCTTTTATTTAAGGTGCTGACACCTCAGGAGAAAATGAGAAAAAGAGAGGTGCTAAAAGAAAAATACATTGCTTTTCCTTCTTCTATCCTTTCACTTCTTCCTTAAATTTTATGGGATGAACTCGCTCAATTTAAGTACTTGTCAGCAAAGGTCTGACAGGACAATCAAGAGCCATCCCCTGTGCCAGCTGGGAACCCTTCCAGGGGCCAGGTGCTGGCAGGTACCTCGGCACTGCCTCAGGGGAGAGCACTGCTTTCCTCCTCCTTCTCCCCTGCCCCCTCCCCACCAGGCAGTGGACCTGGTGCACAACCTCCTGCATTCCTGTTAGCAAATCCTGCCAGCCCCTGAGCCACAGGAACACGCTCTGTGTTCAGGAATAGATGAGCACGCTCCTAATAAATGTGCAGCTTGAATCTAGCTCTGCAGAGAAGTTGTGGGGCTGGTGAAAATTAATTTGTTACTGGCAAAATGGCAAAAAGGGACTGTTTTATACAGACTGGGACTATGCCACCTGGCAGCATTTGAGCAGTACTACCTCAGTAGATTTCACAATAAGCTCTTGCAGATGTTAGCCTCCATCCCTGCTTACTTGTGGGCAAAGCAAGGCTGGCAGGTGGGTTGTAAGGTTTCCTGCAGGGCTGTTCAGGATGGTGCAGTTACAGTTGGAGGAGGGAGGAAAGCCTGGCTGACTGCCTGTCCTGAGATCCAGCTTCCCTCAGGGCATCTTCCCATCTCTGCAGATGTGTTTCAGCTTGCCAGGTTTGCCTCGGGAGCATTCAGATCCTGACTCAGACAAGGTGGACCTCTGTTCCAGCCATGAGTGTTCCCATATCACCCTCCCTGGTGGGCTCCTCTTTGGGACTCAGTCCCAGAGCAAAGATCTCGACCACGACAGAGCCTCCCAGGTGAAAGGAAGAGCTGATGTGATGCACCTTTGGCAGTAACAGCAATGACAGCTGCGACAGGCAAAGGTGTCACCCAGGACACAGAGCTGCTGCTGCCACCTGCGTCCCCTGACTTGGCTGCACCTCCTGGGAAGCTGCGCATCCTTACGGAAAAAGCTGAGCTCTCAACATATTTTTAGACTGGTTTCTGAAGGAAATTAAGATTCTGTCGCTGCATGTCCGCCCATCTGTCCCCATGAAACTTTGGATCCACTGGTTATTTGCAAACAAGTTTGATGGAGCATTAGAAGTTTCAAAAATATTTCGATTTCTATTTGTGAGGATTGGTAGCTGGGAAGAGACAAGAAGTGCAAGGTAATGCACGAGTCTCCATCTGACAGAGGGGAAGGAAGGGAGGACTCAGCACTCACCTGTTCTGTCTGGAAGCTCTTTACAAACCTGAGCACGTGGTGTTTCTTGCTGGTAGAGAATTTCCAAAGGGAATGAGCTAGGTTAAATGAAGCAGAAACTCCAGCCTGTCAGAAACACCCCAAATGTGAAACTGAGAACTTGAGGTTTTGTTCAATGCACAGGGCAACACGTTTCACTCAGCCTCATTTTCTCTGACAGGTTTGCAGGGAACTTGTTAGAAAACATAACAGAAAAGAAGGAAATCTGCATCACTGTGAAGGGGGATATTTGGGGTTGTTCCATGTCTCACGTTTTACCCACTGAGGGCCTTGTGTACCTGCGTGTGTGTGCTCACTTTCTTTAGTCAATAGAAGGCATTGAAGTACCAAGTGGCTTTCTGTGCATAGTGGTTTCAAATATATATGGCCAGCTCCAAGTGCCAACTGCTGCTGTGAAGACTTTGCCTTTGTGTTTTATTCCCTTCTCTCACCCTCTGCCTGCCTCTGCTTTTCCAAACCACATGCTCCGTATGGAAGAGTTTATTATTCCTCTCTTTATGTTCCTGGCATGCACTCTGAGTATTGCTGTGAACAGTTAGCAAAAGCCGAAGCAGGATACCCAGTGCCTTCAGTTCTCCTGTTTAATACCTCCTGAAATGCCCACCACCACCTCTGACTGACAGGGTTGTCTCTGGGGAACTGAGCAGGGGAGAGATGATGGCCCAAAGCCTGCACTCTGTGACCTCTCTCCAACCGTATCTGCTGGCAGAAGAGCTCTCCTGCTGCTGGCCATGCCCTTGGGCCACCAGCTCATTTCCTGGTACAGAGCTGAGCTCAGTGAGAGGGCTCTGCTATCACAGGCAATGCAGGCTTCGCTCTGAGCAGCCTGCTCCCAGTGACGTCTGCTTTGAATTTCAGAACTGAGAAGGCCAAGGGTTTATCTGAGAATGGGAAGAAATAGCAGGGAATTAAACAGTCAAAGGAAAAGTGCAGTTTCTCACGAAGAAGCGGTCAGTGGTCAGTCTTTGCAAGTCAGTAGCAGGTGCAGGGTAGCAGAGACAGAGTGTTTGAGGCCTGCTGGGGATGCTGGGGCAAGTCAGGGGCCTGCATGGTGAGCTCTGGGATGGCAGCAGCCTCTGTCACTCCTGGCTGGCCACAGGCTCACTGCTTTGTTTGGCGTGGGTGAGCAGGCTGGTAAAATCAGAGCTGAGCTGGCATAGTTCTTCCACTTCTGTGTCATGCAAATGAACAAGACCATGCTCCCTCTGAGCACGGAGGGAGCAAAAATTTTAGTAAATGTAGCTTGTTAGGTGGTCTGGTTTGGTCTCTGCAGGAAAAGAGCTCAGCCGTGACTCTTTAGAGGGGCCCCTGGGGAAGAGCCCGATAATGTAACAGAATAATGAGTGTCGAGCTATGAAAGCATTCCATTGCCAGCATCCTCACCCCATGCAGCCCCAGTCTGCTGCAGTTATCATGTGTAGCTGACAAGAAAGGTCACCGTGAGATTACCCTGCCTCTGAAACAGAGCGCTCGCATTCCGGCGAGGGGGTCCTCGCTCCTGGGTGGGCACAAAACATTAGCAGATACTCAAAGCAAAGGGGAAGATGAACTTTGGGCTGCTCCTCAGGGACACAGCAGGGGACTTCTCTGCTCTGAAGAACCGGAGCTGTTGCTGCCTGTCCCTCTGTTCAATCTGCTGAGGCCCCACTGTGTTGCAGATGAAGCTGACAAGTAGATTTCTTTCTCCTAAACATAATTCTCAAAATTTGCATTATTTTCCTTCCTAATTCAGTAGTTTTTTCCCTTCATGACTGGCTGAAATCTTGAATAGATGGTGCTAGTTCAAAATAGGAGCTGGACCACGAGAGATGAGCACTCCTGCTACACTCCCCAAACCGAGCTGCCCAGAACTGTGGGGGGACAGTGCCTGTGTAAGACAGCCTCAGCCCTTGCCTTCCTGACTGACACAGCCTGACAAGGGCACAGCAAACCCCTGCTCTTCCATGAGTGACTTGTGTGATGTTGGGTCATTGAAATCCCTCTGCTCATATCCTCTGTAGTGGTGAACTACAGTTGATGAGATTTCCCTTCTCTTGCTGTCTGCTTTGTCCAGCTGCATTGCAGGCAGTGTGACCCTGTGGCTCTGCCTCGTGTATCCTCTGGTGCCAGAGAGCCAGACCCCAAGACGTGAGCAGCAGCCTGGAAAGCACCACAGAGCTGGCGGCAGCAGGGCTGGGCAGCTTGGGCACTGCAGGAAGCAACAGCGAAAGGTGGGCTTAAAATTCAGCCTTCACGTGGCTGATGCAAGCTTGGACTTTTACGAATAAATCTTTCTTGAAGTCAGGCCACTTCCTTTCTGCAATGCAAGCCCTTCCATGACAGCATCCCATGCTCAACCTTCAAGGAGCAGCTGGCTCTTTAAGTTCATATTCCTCTTCCCCGTTCCCTGTACAAGCGCTGAGCAGCTGAGCCCTCTGCCCCTGCGGCCACACTCCTGAGGCTTTCTGTGCCACAGGAGAGGGCACCTGCTTTCTCCCTTGCCACAAAGCAAGCTCTGCAGACTTCCATTTTTAGCACGGATGAATCACATTTCCCCTGCTGATGGCAGAGGGCAAAGACCCGAGCAGCCCCGACCGCCGGCATCGCTGCTAGGCCTGAGAGGTGTCACTGAGCAGATGAGGGTGGCCGGGCAGGCGGCTGTGCTTGGGGCACGGGCAGGAGGGGACAAGGAGAGGAGCCGTTTCACCTACAAGGTTTTCACCCCTCCTGGTGCTGGGTGTGCCTCTGTAACACCTTTGCTCCCTTCGTTTGCTTTGGGGGTTGCCAGCTTCTGCACCCGCAGCCAGCTGTCCCCGGCTCCTGCTCTCCGCTTCGCCCGCAGATTGTATTTGCAGCAGCAGGCAGGTGATAAGCGCTGCAGTACCAGTGCATTCTCCTGAAACGTGCCAAAACCAGGGGCATTCTTGGAGTTCTGTGTTCAGTGCATCGCCAAGGCTCCTCTCTTCCTCAGCCGTTAGCGCCAGGGGAGAGGTCAAGAAATTTAAGGCAGTACTGATGGGGTTTTTGACAGAGAAATTTGTTTTACACTTCTCCATTTTGATCCTTCATTTGGTTCCTTACTACCACAGGTATTTATCTCTGGGGGCAGGAGGGACTCCATCCTGAAAACTGCAGGAGATTCTTTGTTTTGCTACAACCCATAGTCTGTCACAAAAAACAGTCAGCTTGCTAAGAACCATCAGGTGCTTCCTTATTTTTGACTGTCAGGTCTTTATAGGCACAATACCTAAATCAGGTAAAAAGAGTCAACACAGACAATTTTGATATTTAACACCATAACCAACAAAATAATAATGCTTAAAAATACCCTGCAATCATTTTTAAAAAATAGTTTAGTTCTAGATTAATTCATTTAAAACTCAATAATTAAAAAAAAATTAATATTTGTGCTTTTCTCTTGGATCCACTCTTCTGCTTTTCTTCTGCTAGGACAGCTGCAAGCACTTTTGTCTATTTCTTTTGAGTTCTTTTTTATACATTTGAGGTAGTTTTGACACCTTCCCATTTGTTATGAATCCCCTGACTGTTGGGTGTTGAGCCTGGGACACGTGCAGCCTGATTCTGGCTGCACACTCCAAGCCCTACAGAAAATGCGTGTCTGCTGCATGGCTGGCTGTTTGCTGCATGATTGTCTGCTGCACTGTTGTGAGCCCGAGGACACAAGAGCAGTGAGGAAGCACTAATATCAGTGCAGAGCTGTGCCTGCCAGGTTTCCTGAAGCCCTTACAGCTGAGCACTGGAAACCCAGCAGGCTCCAATCCATATTCAGTTTTAGCTGTTTATCTGCTGGGGGAAGGTGGGAGCTAAACTACTGTGATGTCTGTCTACATTTCAATCAAATCACAAACTTCAACACATTAAGCAGCTCCAAAAAGAGATTAATGGTGCTGGAGTACATGCAGTACTCTAACATCACAGCTCCAGCAGGAATCAATCCCTTCTATGACAGGCAGAAAACCTCCTCATAAGCAGACACGTTAAGATCACATAATGTTTCATATCATGTTTCTGATCAGAAGCTGTCTAATCTTTGTTAGTTTAAAAGGGCATTCCCAATACCCCATAGCTCAGGGACCACCCACCTTCCAGTTTTGCTCTTTGTCCTCCATCCTTCAGTGAGGATGGGGATGGTGAGAGGTGTCCAGTCCCACTTCTGATACAAGACAAAACCTCTTAAAACACACAACATGATTTTTTTATTTGTTTAATCAGTTTACATTCCACAACTGACAGTTTACTTATTTATTTTTTTAATTTTCCATGAACAAGTTGTTTAGTTAGTTACCAGACAAGATTTTAATTGATGGAAATACAGTATTCTGTGCCAATCTGAATAAAACCAAAACCAAAATAAACCAAAACAAAAGGGAAATTGTAAGATGTAGCCAGTTTTTTGGCAAAGTCCTGTGATGCATTCTGCAACTCTTGTCTTTCAAAGTTATGGGGATTTGTTCATTCTCCCTATTAGCTCCCTGATCTCAACACTGCCACTAAAATGTTCCTTCAGGCCAACAGTCCTGCAAACACTGATGCATGTACACAAACACCTGTGTCTGCAGATTAGCACCTTGGATTAACAGAACGAGAAATTTGGGGCTGTTTCATGTTTAAACAAATTCTGTTCACTTCTGCTGCAACAGATTACAGGAAGAAATGGAAAAGTACAATACACTTGATGTCACATTACTTGTGAAATTAGCCACCACACTCACATCTCACCAGCACAACCTAACAAAAAGTCAGTGGTTGTTGATGTATTGTTAGCACCGATGGCCACAGGAGCCACTTTGCCTCTTGCAGCAGCACAAAGGTCCCAGCCTCACAGGACATGACACTCTCTATTACTTCTGACAACTGGATGTTACTACCCAAAAGTCATAAAACTCTGTGTGTATTGGCTAAAAAGTGCTCCACTTGGTTGAGCAGCTGCGTACACAGTTCAAATATCCTTTACAATGCCCAAACCATAATCAGAAATGGACATGGGTTTGGACTTTTCAAAATATGTTAAAGTTTTATATATTTCAATGTAATTCCCACTTTAGCAAAGCACTTAGGCATGTGCCTAGCTTTAAGCATGACTTTTTAAGCATCCTGAATGGGAATTTTATGCTTGAAATTAGGCAAGTGCTTTGTGGGATCGAAGCTCAGTAGCAGTGCTCTGACGAAATCAGGATCCTGAATGTCCTAATCCTGGCTTTCACATTTACAGCCACTGCTGATTTGAATAAACCTAGCTTTCAAAAGTGCTGAAAAGAGAAGGCTCCACCTGCAGCTGGTAGAACTTGTGAGGGGGCATCAAACCACCAAATAGAAGGTCTTTTCCCAGGCTTTTGGCTTCCCATCTCCAAAATGGCTATAATACCTACCTGCCTCAGACAGGTCTGATGGGACTCATACCTATAAAATTTTCTAAAGAGAAAATATGCTAGATAAATGTGATGTATTGCTGCATTTCTCTGAATATGCCTGAATATTGTGGCATTCTAGGTCTTTCTGAATCCAGCTTTGATGTGTGTGTACTGCACTTAGAGGAAACATAAACAGCTGGCCAAGATGTACCCACATGACAAATGTCTTGTACCAGTCATATTATTTTACTTGGGAATGTCCTAGGAAAGTGCTGACATACTTCAATTTGCAGGCATTTAAGTGAATTATTTTCCTAAGCCTCCCAAAGTGTCAATTAGAAACAGTGATGACTGCAACTTTTATCATCATCAAAGGATGATTATGGGAATTGCTTCTTTCTTCTGAGCAAGAAAAAAAAATATCATAAGGAAAAAAGATCAATAAGGAAGTCAAGAAAGGGAGACCCTCCAAAAACTTTTGGCCAGTGTGGTAGCACTTGGTTAGGCTGAATATTACTTGGGAGAGAAGAAATCCTGAAGAGCAAGTATCTTCATGAGATGCACCTGCTGTGGATGGTGGGGAGCCCAGTGAGTCTGATTTCTCCTTGCCCCTTGTACCCAACGCTCGTGCCCTCACCCAGAAGGGTTTGCACATCCACACATATTTCCCATGGGCACAAGCAGGAGAGTCAGATCCACATGCTGAACTGGCTGAGAGGTTCATGGGCAGCAGGGGAGCTTGCAGGGGAAGGTGACACCGGAGCTCTTATGGCCTGAGAGCTCCACCCACTGTCCTTCCTTACCCCCAGATCGCCCCAGTGCCAGGCATTGCTCTGTCCCATGGAGCCTGGGCATGTGCTCCCTGCAGCAGGGTCACAGGAGTGGTTATGGCTTTCATTAGGAGGTGAGACAGGGCTGTTTTTGAGAGAAAGTGGAAAATTACCCAAGAAGATAATCCAAGTGCATCATGAGGGTGAGAGGTCAGGCAGGCCCCGCTTGGCAAGCCACACCTTGGCAAAGTGAACCCAGCAGGGAGCAGAATGTGCACGGCTGGACACGAAGGACTGTTGTAAGGAATGGGAAACAAACTGGTATGGAGCCACTCCTTAGAACCTCCTCCCACATAGGGTTGTGCATTGACTTTATCACCTTTTAAAAGGGGGTTTTCTTTGACACTGAAACTCTGAAAAATCTGCAAAATCCTTGTGGGACATAGTGAGTCAACAGTTTAAAGACCAATCTTTAAAAGGCCCACATCCCATTACACTCCTTGTCCCTCTCACAGAGAGGGAGGGCGGGAGATGAATGATTTTAGGAACCTTTTGAAAAATCTTGCAGAAAATGGTGCTGCATCCTTAAATTTGATATATTCTCAAGCTCCTCCTAATTTCCAGAGTTCACTCTTAAAGCCTTTATTTCTTTTTCACAGACATCTCAAATAACAAAACAGTCACATATGCAAGAGCTGGTATGGAATGAGATTTAGAGAAAAATGCCTTTACAGGAAGCATGTCTGTATTCTTACACGTGGGGAGGAAAGGGAAGAGAGGGAGACAGAGATATATATCTTACTCCTCAAAAAAGGGAAAGGGAGAACAGGAGAAGAATGTCAGGATGATTCACTACAGCTTGGACAAGGTAGTACCATGCTGAAAAATAACATTTGATCCCTGGAACTCAGCTTTATCTTCCGCTTTCTAACTAAAGTCTTACATTAAGTACTAGTACACAGTATTGAATCTTCATTTTACAGGTCCCTGCAGGTCAGCTGAAGTCCCTCTTGTCAGAACCTTAACAGTATTTTTAAAAATAAAGTTGTTCTGAGAGATGGGTGAAGATTGTCAAGTCACTTAAATTTAGCTGAAGAAACAAATAGTAGTGACCGTACATTGGCACAAGATACAAAGTTCACTTTGCCTTAGAGTTTTCAGAAATAAGTTTAATTTCCCCACTCCTCTGACTGTGTTTGTTTTATTCAGGTAATATATGGGATTATACAAGAGTTCCACAGTTCTAATACTAGATTAAATTGCTGGTCTTTCCAGACAGACTTGCTATCAATACACAATTCCAAATTTTGGCTCTGAGAGACTCTCACCATGAGATGGAGATGGAGATGTACGTTCAGCCTTGTCAGAGCAGCTTTCTGAATAATACAGCCACAGTTCATCCTCTTGTTGAGTCCTCAGTTTGGTTTTTCTGAGGACAACTATAATCCCAACAATAAGGGATGAAATTGAAATCTCTTTAATCTCCATGTAAGCTGTTTGTAAAGCAGTTATTAACATTGAAAAAAAGAATATGAAACTACCCAGCCTGTATCTTGGAGGAGAATTTTTTGATTATCACTACCAGCTATATGACTTTTTCAGTTTGGGGATAAAACAAGAAAAGCAACCTTTGAACAGCTCAGCTGATCAAAGTTTTAAGATGTAAAGTCACTCTTTGAACTGCTTCAGCAATGTCCAGGACTGGCAGAGAAGGGTGAAGAGTTCAGACCAAAGACCTCTGACCTCCAGCACTGGGACCACCCAGCCGTCTGTGCCTGGAGGCCACCACAAGGCACTCACCTCTAATGCTATTTCCAGGGGTTGGGACAAGCCCTATCCTTTGCAGTCATGTTGCAGTTTGGGAGGGGAAGGCTGTTGAGAACATCTCCTTTTGTTCCAACAGGCTTTCACAATTAACACCTGTGTTTTACAGGTGAGCCCAGGCCATGCACCCAAAGCACACAGACACGGCCAATCTCCATATGGATGCTCTTCTGCACTAGGTACCTGATTCACCTTGCCAGGATTTAAGATCTCTTAAGATCTTGGGATCACCCAAGATAGGTGAGTGGTCACTCCATGAAGCAAGAAGGGGCTCCTCCAGCTGACTTAGATGTCAGTTTTGCTGGGTCACCACCTGTAAGCGACCGTCTCTCTTCACTGCCTGTGCAGGAATCCAAGGGAGATGAGCCCATTACCATCATGGACTCAGTTCCGTGTCTAAGGTTAGTGGGGACAGAGGCAGGTCAGGAAATCCTGGCCTTTGGGTGGCTCAGTGTCCCCCACCAAGGTGCTCCTCCCAAACGTACACCTAAAGAGAAGAACAGCATCCGTATGAAGGGCCTCCTAATAAAGGACAAGAGAATCAATTGAGAGAGCTAATGCTGAACAGAAATTCTACCATTGCTTTTTCAGTCCATTCCTTGAGCCCTAAAAAAGCCCTTGAGGCCCAGCCCTTTCACTGGATGTTTGTGTGTGGATGTGTGTGCTGCTGACTTAAGTGTGGTACCCCTCCTCAACTGGTGCAATGGCAAAATGAGGATCTTCCTGGGAAATAGTACTTTTTAGATTGTTTTGGTTTAAATCTGAGATACATGAGGATTTTGAAAAACAAACAGTCCTTTGCCTGAAATTCTGTACATCAACCTCAGGTTATTTCAGGCAATCATGAAGATATGGACATTTTTCATAAATTTACAAATATATATACAAATATACACATACATACAAGTATATGTGTGTCAGCCTATGAGCTGGATTTACTACTGCTTTATTCCAGCCACACACAAGTATAATGGTTGTTTTTTACAAAAAGAGATTGGTAGAAAGTTGGAGTGACACAGCAGTGACTTTTCCTGTATCTATGCAAAAGATTCTTGAGTCAGCTGACATGTAAGTGCAGCCCCCTTACCTAAGTCCCCTCATCACATATACACATAAATAGGACCCAGTCTTATGTCTGCTAACAAGGCAAATTTCTCCTTGATCCAAATAACCTTTAATCAAAGAGAATTTTACTTGAGAAAGAACTGAAAGTTCTAGCCCATTTTAGATACAGTTTACAAAGTTGTAAAGTCTGTCATACTAAGCCTCAAAGTGCTTTAAAATAATTAAAGTTACTGCAAAAAAAACCTTTAAAAGTTCCAAATATGCTTTTCTGTGTAAGCAGGGGAAATTTTGTCCTGCAAAAGATCAAACCACAAATACATAGATATAAACACTCTAAGTGATGGAAATTGCCAAGTAAAAATAGTAACAGTTTAGATTAGATATCTGTGATTGCTGTTGGTGCCCAGGAGTTATAAATAATTCAGCACACTCCAACTGAATAGTCTAAGGCTGCACTTTTGTTGTTCTGATTACTTGAACCTTTTTCTTATGATCTATATTGTTAATGAATAACTCTTTGTAAAGAAAATACAGCCTTATGCTCTACTGCCAGAAGAAAACTCTTCTTGAGATAAAACATCACGAGAGCTTAAGCAAATTAGAAGTGTATATGTTTTTTAAAACAAAAAATATGTAGGCACCAAAGGCATTTAGTGTTTTATTCACCATCTAAGGAGGACTTGGATGTTGAGGCTGTTTTATTTATCTGGCCCCAGGAGACTAAGCCATGACTGATTCACACTCCCTGGAGTCTACATCATTTTGAAACTGGGGCAAAACCCCCAGGTTTTTGAAGGCTTTACTCTTTGTCTCACCTACTGCAGAATGGCTGTTGCTGCTTGGGCATTTCTGACCCTCTGGCACAGTAACAAGGCCACTTGAAGGAAGTGCCTTTACAGAGGTATTCCTGTGTCCTGCTGGCACAGGTAGGGCTCAGACCCAGGGCATGTGGAGCTCCCTGCTGTGCCCAGCAGCTTCAACCACAATCTTCATGCTGCAAACAGCCCACACAAGCCCTGTGCACATCAGGGGCTGTCCTGCCATGGCACTGCCTCTTGGCACAGTGGGATTCTTACACTAGGGGATCATAAACATTTCTGATTTGGAGGGGATACATTGACAACTCTTCCTTACATATCCAGATACTTTTTAATTGAAAATACCAAATTCATCCCGATTGTGTTGTGCTTCCTCATGCATCTTCAGCAGAGAGTTTGCCTGTGATCTGCACACACAACCTAGCACGGACACAGATGGCATCTGAATTGCATTGCAACTCCTGAGTTAAGTACAGAAGAATGGAAAACTTATGCTGCTTTTTGCTATGTATCTTCTCCCTATATAGGACACTTTTACAGGTTCCTGGCACCCACATCATATAGGATGTGTGTGCATGTGTGTGTGTGTTTAAGGAAAGAAAGGAGTGAGGGTGCTGCACATACGTACACATCCTATGCAAGAAAACTTTTGAAGTCACTTTTTGCCACTTGTGCAGGAGTGTTAATCAATGAAGGAAAAATATAAAAAGTGCAGTCCTAGAAGGGACTGACAATTCCTGCTGCTGATGCTGAGGGTGAAATTGGAATATTCTCACAGAATTCTACCAATTTTGAAGCAACTACTGTTGGGTCTCCTCTTTTTTCACTCCCCCACTTTCCCCTGGAGATAACCTGTCTGATACTGATATTTTCATTGAAAGCCTTCCCTGAGCAAGGGAAAGACAATTGATCTGTGATTCTGAAGTGCTTTACTAGAGGTGACCAGCATTTCATTTCCCTCTTGTGGCCTATATTGAGGCAGTCATCCAGATTCTTTCTCCAAGTAAAATCCTAAACTTGTGCAAGGCGTACTGCAATTAAACTGACAGCACTCTATCAGGCTCCAGTTCTCCCACTGATGTCAAGAAGGAGCTTGTCAGAGCCCCTGGGTACCAGCAGCATTTGTTTTAAAAGTGTTGCAATCTATAACTATGGCTCTGAAGAAGTCTGTAGGATTGGGGTGTTAGTGGTGCAGACAGACAGATGGAAACCCTAAGTTGGACTCGGGGGATGGCAGGGAGGGAGGGGAGGTAGCACCTGATGACTTTCTTTCTAAAGCCAAAGAATAGATATTGTGAGTGTGTGAGCACACATTTCATTTTCAGTGTTAACCAAGACAGCACTGAAATATTTTCTAAGGCACCTGAGCTTTCTATGAACCTCAACAGACAAAGGAATAGTTGCATTATATTCCTGGCTATAACTGGAAGCAGTGGAAATTATAAGTTTTGAGCTAAGCCCTGTTTTTTGAGTTTTCACCTTAGACTGACAGGATCAAGATTTTATGGATCTGGCCTGGAGTTTGCAATCAGACTATAGGCTTTTCTTTTGAACTTTGGTTCCTGACCTTGGAAATTCATCTGTCACTAATCTTTCCATGCTGTTTGTGTTTCATGCCCATTTTTCACTCTTTGTCTGTCGTCGGTACCTGGCAATCGTTCAGAGCTGTCTCAGTTTTTCACCTTGAGTCTTCCCTTGCTGGCTGGATGAGCACAGTGGTGTGGACCATGAAGGAGTGGGAAACCTGGGGGCAAGGAAATGCAGTCCTGGTTCGTGTGAATGTGCCTGAGCACTCCTGTAGCCCTTCTAGGCCCATGTAGAGACACACAGAAGAAAGAGCCCAAATAATGCATGTCTTTATTTAAGCTATACTTGGTAACATATTATTTTCCCTCCATTTCGCTGCTGGCAGTTAGTGTGGCACTCGAGAATTAAGGACAGATTACAGTGATTTTCTTCTGAGCTCTGCTTATCAGTGGGGCTCCAGGGATGAGCCTGATTCGGAGGCGCTGCATGGTGGGTAAATGGACAGCCATGGAGACACAGTCTTCCAGGAATGCTTGGGAATTTCAGATACCCTCTGCACATCAATCCTCTCCTTCACCAACTTGGCTTTATTCACCATCCAATGAACTGCACAGTTAACGTGCCATAGCTAAAAATGGTCCCAAATGAATTGCATCCACAGGAAAGCAGAATACCTGCACTCTCACAATTCACTCCTGGAAGGATGAGGATCCTTTGTTTAGAGGACTCTGAGGATGCTTATTTCCCCTTTTCTTTTGTTATTGCAGCTGGAATAACATTTTAAAAAGCAATGACAATTTTTCAAAAGCAATATTTCAACGAAATTGCTCTGGTCATTGGTGGTTTGTGATCCACTTGCAACTATCCCTGGGGTAGAAGAAGAAAAAGCCCAACTAGAAAGAGAACTGGAGGGACTGTACTGTTTAGACAGGGAAAGATCAGTTGTGTGTTTGCAGAGAGGAAGAAGGGATTGATGGTATATACAGGCGGCTAATACGGGTCAGGAAATTTAACACACAAACAGCTTTAACTTGAAGAAGGAGGTGTCCTATAGGTTACATAGGGTACAGGGCACGTGTGCTCCTGCCACATCACCCCCTCACATGTACAGTGTCCCAGCAAGGATGGACAGCAGAACCCCTGCCGCTGACCCATTACAGTCCCAGGGCAACGCAACTGAGTCACTACACACAAAACCTCAGCCTGCAGATTGCAGTGGGTCGAGCCAATTCATCCTGCATCCTTAGGATGGGTGTTTTAGGATATCTACATTTGCTGCACTCCAGTGACTCTTTGGTCTCTGGAGCATAGAGATGTGTTGTCCCAGAAGTGCAATGTGGAAGGCTGCATGTGGGAGAGAGCCTGCCAAATATGGATCCTGCATTTCCACCTCACAGAAAGCGAGACCAAGAACATACTGGTTGCTCAGGCTAGGACAGAGAGTCACCTTATGTACAGGGGAAGGATGGGAAAAGAAGAGCGTGGGCTGGACTCTGCAGGAAGCTGAATGTCATCCAGGAAAGCACATACTTGACTGTAGGCATATGAATAGTCAACCAAAGTTAAGGGGATTAGTCACATGCTCCAAGTAAAGCACATGCTTAGGCACTTGGCCAGAGCAGTTCTGAGGGACAGGGTCAAGCCCCTTAATGCTGGGATGACTGATAACAGATTTCTAATTAGCTGCTCCTCCAACGAAGAAACCACGCACTAGTCAAAAAGCTTCACTCTCTGTTCAGAAAGATACTTCAAAGCCTCCTTCAAAACACAGAAACTCAGAGGAGCTGTGAGTGTGCTTCAGCTCAGGAGAGATGGAGATACTGACCTTCAAAAATTTGGATCTGAGTGTATTCTGGATCAACCCTGCTCTAAAGACAAGTCTGAGACAACAGAAGTCATGGTGGGGCTGAGACCCCTATTCAGGGGTATGGAAGCACATAGGACTCCTCCCAGTTCTTTGAGAAGAACAGAAGGAAATCCACAATCTCCCAAAGAGGTTTTGCCCTTACTTAAAGCAATGATGAGAGAACTGGTGTTTGGACAAATGGTCCTTTTGGGGATCCAGCTGGAGATTAAGGTGACATGACCACCTGCTGTTTCAGACATTCCCATAACTTTTAAAGATGCTTCATAGCCACACAGGCCTTACCGACCCTATGCTAGAGCAAGTGGAAAATCACAGAACTGGCCCAAAGATTCAGGGTCAACACTTTTCTGCTGTAAATAAAAATAACCATAACCCTCTTCCACCACTGCCACACACGGACAGACACACAGGCTTATATACAGCTTGTAAACCAACACCATCAGAGAATACTTCATCAAGGCAAAACTCTTTTTATGCCAGCTGCAGAAAAAAAAGGAAAGCTTTGAAAAGCCATCAAACAGCAAAATTACTTCCATTTCTTTAAATCTTACTGCTATACCTCTTTCAGAACTGTATCTGTAGAAGAATACACCCTGTGAACACTCATGGACCACACAAGGATACATCATCACAGGAGCTGCTGTACTGCTTTGCCTGCCACAGGGCCTGATGGTGGACTCCAGATAGGTACCTCTGTGACTCTGGTTTACCTGCGTCACTCCAGATATCTGTATTCACACGAAACACCTTTCCTAGCACATTCAGCACTGCAGAGGAGGAAGAAAGTTTGCATTCAAAACTGTTTTAAAAAAACAGCTGTAATTTTCCTAATAATTTCTTACCAAGAAGTTTGTTTTTTTCAAAATTTTTCATGCTTTGAAGAAATGAACAATTTTTTGTAGGTCTTTTTTTTTGGTTTCCGGTTGTTGGTTTTCTGTATTCAGCTTTCATTTAGCTTTCCAAGGCTGTTTTTGTTTTAAATTTCCTTTTTCTGTTCAATGGTAATTCATCAACCTCCTTACCAAGTAGGCACTTGCACAGTCAAATGATTTCAAAATTTTTCAAAACCACTCTATTTGAAAACCTTCCCAGAAAAAAATAAATAAACCAATCTGCTTAAAAGGAGGTTTCTTCAAAAGGCTTGTATTTTCTACTCGAATAAATAAGTAAATTCTCTGGTCACATCTAATGGAAAATGAAATGGTGAAACTTCAGTTGACAGGGATGGCACTTCAGTGGCAGCACACTGACTTAGCAGCTGGCATTGGCATGTTTGGGGAATCTGTAGACAACAGAAAGCAAAAGCTAGTAGTTGAGCAAGAATGGAAGAAACCCAAATCTACCCTACTCCAACATGCCCTACATAAACTTCATTTCTTTGAGCACTGTTAATACAGCTACATGTGTAAGAATTATTTGTCAGCTGGATATTTTTAAACCAAGCAACACTGTTTCTTGCCAGCTGTGTAAATGGCATGACCTGGAAATTAATGCCTGCATTTCTGTGCAGCAGGCACAGGCTCCTTCTCCTGGTGAGACTTTTTAGATGGAGAGGATGACTTTTTATTGACTAATGAGGATTGATACCATGTAAGAAAGGATTGCTGGTACTATCCCTGAATTAAGAGCATGTTGGGTTAGATTGGTTTGGGGGACACCTTTTTTCTTTGCCCTGTCTCCCTTTGCCTGCATATTTGACAGTGGTGCCCTCACTCCTGCATATGGTAATTCAGTCATCCTTCTTCAGAGTCCCTTTGGCTACACCCTTGGCCCTTCTTCCCCACCTTCCTCTCAGCCACTGGTATCCTGCAAGGGCCCACTGTCCTCACAGCCAAAATACTTTGCTTCCTCTAATGGCATTCACCCACCTCTCCAGACTTAGCTGTTTGTTTTGCTCTTCTGGGACCTATGACCTAAACGATGGGAAGAGCAGAGGGAAGGAAAAAGGAGACAGTAGGAAGAGGAGTAGCAGGAAAAAGAGAAAGACCAAAAAAAGAGAGAGAGTTCCATTTGCAGATTCACAGTTATATCATACAATGCTTAAGCTCATGGGAAATGGATCTCTGTTCTCTGCATCTGACCCTTTCACGTCCATCTGTACACAGTTCTCTCAGATGGAGAGAGGAGATGTCCAGTGAACCGGGGCAGTTTCCAAAGACAAGATGTGGGAAGGTCTTATTTGGCATACATGAACACAATGAGAGGCATCTCTTACTTCTCTCCTACAGAAATTAGCTCCCTTTTCCTCCTCCGCAATGGCTTTTGCCCAGTTGTCTCAAACATCCAAACCGGAAACTTGATGAAATCCCATTCCAGCAAATCCCTGGGAAGAACAACTACCAGGCCTCCCCCCACCTCCCTTCTCCTTGGTCAGTCTTCCCCTGGATCCACCATCCTGAACTCTCAGAAGCTCCGTGAAAACAAAAAACCACCTGCTGAAATCCACCGGAGAAGATGCGCGGTCTCAGACCTGACGGCTTTCCTCACGCTTCTGCCGTTGCGGTGCCTCAGTTCTTGGGCCACAAACACAGCATGGATGGTTTCGTGGACAATCACATTGCAATGTTTTAAATTTTTCTTTTTCGTTAAAAAAAATAAATAAAGTAAGAGGGAAGAAAAAGTTATACACACATGTATCACAGCATTTTCAAAAGGCCTTCTGCTGCATTTACATTAGCAGTTCAGCCTCAGTTGTAAGCCTGGATGTAAGGCAGCTGGAAGATTAAAACAGCATTGTTGGAAAGTCCGCTGAGATGTCCTCTTGGAGATTTTTATTGTTTTCTGGTTTTATTTTTCTTGGATGTTTTTTATTATTATTAATTATTATTATTTTCACTTGTTTGCTTCTCTCTAAAGTTTGACAGGCAAAGAGAAAATGCTTTTCTACTTTTCCTCACGCATTCTGTCCATTTTGTTTTCTGCATTTGAAGGAGGGAAAAACCCAACAAAACCCCCAAACCAATGACACGACAGGCTTCTGTCATTTTTTTTTTAAGAAAGAAAAAGAAAGTGGGTGGGTTTCTGATAATGGCCTTGAGGAGGTATGTTGTTGAAGTGGCTCAAATGCTTCATTTGTTCCTCTGCTTGCTGTTTGCATTTTTCCCTTCTGGCTGCAACGGACACGCTTTTTGTGTCATCCCCCCCACGCCTCTGCCCCCACCATGTCCCGTACAGATTCTGGTTCCAGATTCCCCACATGGTTCCCCTGTTCCCTCTCCCAAATGGCAGTAGATAGGTGCAACTGTAGGTTCATTTGACCTCTAAGGTATGATGCTGAAGTTAAGAGTTGGATGGAAGAGCCACGTGAGAGAAAAGCTTTCCCATCACTGTGAGAAAGAATGAAGCAACACAGAGTCCAGTGGAGATGTGAGTGCCGTGTTGGACTCAGCTCTACCTTGGCACTGGCATTAATTTGAGATTTTATATATATATAATTATATATACATATATATGCATGTATGGGCATACATAGGCATATATATATATATGTCTGTGTGTGTGTTTGTTTGCTATTTGTTTTAGCACACTGTCCCATTCTCAGGTCTAGATTTGGGGCAGTTGGTCCTGGGGACAGGTTGGACAGAAGGGGCCAGAGTGCAGAAGAAGCCAGAGATCAGAGTGAGGCCCAGGCCCCCCCACGCACAGAACATGGACCAGCCATAGCCATGGCTGATGTCGTCGGGAAGTCCGTACAGGTAGCGGGGGTAGCGGGAGAGCTCAAAGTTGATTCCAGCCACGCACGTGCACAGTGAAATGATGCAGAAGGTTCCTGGAGGAGAGCGGGAGGGGGAGAAGGAGGGAGGAGAAAAACAAAGAGAGGTTAGAAGAGTGATAGACATACCCCTTCCCAAGCTGCCCGAGAAGAGCTGGTGCAAGCAGTAAGGAAGGGCCCAGAGGAAGAATTTGAATAGAGGGTGCCTTAGTCTGGAGGCTCCATGGGGAAAGAACTGAGTGCCACCAGGGCCTTGAATATTGATCTGATGCTGAGCAGAGCTGTATGGAGAAACTTCAACAGGAACAGTTTGTCATTATGAACACTCCCTTGGGAACCAGAATGTTCCATGGAACCACTGATTTTTCTGAAACTTTGCTTTAGACAAATACAGAATGAATAAGCTTGTTTTGACATTTTTGGGAGAAAAAATAACCTTGAATTTCCTGTTTCATTCCAATTTTTCAGTGATAGACTTTATAGAATGTTACAATATACTTGACATATTCTGGTTCTGTTGAAATGTACATTTGAAATTACATGGGAGATTTTCTTCATGGTTTTCTTACATCAAAATACAGAATTTTTCATTATACAGTCTCCTTTTAAATATCACCGTAAAAATCTTAAAATCCTTCACAAAACTCAGATTCTGCCCTCTGCATGACTCCAGTTTCAGTCTAGATGCCCTCTGCTGTGTTGCTAAAATCTTCAAAATATCCTGTTCCTGTTTTCCATCTCTACAGCAGTACTTCATTTGTTATTTCTTCTGAGAACACTGTGAGGACAAACTTCATAGCTCTGTCAGGTGTTGTTAGGGGAAGATGCACGTATCAGATGAGGCTGAACTTTATCCCTCCCAGATGAGTCTAATTTTGATCTTTGGCCTCCAGCTTCATCCAAGCTAAACTCTGAGCTCCTGAAATGTCACAATTGCCACCCACACACCAAATAATAGATAGATACAGATGCTACACACCTGCCACAAGAGATAACGACTCAAGTCAGCATGAAGTAGGTACTTTATTTTTCCTCTTTAATTCTTCCCTTTGTGGGGCTCTCTGAATTGCCTGGAGAGCCCTGGGCACAGAAGGCAGCCTACAGGACTCGTGCTATAGGACAAACATGTCCTGTGTGCCCTCCCTCTGTTCATGCATGGATCAGTAACACTGATCCATCAGTGCTACCTGTGCAGCACATCCTGCATCTGTTCACTAACAGCTCTGGTGAGGAATCTCCTGTTCTTCCTGGTCCCATCCCTAAACCAGCACAATGTTCCAAAGCAGTCACAGTCAGCCTAGTTTCAGTGACAAGCTCCTGTCTTCAGGTGCCCTTGCTTCCTTCTACTCCTTCCTGCCCCTGGCTCTGCTTCTCTTCTGCAACAGTCTTGCTGTTGTTTCTCTGCTGCTTTGCTCTTTTCAGTTGCAGTTGCATTGAATTTGACACTCCTCACTCTAAACACAGAGATAAGATTATTCGGTGAATTCACATGGAATTTGGTTCAGAAATAGGGAACATTTGCAGGAACATACACACATCACCAAAATGTATGGACTTTCCACTATGCCCCCTTCCTTTATGTAGCAGGAGTATCACATAGGCATTGAATCTACAGGCAAATCTCTATCATGGACCTGCTGCGAGATCACTGTTACTGTTCTCTCTCTGTTCCCTTTTCTGATCACTGCCATGTCTGTTTGTGTGGTCTTTTCTTCACTGTATTTTGGAAAGTCACTTGTAGATAGTCTCTGATGTAAAGGTCAGGTGCCTCTGCTAATGCCCTGTACAGCTGCCAGATGGCCCAAGATATTAATAAATACTCATATTATGGGAGTGCCACTGGGCACCAGTGAGAACCAGTAAGCTGCTGCAGTAGGTACTATACCAATTTCATTCAAAACAGTCTTCTTGCCTCTCATCAGCACTCCATCAGTCTGCAATCAGTGATCTGGATTCTTGCAAAAACCTTGTGAGATCCCAGGCTCTGGAGTTGTCTTTGGACATGTCCTACACTACTTCAAAGCACAGAGCAGAATAAAAGGGGATATCTCCCTCCCACGATCCATTAGTCAAAAATCAGGTTGTTTGATTAGAAACCATGTGTTCTTTCCATGTTTTGCTATGTTACTTAGGTTATTCAGTAAAATGAAGATGTCTGACAAGAATGTGGCTGTTCCTTGTGTTCTATGTCAGAAGGACTAGTACATTGTTGGATCAGGATAAAAATGGTGCCTCAGAGGCACTGTGCTCTGAACTGAGCTCTGTGGCTCATTTCAAATGGTTGTGGTTAGAAAATGACAGGGAAGGCCTTTCTTTGCTAGTAAGAACATGGTAATTTCAGCTCTCTCAAACTACAAGATTGTTAAGAGAGGTGGGTGGGAAAATCTGTGTGGCCAGACTGAAGCTACATTTGCTAAGTACAAAAGGGAAGGAAATAACTTTGGATTTCAAATACTCCCTGTACTTTCACGCTTTGTCTTGGCTGTTTTGATCACAAGCTCTTCAGTGCAATGAGTGTTGCTTACTCTTTGTATTTGAACAGTGCCCAATATTATTGGCACTCCACCTTGCCGAGGGTATTCTGCCCTTAACAAAGGGACAACAAAGAAGAGCAAGTAACAACACTAGAGAACTAAGCAAATCACAAGCATGAGACTTCTCTCAAAAAGCCTGGAGCCTTTCTGGAGAGTGTGCTAACCCATGATGACAAATAATGACTGCCATGCACAATGTCACAGAGTGCAGAGTATGGTCCTCAGCTGGTCACCCCCTGTGCTTCTGCAGAATGTCTTGTACGACACAGACTTATCTGTCTCTCTGGGGCTGTTCATTGCAGACACAAAAAATGCCATTTTATGCCACCTAGAAAAATCTTTATGGCCGTTTTATGAGTCCTATGTGTTGCTTGTGTTCAGCCAAGCAAGGAAGTTCCTGCTTATAGTTAATCTGGCCTCTCACCAGGAAAGCTACTGATGAAAACTGAGTAAGGCTCCTACCTCACAACTGTTCAGTAGCTTTTCCTCATGAACTGACAATCATAAAACAAAAGATGATCCTTGCAAATTGCACAACTGTTGGCCATTGTAGTGAAAGAGTCATGGGTAAAAGGGATGCAGAACCTGAGCTTACCCATGGAAATGAAGCCTTTGCTAGTCCAGTTAAGACCTGGAGCTGAGGTGGCAGGAAGAGGGAGGCTGTCGCTCCTGCCCATGACATCCTGCACTATGGACATGGTGCTTCAGAGGCAGCAGGACTGCAGGAAGTCATGAGCATTCCCAACTCTACAGTCCTTTTTCTCCCCAGAAGTCAAACTGAACCCTTATGCAGTTTCCTCTCAAGGTTTTGCTGTCAGCAAGGTGCCCTCCTACGTGTGCACTAATGCCCCAGATCCCCTGGAAACTACATTAATACAAACTTTAATTTGTCCAAGTGAAAGACAATCCTTTAATTTCACTTTAAGTGAAAAACTCTCCCCATACCTGTGTTCTAAGCAGATGACCTGAATGCTGGTGGTCCAGCCATGGCCCTGATGCACAAAATGTGAATGACAGGAGGTAATAAGAGCTCACTGGTACATGAGCTGCACAGCAGCTGGGGAGAGCAGAACTTGCAATGTTCTTTGTGCTGGGATTTACACATTATCCTCCTAAGTGAAAGACTAAGGAATGAGACAAGGCCACAGTGGGATTTTTGACAGGTAATTCACGTGTCACTGCAAAATGCTTCAATCAGGTGAGGGATGAAATTTCATGTAAAGCCGTATCTGTGCCACAGAAACTGTTGTTTGACATGTAGTCAAACCTCCATCCTGACTCCTTGTCAGGACGTAGCCTCCCTTCATCTTGACCTGGTTTTGACAGTACCTGTCCTGCTAATGGGCTGATGAGCATCAGTGGTTTGAGAACCTGAGCTATTAAATACGTCTTGGTTATCTTGTGCCTTTCTTCTACATTACAGAAGAATATTAAAAATTACACTGAATGTCCCTTTCATTTAGATTGGAAGGTTTTTTAGGACAGAGATGAACTTACTTGTTAAATATGTATATAAGATTGGGGTCCTGCCATCCTTGCTGCAGGGGCAGATATCGTCTGAAGAGGGATGGCAGGGAAAGGTAATATCAGTGTTGGTCAAAGCCTAATTCCATGTGGATTATGAGTCAGAGCCCTTTGCTGTAGCTGTTTTCAAGCATGATTATATCAAGCTGTGCCATGGGCCTCTGCTGCAAGGAATTAATTTTTCCTTTTTTGTAAATGTCCCTTTCTTTCCAATCAGCCCAGCTGTGTGAGGGTCTGCAATGCCTCCAGTTTGTAAACTTTGCCTCCAGGGGAGACCAAAACTGCTTGTGAGTGAACTGATTTAAACACAAACAGGCTCAAATCATCCATACCAAATCTGTTTGAATTTTCCCTGATGCTAGTATCCCCTTGAACCATGTCAGAAGCCACACCCTTCACCCACAGACCTGTCAGCTTCCACAAGGATAGAGCTTGAGGGATTTCCCAAGATCCATGGTGTTTTGTGAGACAAGAACTGGTGCCTTTCCTATTTGCACTGCAGATGAAGGTGAACCTTCATGGTGCTAGGGCACAAACAGATCCTGTTGGCAGGAGCTTCATCTAAACATCCTCATCCTTATTATTAGGGAGGAGGTGTCTGACAGGAACCTGAAGGAGACATCACCAATTTGAAGGCATGGGAAATCCAAAAAGCCAGTAATTAAAATGATCTGGGCACCAAGCCCACCCCTGAGACCCTCCTCTTACAGATCATTTGTCTCATGACTTGGAAATCACTTCTTTTGCATCTGACAGAATGATGCTCATTCCCTCCCTTCCCCCCACAGCAGATAGAAATGACTCACAAACTGTGCCGTCAGATGCACCAAGTAAACAACCCCAAAAACTGATTCTCCTCGCCTTCTGTTATTTTTAAAAACATATAGAAATGTCAAGTATTACTTATAAATTAGTAGATAAAAAGAGAACCGCAAAGGTATGGATTTTAAGATGTCCTTTGAAACCATGCAGTTTTCAAATAAATGTAAATCTCTGCCTTTTAAAGTATTTCTAGTAGCTTCTTGTGGCCACTAATGTCTTTGGAAGAAGTGCTGTTTACTTAATTATCATCACTTTCTTTTATTATAGGGCTACAGGAGAAAAAAATCTCACAAGTGAAACATTATCTTTACTTTCTCTCTGCCCTACTAGCTTTTACTATTTTCAAGGTACATCAAACAAACAAATAAAATTAGAGCTGATCCTAAAGTGGAGTATGTAGCGTTAACGATTTAAATTATATCCCAATGAAATGAAATTATTAAAGAATACACCGAATTCCCTCCCAACACGGTGATGACAAAAGCCTTTTGGAGGGAGGGAGCAGCTTTGCAGTAAACTCCTTCTGTGCACGGATTAAACGCCTCAGCAGCACGCAGCTCTTGAGAACACTTTATTGCTCTGTGCATACACGCATAGAATATAAATTATTGCTTAATTATGTACCGTTCCAGCAGAAGCAGCTTGCAGCATCACCAATAGGTTGCAGACTAGCAAGGGGTTTACTGGAAAATTGCCCTTATGAAAAAAGCGGAGATGGAAGGATAAATCTGACTGGGTGATGGAGATTTAGTGCAGTGTCCTTGTGAGATTACATCCCCACCTGGGTTGGGACTTAATGCATTTTTATCTCATACCACGGAGCAGATAAACTGCAGGGTCTGTCGTGATATTGCATTAGAGCCCCTCTCAGAACGTGGTGTGCATTTGGCCTTTGGCCTCCTGCCTCACGAGGTGCAGAGGTGCCCGGCGCCTGCTGCGCCACCTCCCCCGTGTGCTGCCGAGGGACTGCTGCTGCACAGCCGTAACGTCTCAGGGCACAGAGGATTATGTGTCCTCAGCCACAACCCCAAACACTTCGTGGGGCCGTGCTTAGGCTTGTGCAAACCAGAATCATATCTACAGGAGCAATGTTAAGCAGCTGAGGGCCGAACTCCCGTTTGCTCTGCTGGTACAAGTGTCAGTCCATATTTCACAGGGCAGATGTGCACGTGCTGACATTTCTGTGACCGTATCCCTCCAGGCACGGGGCTGCACAGGCAGTGGACACCCATGCTGTGCACAGCAGCAGCCAGTGAGCTGCAGCGATGAGCAAGCACTCTCTGAAGCTGTGAGTTGGCACGAAAGGCAAAAGCAACACTACTTAGCTAAAGGCACGATGGTTTGATGGACTAGGGAGAAAAGAAAGCTTTCAGATCAAAGCCTGAGTGAATAACCCTCTGATTACTTTAACAATGGTGATTTCTATGACCCACCCAAAAGAACCTAGTATAATAAAGTGGGTTGACTAAAGCCATTAAGCAAACATAATGGGTCATGAACTTGCAGCTGTAACACAGGACACAGCAAAAACTGTGCCAGTTATAGTACTGTGATATGTTCCTATTTTACTGGGAGCAGAAAGGAAAGAAAGGGCCTCAATATTAAAATTAAGAAACATTCTAATCCAAGGTTAGTGAAATTATCCCATCCATATGCTGGCAAGCACCATGCTTGGCAATATACAGAGACTTCTGGCAGGTTCTTTCACCCTCTGCAGTGTGGAGCTCACAGCATGACCCAGGCAGAGGCCAAAAGATTAAACAGAAAGGGGCACTGTAGGTCTGAACAAACTCAAGTGACTCCATCACACCACAGATTTACCTCAGATGATGACACACAAGTTTAGTATCAAGATGTACCTTAGGCAGGTGCTTCCCACCCTAGGCATTTGTCAGAGCTAAAGGGAAACTTGTGGAGTCAGGTTGGGTTTGCCTTGTCACAGGACATGTTCTGTGGCATGAAGAATCTGTGCGCCACATTGCATCTGGTCTTTTAGTAATGAGGTCATTACTCCTCTCTGTATGTGAGACCATTTTCTTCCAATCAAAAAATTGGGCATCTCTCAGAAAGAGCCTCAGAGGATTCATGCAATCTTTCTTTTGCAGGAAATCACAAATTGAGAAGTCTACTGATAGATGTTCTTCAAGACAAGTGAGACTGGAGAACAGGTTCAGCACAAGTAAATTCACTGCAGCCTTCTTCCGTATTGCCTAATGTGTGCCACTGTAGAGACTGCTAGAGTGAATACTTTCAGGTCTAAAAGGATAGTTACATGGCTTTTTAATCCTTTTCTTTGCTGGAGGCAAAGAAACCACTGGTAGCTTGGGGTGGTGGTGGTGCCTACCTGATTTGGTTATTTTCCCTTTTAGGTGCTGGAGAAATGCCCATCCATTCATTTTTGTCAAGTGACCAAAGGACTCTTTGCTTGTACAACTTTCATGATTTTCACTTCCAAAGTCTCTGGGCTCTATTACTGTTTCTCTGAGTTGACTTGCCAGGAACAGAAAAATCCTTTCTGTACATACTGATATTTTCTTTCCTGTTGCAGAGGAAATACCTGCTCATCTTCTCTAGCCCACACAAGTACATTAGCATGATTGACCTCTGTATGCCCTAGAAGATCCAGGTTGGGCAGAAATGAGGAAAGCCCTATTCATTTACAGTTTCTACCAGGTCCAGTTGCTTTTTAAGTGGAGTTTCCAGTGTCCAGTTGGACTCTGTCCAGGCAGATTAGACCAAGCAAGTGTGGCAGTGATTTGCCCAAGGGGAATGTTGTTTTCTAAACTGACAACCTAAGGAGCCAAGAAAGTGAATCTAAAACTTGCTTCAGCCTCTGCATTTAACAAAAAGATCTGCCACACAGAGAAATTTTCTCTCCATTCCCTCTGTAATGTTTTCTATCTGTCTAACAGATCATGCCAGTATTAATCTTTCTTCTGTTGCATATGCAGTCTTTCCTCTTTTATGCCAGGCATGCAAACAACTCAGCAAAATTTCCTTTAAAAAACATCAACCCAATAATAAATGCCACTTTTGTTTTCATTGTCTTCCTTTGGCCTTGGTGCATCTTGCCATTGGAATTCAGAAGCCAGCAACAGATTAAAGACCTTATGTGACATTATTAAAGGATATGGGACAACCGTTGAATTTTAAAACACACAGAACTTGTTTTGCAGGGCTGTGGGTGGGAAAGTCTTTTGTATTTCTACAGAATCTGTCTCCTCTGCTTTATTTCTACTTTATTTTACCTTCTGTCAGGCCCCCAAAGACCTACTGACATCCCTGAGAAGCAACTTGATTGCATGCCCTTCACAGACTGCGCTAAGTTGTCTGTTCTCATACCTTTAGAAGCTACTGGTGCTTCTGCCAGTACCTCCTTTCCTGGTGAGGGGGAAATTACAAGTCAGTAGAGCTGACTTAAAATGAACACACAGAGGAATACGAACAGTTCTTCCTGCTGAAAAGCCAGACAGAACTGACTCCTTAATTTACTGTACACCAAGTTCAGGGAGGCAGATTTGAGCCAGGACAGAAAAACAATGAGTTTAGAGGTTCGCATACACTACTCGCCCTGTCTTTTGCTTCAGACTATAAGATCTCTGCACCTCATTAAAGAAGCTTTTTCTCTCCTTCTCCTGAGTGCCAGTGCTCTCCTGTGATTGGGCACAAGGTTGGTGTAATTGTGTTGGTATTTCTTCCCCCACAGACTGCAAGAGCACATCTAGGAGCATCAGAAATAAGCTAGAGGGAAAAAAAAAACCACCACACATTTGAAGGTTGACTTTGAAGTCAGCTGATAATGTTTCCATGGAGATCAAATGCTATGGAGTTGACAATTCTCTTGTTGAGCCTTTCTTTCCAGGGGGAAAAAAGCCCTAAAGAACAATTCTTCTAAATGACTACAGCCTGCAGTACAGTGGTGTTATTGACTTGCAAAAACCACATCTATATCCCACCCCTATTTTCTTATGGGGATGTTAACTTTTAGGTCTCCACATTTCAATGCTAGGTGTGCCAGTATTCACCTAGAGAATCAGATACATTCCTGAAGTACTGGGAAAAATAGCATCTAGTGAAAATAATATTCTATGAGAAAAAAGATATAACTCTGCATTTGAACTTATGCTGTAAATGACAGTTATGATTCCCCTTGAGGAGTATTATAACATGAAATTATAAAAGAGCATTTCAGTGGCTGATATGCAGTGACACAAAGATGCCTGTACTGCAAAAGTGGGTGATCTTTCATATTTCCAGAGAGTTTCCTATTTCCTTTTCAAAATGAGTGCCAGCATAAATAAATAAATGCAAAATGTGTTGTTGGTGCACCAGAGAAAAGAAGTACTAGAAGTAAAAATGTAACATTTTTTTAAGCATAACATTTTAAGCATAAAATGCAGAGCACTGAGAACTTTGTCCTGCTGTCAGCTGAGCAATTTCTCAGTAGCTAGGAAATGCTCAACAGGCCATCCTGGCCTTATATTAACCCCAAAAGATGGCAAAGGGGATTTATGTCTTCATGGATGATTTCCTAAAAATTTATTTTTTGAGTGAAAATAGGGAATTAGACAGCATTCAAAAGCAAGTGGTAACAGTTGCTAAAGGCTGATTACTGGTGGCTCACTGGTCTGCATGAAGAAGCACTTGCAGTTCTACCCCATATCAGGACACCTGTATCCATACATACACGTCTGGACATGCACCTGTCAGTGTCCTAGTTTGGAAAGACATAAGAAATGAAGGGCCACACTTCAGATTCCAGAAACCTGGCCTAAAATGGGACCAAGGAACATGACCTTCAACCAGGTCTGGGAGAGATACCACAAACTGTGCAGGGAGAGAGGTTTTAAAGGAATCAAAGCATTGCTTAGGTTGGAAAAGACCTCTAAGATCATCAAGTCCAGCCATTAACTCAGCACTGCCAAATTCACCACTAAATCTAAGTTTCTAAGTGCCACATCTACACATCTCTTGAACGCCTCCAGGGATGGTGACTCAATCCTTTCCCTGGGCAGCCTGTTCCAGTGCTTGACCACCCTTCTGGTGCAGAGAATTTTCCTATTATCCAATCTAAAACTTCCCTGGTACAACTTGAGGCCATTTCCTCTTCTTCTATCACTTGTTACTTGGAGAAGAGACCAACCCCTTCATAGCTACAATTTCCTGTGAGGTAAAGAGGAATAAAGTCTCCTCTGAGCCTCCTTTTCTCCACAGTTAACAACCCAAATTTCCTCAGCCACTCCCCATAAAGAGGGATAAATCCTTAAAAGTGATGAAAAAGGACATTTTTAGAAAGAAGTTGATTCTTATTTCCTGAATATACATGCTCTTGGCCTTGTTACATTACTTCCTGATGGGCACAAAGCCCACATGAGTGCTCTGAGCTCTGCTTCTCCTCACAGGTCCAAAAAGACCCTCATCAGCCCCATTCCTGCCTTCCACAACACCTTTGTCATGTTTTTGAGGGTTTTAAACAATCAAGACCCTTTAAGAGTTTTAAACATTTAAAGCCTATTAATGCTGTACATTAACTCAAGCTTGTTTTAACTCGAGGCCTTAAATCACTTTAGAGCATAATGCAAAATTTAACCAAAAGCACAAACAGGAGCCAGAGTGTCCACATGTGTGGTGGGAATCATTTTGTTGTGCTGAGGCTGGTCCCAAAGACTTTCATAACCCATTTATGGTGTCTCTTGATACAAACCAGCCTTTGTCTCCATCTGGAGGTCAATCCACATAAATAAGTTCTCACAGTGGTCTGTAGGGAGTTTTGCCAAATTTTTAGGCTCCTCTGCAGTAATCATTAATTTAGTACCTCCCACAGGAATAAAACATGATTGGTATCTAATTCTTTCCAGTGTTCTGAGTTTTTTTGAATTATAAATACTCTTCAACGTGGCCAAAGGTATTATGCCTTTGTGAAAACTATATTTATCCCAAGCTTCATGGTTCATGTTATTTTTTCTAAAGATCACATGCTGCTGTTTAAGATTTGTCTGCATTCGCTTGTGCACACATGTGCATTTACACTTGCCTTTCTATAGGGAAAAAAATGATGTAAACTTTCTAAAACTATTCCTTTTTGGAAAGAAGCACAAGAAACTGAACTTTCAAAGAAAAATGTTGTGAAAAGGAAAAAATAAATACGATCACAGGAAATACCTTCCATACTCAGTGTTGTGGTTGATCATGTCACCACAGGTAAACATTCTGAAGAATGGGTAGAGACCTTGATTACTAACGAAAAATAGAAATCCTAGGTGCCCTGTGGGACCTATTGTATTTCCCAATGATTTCCAAAGAACAGCTCTTACTTTCTCCCTTTGTTTATCTTTCTCTTTGCTTCCTCTTGGCAGCTACTATGAAGGTACTTCATAACTGCCTAGGAGATGTCAGTCACAAAGCTTTGCCTTACACTTGCTGCATTAAATTGCTCCATTTTTGTTTCTTAAATTATTCAGCAGTGGAACAATTATTTTGAGACGGCAGGACCACAGTTGTGTAGAATAAACCCTCTTATTTTCTACCGTTATGTGCTATTTTCAAAGTACAGTGAGTTAAATTTGGGACTCAAATGACTCAACAGCTGGGAACAATCCATGGCTGCAAATACACAGATGCCTGCGTTGTCATCTCCTCACACATGCACAGCACAGCGGAGGAAGCACAGCACAGAGGCTCGGGGATTTGGAAGACAATCCTCTCTCTCTGGAGGTGGGAGCCAAGAGGATACGGACGTGTGCGCCACAGCAACGCCGACGGCGGTGCTGCATGGGCTCCCCCAAGCCCTGTTCTGAAGTCCCACCTCCTGCTGGGGTTTGCATCCCAGTGTGGCCATCAGCTCCTGGGCACAGCGAGTCGAGCTGTGACAGCTGATGGCGCTGGCACAAGGCCCTGGGTGTGCCCTCAGCCCCGCTGGCAACAGCCCCGCGTGAAGCGCGGCACGGCTGGGGCAGGACAAGGTGACACAGTCTAAGTGCTCGGCCCATCCTCTGCCTGCGAGGATAATAAAGCATCTTGTTGACTTACCCCTCAACTGAGCAAAGGAATATTTTGGAAGTATTTCTGAGAAGGCTGGAAATTACTTATTAAAAGCTGTTTCTCCCTAGTTTAAAATAAAAAAGAACACACTCATACATACATAAGTGTGTTTTTCTTTGTTTCTTTAATGAACATTCTCTCTTGCATATCTGAAGTAAAGCATCACATTATGCCAACACACCTGCATAACTTAATTTTTTATTCCTTCTAACACATCTTTCCTGCCTGCTTATCTTTACTGCAGCAGCCAGCATTGGAAAGAATAGGTGTTCACCTCTGCTGTGGGAAAGATGTGAAGCTTTTCTAACCGTGACCTAGGTCCTTTGACTATGGAGAGGCTACAAAGAGTAATGTCTCTGCAGCACTCTTAGAGGTGGTCAGAAGAAACCCAAATCAGTGGCAGAAGTGGAACTGGCAACTGGCAGTTGAAGCCCCCAGACTGGCAGATCATCACTGGCGAGGAGGGAGGAGGAGAGGATGAAAGGAATTCCTGATGTTTTGAAAGCAAATGCTAGGACTAAAAATTAAAACCATAAAAACTCCATACTACTACTTTATATGTACAGCATGACTTCCAGGCCTTTCAGTGCCAGTAGAAAAGGGAGTTTCAGACTCCCAAGCAAAGCTCCAAATCCAGTACCTCATGCAAAAATATCACTAGGCAAAGACAAGAAATGAGCTGCTATATGAGATTCTAGATCGTTTTATTACAGATCTCCGTGGTGAAGTCAAATCACATGAATAAGGGCATTTAACAGCTGGAATAATTTTCAAATAGACTAATTAGAGACTGAATTATTAATGGTAAAATTTCTAATTGGCTCAAAGCAAGGTTACAGCAAGAAACTCACTTGACTTTGCAAAGAATAATGAATATTTGCAAGGCTAGTAAAATTACATGCTTCTCTAAGGAAATTGTTAGCAAATGGAGAAAAAACCCTGAAGTCATCCTAAAGTGTATGTCACAAGACAAAACTGGCAGAGACCTGATAAGAGTAAAGAGAACAGGTAAAACAGTAAACAAGTGCAGAGATGATTTATTGCATTTATTTGCAGTAAATTTGGAACAAAATAAGACAATGCAGAAGTCTCTCCCTGAAGGGCTGCCTTGTTAGGCATGCAGAAAAATCCCTAACTATTTCACTGAAATGTGTTCTCAGTACAAATTACAGACTTACAAAAGGAAAATACATGAATGTGCAGCTGAAGGACAGAGCTCTGATAAGGATGATAAAACACCATTCTTTGTCAGTCTTTTAATACATTTACAAAGGCAAGAGATGTAGCTTTGGCCAGGGATAATTCTGTGCTGAAGCAAGTACCAGAACATGATATTGGAAGTGCCATTTTGTATTTCCAGCTGGGACAACAGACAGCAGTTCAGCAGGGAAGTGCACAGGGTAGGGAGGGGGAGGATGAAATCACTGCCAAGACACTGGATCATGCCACCAGGAGGCAGCCACCCCACTTTCCCCACAGCGGGCACTGATGAGGAGGAAAAGGGTTTTGAAGCATTTAGATACAAAGTCAGCCCTGCCCTCAAATTAGAAATAATGCAAGCTCAAAAGAGCTGACTGAAATCAGATGACGTGGGAAAACATCAGGCTATCAGAGATTGTCTTTAAAAGATGATTTTATAAAGCAAGTACAGTAAGAGAAGTTGTGGTGAGGTTGGGTTTGCATCACTGCAAACCTAGAAGAATCTGAGATGCTGAAACAAGAAATCCAATGGAAGAACATGCTGGAGAGCAGGTAGAAAAACTGAGGGTTAAATGGATATACAGCTTGTTTGCTGATCATGATACAGGAAATATTCATAAACAACTTGATGAAGAACTGAAAGAAGGGATTCCTGGAGACAAAGGAATTTGCCATTTGACAGTAGAGCCACCAGTGTGCCAATTCATAGCATCTCAGCTCTTTGGAGCTGGGACTAAAACTGATATTGACCTTGATAATATTGGCTAAATTAGTTGTTGAGGGAGTGAAGACACCAACGAAAAGAAGTGACAGGTTTGCTGTGGTAATAAACCCATACAAGTCAAGGATTTGAACACATTCAAAAGAACTGCTCAAAGCCAGGAAATGTGAGCATCACTTCCTGAGAACTGATGAGGAGGCCACAGCTACACTTCAAAAAGCAAAGGCATAGTTTTGGTGCAAATAAATTTGCTTTGATCACAACAGATAAAATATCCCACGTGCATTTCCTCAGGTAGATGTTTAACTGAATTCCTGTTAGGCTAGGTACTTGATGAGCATGAAAGCATCAGGTTTGCCACAGGACTCTGACATTTGGTAGCAGTGTTACAGATGCTCCTAAGGTTCCACAAATTGTTATAAAATTACGAAATTACTGGATGGAGATTTTACTGGTGCACAGATTTTGAGTAATTTGCATGAAAAGAAAACACAAGAACCTGCAAGAGGATGTGCTTGGAGTCATGTATAATTTGAGTGTGACCCACTTCTGAAATAGAATTAAACAGTCACAAGTAAGATGAATAAAATGAACTGATCGCAATGAAATTTAAGAGCACAATTCCAAATGTAGAAGCTCTCAAAAAGGGAAATTCTCTCACCTTGCAGGATAAAATAATACTGACAACACTGGAATGAAACGACAACAGATAGTGCAATTCTGGGTATGGGAGGCTGTGCAACAGTATCATCATGCAAAATGAGATAAAAAGGGCTAAACACAATTTACAGTATCCATCTGGCTCTGTACAAGATGAGGAACTGAAAAAAAATCCTACTGTGGTCAGGCAAACGCTGTCATTCAAGATAAGGAATCCAAGTAAAAATTGTACGATAAATACTGAAAATTACGGAAAAGAACTAAGGAAGCCATAAGGGATCTGTGATTGCTGTTGATACAGACACATTTGGACTAAACAGAAAAGATGAATTATTAATAAATTTTAGCTTGTTACAAAACATGCAGAATAGCAATGTAAAAGAGACTCTAAATCACAGTTTACATGTCCTGGATTCCAGATGAGCTAACACCAAATAATGGCCTGCATTTTGAAAATGACTTGTTTCAGCAATTTGCTTGAGAAAATAGATCAAGCAAAGGAAAGCAAGTCCTTATGAGGCACTGCCACATGGGTTAGCACGAGGACCCTTTGGTAAATATAATAAAGAACCAGAGGTCCAAGAAAACCATGTCTGGTCTTATTAGATTATTACAGCACACTTCTCAGTGCTCTGTTGAGATTTCCTGTTCAAAGAATTGTGGGCAATAAGGGACAAACCCCATAGATATGTTAAGCTGGCAATGTTTAAGTATTGAAAAAGAGCTATTTGTCTAGACATAAAAACAGAACAAATGCTACAAATATAGCCAAGACAAGTGCTGTTGAAAATGGAAGGGAAGGTTAGATTTCAGTCTGATTCTATAGCTACCAATTGAACACAGTGTCCTCTAAGCTGCAATGAGGTCAGATGGCAGAAGCCTTCCAAAGCAGTTTTCCCATTATTGGACCTAAGAAAAAGTTAGGCAAAACTAAGAGGCACTCTGGCTCCATGCATTTTAAGAAACAATACAGTAATATGTTGACAGCATTTATGGCATGACAGAAGCAACAGTTTTGTATTCAAACACCATCCAGCAATAAAAAAGTTTAAATTAAAAGATTCAGTGACTGTAAAGGGAATGACTGTATAACACACGACACAGTCTGAAAACACTGATAGCTACTGACTTTTAGATTAGATGGCTCTAGCTGTGTATTTTATTAACTGACTACTTCAGTTTGCACATGTTACTTTGTGCCAGTTTGCTGTTAAAAGAAATCAGTATAGCAGTTGCTATTGAGTTGTGCAAAACAAGAAGGAGAGTAACCTTTGGGTAATACTGATCCACGTGTCTGCGCTGAAGCAGAAAATAAGTTTGATCTCCTCCCAGCACATCTTTATTTATAATATTACACATCTTGACAGAATTTGGCAGATAAAATAATCTGGTGCCTCTCATTTCAATTAGTTTCAGGTTCCAACTGCTGGATCTGGTTATTATTTTGTCTATGCAAAGAGCATGCTACTATCAGACGGCTTCTCACTTCATAGGTACTTCCACTCTGTGTTCAAGTCAATTATAAACCTTCTGTTAAACAGTTTCAAGCAATTGGCTTTTCGTGGCCTGCTGTCTTTTTCTAGATTTTCAAACCACGAGTCATTTCTGTAGTTCTTCTGCAAACCACCCCCATTCTTTCCACATCCTTCTTCAGCATGGACACCTGATTAGGATGGCCAGAAATAGTTTTGCTTAGCCCAGAGATAACCCCACCTCATGGTCTCATTGCATATGCCATAAAAAATAACACATTTAGCAGCTGCATTGCACTGAGAGCTCCTGTTCAGCTGGGTGATCCCAGCACCCACAGTTCCAGAGACTTTTCAGAGCCACTGCTCTCTGAGAGGGAGTGTCATGTTCCATGGGGACGACTGAGGCTGTTCCCAGTGGCGCGACCTTGGCTCCGTCTCCACTGAAGTGTGTGCTGTTTGAGCACACCAAAAGATGGCTTTGTAAGCTGTGAGTGACCCATTCCACTACACATGGTTACACTGAATCTCTTTTCACCCAAAAACTTTATCAGTCATCTTTCAAATCACTCACAAATAACACTGAACCAAAAGGCAATCTCTGCAGAGCTGCACTAGAGAATAGAACCCCTACAGAATGATAATTTCCAAATAGCAAACAAGACATAGCTAGTTTCTAATAAATTTAAGTTTTCTCTATTTATTTAGTTTACTCCTAATGTTTTAATCTGAATGTTGAGCTGTAGTAAGTTAAATGTCACAGACATATATGAGCAGATTAGGGCAAAATGGCCCCTGTGCAAACTAGGCTTTTAAACACATAGGAAACACCAAGCTCATCTGTCAAGCCATCACCCATAACAAACCATTTACAGACATCCCCACAAAGACCAGTGTGTGCTTGCACAAGATCCTAGCAGACTTCAAATGTGTTTGTGGGCACAGAGAGAACTGATGTCTAATGTCACCAGCACAACATCACTAGAACATAAATACTTGTTACTCCAGCACTTAACTCCTCTTCTGGGACTAGAGAATCTTTGCTCTATGTCACACACTGATCTGTGTCACACGACAGTACAGATAAACAGATGATAAAATGCACTGAAGTGATGATCTGCCTCGAGGGCAAAAACCCAGCTAAACAAAAATCACCAGCAGAGAAGAGAGAAAAGCAGTAATGGTGTTCCCTTTGAGACATTCACCCAGCACTGTGTTTGGGACTTGACTCTCACACCCTTCATTTCAAGTACCTGTGCCTTGAAATCTGCTGCTAACAGAAATTTGGATGGCACCTGTAGTAAGGAAGGCTGGTACATTACATGGGAAATGTTGGATGACCTTGAGGGCTGGTGAAGTAGGAATGGGAAGAAGCTCAAAAGCACAGTGTGTCAAGGCATGTACCTGGGGAATAATAAACAAAACCTCTGCTGTAAACTGGGAGAGCATCAGTAGGAAAGTACAAAGGTGGAGAAAGGCCTGCATGTATCACCCAACTGCAGAGTGGCTGTGGGTCTCCAGTGTGATGCAGCATGAAAACAGCAAATACAACCACAAAATCCTTCAGGCAAGGATTTACCAGCAAGGGCAGGAAACCATCACACCACTTATACAAGGCATTGATTAAACCTTGTTAGGGAATGGTCCTTCTCCTCCATATTTGAGAAAGGCAAGTACAAACAAGAATAGGTGTCAGAAAGGGCTGCTGCACTGATAATTGTTCTTACAGAGGGAGGTCTACAGTAAAGTGTATGTAGAGTGGGAAAAGGAAAACAGAGAATACCATTGCTCTTCATATGTACAGCAAAGAAACAGACATAAACTAAAGGTTACATTTGACTCAAGAACAACTGATGAGTAATAAATATAGATTATAACTCTCAGCACAGTTTCCAGGCATCAAAGAGTCCCACTGTGAAATAAGATAGTGGTGGGAATAACATCTGCATAATCTTCATATTTTTATTACTGAGCTTACTAAGTGACAGTGTTACTTGCAACAAGAGAATACTGTACTGAAAAACTCAGATGGCACGTTTTACTACCATGAGATGCAGAAACTGTTTTGTGATGGAAGTAAGATATGTCTGGGTGATCCTTGGTGTGCACCAGGAGCTCAGAATAAAACCAAGCCCAGATCAAGTAAAACAACTCTGAAAACATATTTTCAGCGACTTAGAAAAGGAGGGACGTGTGGAAAGAGGGAACATGAAAACAACAAGAAAGAGACATTTCTTCAAACACCACCATCCTTACCTCCCATGAGGAAGAGAAGCCCTGCCACATACTGCATAAGGCCTCGATCCCAGCAGCACCCCAGCACGCCGATAATCCATCCGAAGAGGATGATGGCCACGGCCATGCCCATGAAGCCAGCTGTCATCCTGCGCAGGTCTGCAGTGGGGGAGGCAGAAAAACAGCATGAGTGGGAACAGTGGTAAATCAGCACCATCAGGGTCCCTAACAGCCTTAATCCAAAATGCCACTGGTCTGCAAGGACTTCAGTGGGTGTGGATATAGGATGATTTGAGTAAGGATGATTCAGAGCAAGGATAAACCATAAAATTAAGTCACTAGCTTAGGCTGGGAAGAGAGAGAGCAGGTGACTATTTTACCACACAATGAAGCTCAGTGCAGATGCACTCAAGTGACTTGTGACAGCTTAGGAGCTAGAAGTTGTAAATTGGCCTCAGTGCAATGTTGTGCCTAATAACTCCAGCCTCTGGGCACTAGCACAACATCTGTTTACATCTTGCCTTCTCATCTCTGTCCATTACTCCAAAGGATGTCCCTGCTCAAACTGGTCAGCAAAGCAGTTTCTGTTTTTGTGCCAGCACAGACACGACAGAGGATTCACCTCCTTCCTGACCCTCTGTGTGATCTCGGGCAAGTCCCTGAGCCCCTCTGGGCCACAGCTTGCCACGTGCAAGTAGGGCCATGGGGCCCAGTGGCGGTGGCAGGGAAGTGCAGTGCCTGCAGAACAGCGAGGCACAGCGACACTCCGGTGTCAGACATCAGTAAAGGCACTGCAGGTACAAGGCTGGGATGGAGGACACATCATTGTCCTCTCCTGCACCTACATGGTGACCTTGCCAGGTGATTTTGGGTGAGGACATTTCCAACTGCTCCAGGGAGCACTGAGTAGGAGGAGGGCAGGGTATTTTTGCTCTTCAAGTGAGGACTGAGTACATCTGATGTGTGTGAAAGGGGCTGACCTTCATTTATTTCATACATGAAGGAAAAGGGTGCTCAAGTCCTTTGAAATACCTATTGAAAGGTATCCTTAAATAAAGACCTGGCTATATCTGCCTTCTGCAAAAAGGATGGGACTATGGGACTGCTGGGAACACTCTTTCTGCATGTGCTGGGAAAAAATTCTTCACAATTGGTTTAGATGTGAAATCTGGGCAGTGAGACCACCTGGCAACTGAAAGAGCAAGGACTCTGTGAGCTAAAGAGCATCTTCACACCCTCAGATAATGAAACAGATGGGGGCAGCTTCACTAACATTTGATTATTCCCTGTCCCCCCCTTCACGCATGCATAAAAAGTTTAAGTGCTGATATGTCAAGAGTATATGTACAGAGAAAATTCCAGCCAAGTCAACTCTCTAAACATTTGTTTCCTTCTTGAAACATTTTTTTTTGCACAGCAATGATTTTACTTCTTTTTTTTTTCAACAAACAGAATGCTTATGACAGAGGAGAAAGATTTGAAAACTGTGAATCATCCACCAGTCTCTATGGCAGCTTTTCTCCTTGGCTGGCCTTTGACTATCTCTCAGTTTCTGTTATTTTTTATGCTTTTCCCACAGTGGATAAAAGGACCAGTAATACCCACAGAGTAGATTCAATGCATTTTGTGAAGAGAGATAAATTACAACCATCAGAGACTTAGAAAACTTCATCTTCAAGATGCTAAGTGTCCACAAAGTCTCCAGGTATGCTGGGACACAATGACTTGAAGGCAGTGTACTCAGTTCCATGTTCATTACAGCACTTTGCATGCAAGATCAAGTTGCAGAACAAGTTGCAGAACACAACCCCTCCCCTTGAAGCTATAACTCCTTCCTCTAGGTTGTCACTGATTCTCCAAAGAGTCTCTCTGACAACATAAAGATAACCAGGTCTTCAGCCCACCAGTAACCAGGCCCTTTTAACAAGATACACATCTGAAAATAAGAACTTTTATCTTAGGTTTTATGATTGTCCCACCACATTTGAGTATGTTCAAGGAGTTCTAGTATTAAAAAGAAAAAGAAAAGAAAAAGTATTTCCTGCAGAAACTTGTACTTCTCCCAGGCAATGTCTCTGTTCCTTGGGAATATCTCAAGAGTGTTTTCTAAAACAAGCAATAAGTGTAGGTAAGCATCTTTGATGGCCCAGTGTCTTCCTACTTTTTCAGTCCATGAAGGCCTGGGCTCAATTGGGAAGATGAATGAAAACATGAAATCTTTACTGTTTCCCATGTCATCTTCCATACCAGCATGGCACATCTCTCTGAGGTTCTGCACAGCCTACAAACCCCTTCCAATTTAACTTGTGGCTGCTCACTCCAAGTAACACCATTTACCTGTCCTAATGGAATCATAGCCTAACAACCTGCTTCTAATGACTTCAACTTAAAGAACTTTATTCAGCTACAAGATCCAGAGCCCCTCAGACCTACCCCAATGCCTGGCTGATGGACAGTTTTCATAGGCCCCAGCATGGATCACAAGCCTCCCCACATCTTTGTATACCAAACTAAGGAATGGTGTTTGTCCTGGTAAAATCTGTGAATTTTGCCATTAAACAGAACACTTAAAGGAGCAGGACCAAGATTTCTAGGCCAAATTTTGATGTCTATTTCCCTTGACCTCTCTTGCTAATGGAGCCTGAAATTCTCTTTCTAACAACCCAGCAAAATCCAAATTGAACTTCTTTACATACTCTTAGTTCTCACAAGTGCAGTGAGTTTAGTTTAAGATTGCCACTGCTTAGGCCAGTTGCAAATCTGCTTCTTAAAGTCCATCCATTAGGAATTATCTGAAACAAATAAAATCTACATTTTCTTTTCTATTTAAAACTTTTTGGCTTTTGTCCTGCCATAACATTCCTTGAGGGAAGCCCTTGCAAATGGCATTGCTGGGAAAAGGAGGTCGTAAAATTGCTTTCAACAACAGCCTGCACTTGTCCAACGGGATCTTCCTGGTGCCTCTCACCTGTCAGTGGTCACATGAAGCTGAGGTCAGTGATGGGATCAAGTGTATTCAAAGTGATTCCTTTGTAGAAAAATACTTAATGGATGCAAACGAATCATCACCCTCAGGCTATTTTGAGGAATAGGAGCCTATATTCCCTGGACTCAATCCCTATTAATAGGCTTGTTTGTGATTACTGTTTTGTTAGTGTGGTGCTTGACATGGTAAGGACAGAAGAAAAGCAAAGATTTGCATTGTGTACTCGAGGCAATATCCAAATTCGTTCTGCTAATTGGGGATGGAGGGATGACATATAAATAAACAATAGCTCATCAGTACAAATTGATGGGGTTTTGTCTGAGTTTGATTGACACTGAAAAGACCCTTCCTGAAAAGGTAAAAAGGGTCATTGCTCTCATGTAACACCACTTTATGACGTTTGAGCACAGTCTAGGTTTGGTTTATTTTTCTGAAATTGCTTTTATTTATTTTTAGACTATGAAATTAGTAGTTCTCTACATTCTTTCTCTTTTTGAAAACCTTTCTGAGTAATAGGATCTCAGGGTCACTGCATGACACCACCAATCAACTGAAGGAGTGACTATGCCAGCAAAATGCATTGTTGAATCTTATACAGCCAAATGGGAGCTGCAACAGCAAACAACCTTCTCTCAGTGCATTCATGGGCAGTGCTTAGCAGGTCCTACAGCTGATCCTCTCCTGGGTACCCATCCCAAGTCCTCACCCTGTAACAAAGTGCACAGATTGCAGGGACACTGAATTCCCCTTCTCAACCATCTAGCAAACCAAGCCTTTAGAAATGTAGCTACAAGGTGCCAGTAAGGAATGTATTACATTGCTTATTCCATAACCTATAATACAGAAATTGATTTTTAATGCTTTGCTTGCATGACCACTAATTTCAATGGTTTACTGTGTGGACATAGATACATACATCACTTGTGGGTGAAAATGCAGTAACATCTTTCCACACATTTTTTAGAAACACCTTCTTCATTTTCACCTTTTTCTTTCTGATGTTGACTAAAAGCTTTGAGTGAATATCTTCTCTTTAGGAGACATTTCATATCTAGCAGTGCTATAGGTCCTGCTTCATGTAAAAGGCAGGGAACTCAGTCCTGACTCAAGAGTAATGTGGGTCATCAAGCGAGGAATACAGGTATCATGTTCATGTAGGCTGGGAACAACAAACTCCTTGGAGCATTGGAGAAGGGACAAGGAATGGAGTAATGCAAGTCCCATGATGGAAGTTGAAATGGTAAATTTGAAAGCCACATGCTTTGTGAATCATGATGAAAAGAGAAACATTAGCATTTTAGACAACGTCCTTAAAATACAGACAGATTCTCATAAACCAACATGCATTTTCTAAAAGCATTTTAGTTTTCTGCTAGGATATTAACTCTATCAGTTTCCTGAAGATAAAGGAAGGCAGAAAAGCTGATTAAGAGTCATTTATTTTCAAGCAACATGGGATGGAAAGTTCTTTCTGTCAGTTTGCAAATGCCCCTGCCCTTCCTTTCACCCTGATATCTGTCCATCTGTATTTGTTATGAGCAATAAAGTAATTCATACTGGTTATCACGTTGTGGAAGAAGTTTCACACCCCAGCAGCTGCAAACATAACGAGTTCTGATTCAGCTTTGCTTCTTGTAAATTTCAATATGCCTTTCTGACTTCTGATGTTATGTCCTCTTTCTTGAAATTGCAAGTCATCTTTCCAAAGCAAGGGCTCACTCTTCCTGTTGATTTCTATCTTCCTTTCCACAGAATTTAACAATGCTTCCAAAAACCTAGAGATTTCTTTCCTCACAACACATACAGAAAGGAGCCTCTTATGAAAGATGGGGAAACCAAATCAAGAATAATCAACATGCCCCCAGCTACATGAAAAGTTATGGAGAGTGTATAATTAAATCTGTATTATCATGATTTCTGGACAGCCCTTGAACCACAGAGCTTTTGCTTTCTGCTTATTGTCAAGTGTTTGCTAACAGATCAAACTGCAGTGCTTGTTATCAGGCCCTCAGAAAGTGCAATATTGCTGCAAATAGTATTTCAGACAGTCCAGCCTACACGTCCTCCTTCCTTCTCCCAATAGAGGAAGGTCCGCAGGGATTAAGGACCCTGAAATCCGTATGCAGAATATCTAGAACAGCTTAGAAGACGTTCTGGGTATAGCACAGCTCTTTCCTGAGGTGTCCCAACAAATGGGAAAATCCAAAAGCAAATCACAAATGTATTTCTGTGCCCATCTAGGAACAGATGTCAGGATATGGTAACGTCACAAGTAGAAATAGACTGGGATGGCGTAATTCTTTAGCATAATCCTTCATTGCAGGTCACTGTGACCTATACCCTCCTGTACTAAATTCCCTCTGATTTGTCTTTACCAGGGATCAAGAACATTTGTACTTGAAAAGAGTCAAAATCACTCCTTTTTTCTTCCTTTTCCAAACAAATGTAAGTATTGGAAATTGTTCAAGAACAGCACACAGCCCTAAGCACAATTTACCAGATTTCAGAGAGCTTTGTTTAAATTACTTCTCTTATAAAGAATCAGCAGCACAGAGGTATCTTTCTCTGACATAATCCCTTCTCTTATCTCACCCTGAAACTTCAGGGAGGGGAAGATAGAATTGGACAGATATGTCTTTTATTGAATGCCAGCCCTAGCAGCTTCCTGGTACAATGAACAAGTGAGTGTTAATGCAGGTGATTTTGAGTGGCATCTTCTGGCTCTCACTATTCTCTCTGCTGAGCTTGGAACTGTATCTTGGATGAGGTTGGCAAATAGAGGGTGAGAGTTTTAATCTTTTCTTTCCACTTCGGGTATGAAGAGATAAGAAAAGAAATATGTATTAGACTACCTGAGACTCTGTTAAAATCTCTGAGTGCCTTTCACTGGATCATGTGGCAACCCAATCCTCAGTTTAAAGATTACTCTAATGCAGTCTCAATGAGTACAACCCACTTCAACCAAAGTAACAGTAGATTATATTTACAGGTAAGTATCTGTACCAAAGAGACTCAGAAATACACATGACACAAACATACATTAAACACAACTCTCTCAAAGCTGAGAGAAAGAAGAGCAGAAGACTCTCACAAAAAGGGAAAGCAGCTCTGTCAAGGATGAAATGAGCCTTCATATCTCAAAAGGTACAATGGCCTTCATAAGACACATGCATAATTTCTCCTAAATCACAAAATCCCATCACCTTCTGTTGTCTAGAGATTGTTATTTGTGTGATAAACTGTTAAGTGGTTGATTGCCAGCAATGTATGAACCCACCTATATGGAAAAGCTGATAGGAAGCTTTGCAAGCTGGCTGTGGTCTGTGCTAATTAACACTCAGGATGAGGTGTATGGAAAATGGACATCATGAGATTGATTTATTCTTGTTAGGATGGCCCACCTGTATGGATTTCCTCAGTCAGAGTTCTTAAGTGTTCTCACAGCTATTTAAAACAGAAACAATCACAAAAGGAAGGTGCCAGCTACGCACTGCTGGCACTTCAGTCTCCCTGCCTTCGTAAGAAATCCCACAATTTCAGAGTCAGGCGAAGAGTTCATCAAGGGAGGAATGAAGTCATGTCTTCTACAAAGGCTGATACCTTCAGAGGTTTATGCTGGCAAATAGCAAACCCCACATGACACTGCAATTTCTTATCTCTGGTGAACTGTCAGAAAGCACCAGAGGAAAGGTGGTGTCCCAGTCCAGGCCACATACTGGTGTTACTGTCTGAAAGCAATTCCTCTCCTATTTAGGGAAAATTACAGGGGCCTAAGAAATTCTGTAGTGTTTGAAAGCACTGTCTGCAGCTCAAATACCAAGTTCTGATTTTATTCTTGCCTTTTGCTCATGTAGAGCAGAGAAGAGGCAAAAGAGAAGCCCTAGATAATAAGGGAGGGATTTAAGGAGGCACTAGAAAAGGAAGGAAACAAGGCTTGTTTAAGTACAGGGCAGAAAAGAGTAAGAAAAAGCGTCTCATGAGGGCAAAGAGATGGATTTGTCTTGAAGACACTGTATGGTATTAGAGAGCTCAATGCATAGAGGGGACATTTGTACAGCAGGAATTTAACACATCTGAAGCAGTCCTACTGTGGAAGGCGCAAGTCTTATGTCCTGGGAGAAAGATGGCTGTGAATACCATCCCATAGAAGGGTTCAGCCTTTTGCTCCAATCCTATTTTCCCTTATGCTCAAAAAGAAACTTTGGCCAGAGAAGAAAAGGGTTATTTTTGGTATTTGTTGTGTTGTTAGTCAGCTCTGAGTGACAGCAGGCTAGGAAGAAAGGAAAGGCTTTGCCCTTACAACCCCTGATCTAGTGGGCCAGAGTAGCTGAGCCTATGCCAAAGCATCATTCAGCTCTACTCTGCTCTACTCTACTCTGTCATACCCTATTGTAGCCTCCCCTACACCATTCCCTCTCCTTCTCTGGTTCTGGTGAGGAGATTTTCTCGGAAAGTACCTGAAGCTGATAATTTATATTTCTTCGGTGAAGTTCAAGAGCTGATCTTAGAGAGTGTTTCTCTCTCCAGATTTATTATCCATGCTTTTAACACTGCAATATATGATTATCTAGGAATATTTCCAAGCTTTGGTCCCAGCAGAGTACACTTGCAATTTGCCCAGTCAACCCTTTCATCTTTCTTTTCCCTCTCTCTTCAGAAACAGGGAAGGAAGTCTGAGGCACCTGCAATTTCGGCCACTCTTCTTCATATTCATAACTTTAATCCTTGCTGCTCCTGCTAGGTGAGGCCACACAAAGCAAACATTTCTCAGTTGTGACCAAGCTAAGAGGCTTTTCCTTACACAGCTTCCATGGATTATGCAGGTGTTGAAAAATCTGAGGCATTTGAAATAAAATGGATTCTGCTCAATTTCAGTGAGGACTTTGAGACTTCATGACATCAAAGCTATGCTTTTTTCATTTTTCTTCCCTCCTGTACTTTTGAAGAGCTCAGATAGTACATGCTTCTTTTTGCTGGTCATCTCTTATTGGAAGTGACCTCTACCTGGAGCCACCACAGCACAAGTATGATCTTGATGGGGGGGAAGGACAACACAGTCCCTCAGCATCCCATTAGCCTGACCAGAGGGATCCTTCCTGGAGGATGCAAGGCACCATCTCCCTGCTCCCACCACTTCCACCCCTGGTGGCAGTGAGAGGGGCTAGGTGGAAAGCCCATTTTTAAATGGAAGTTTCCCTGCATTCTCCAGCAGTCTGGAAGAAATCTGTGGTGGGCTCTGGGTTCAGGGCAAAGGTGATTCCCTTCAATGTAAAGTGCTTTCAGTGCTGCTGAGAAGCGCTGCCCTGACACCACTAAGACTGAATACTCCATTTGTCCCCCCACAAGGTACAGTGCACAGGAGGCAATGCAGAGCAGGGCAGCAGGGCCAGCTGCATCACACAGCCCTGCTGCCAGGCTGTCACAGGCACCTAGAGATGCCTTGGGGGTAAGGAACTGAAGATCAGTGAAGAGCTCAGTGAGCTCTGCTTTCCCTGAAATTAGTGGGAGGCTTGGGCGCTCCAAAGCTTTCCTCTGAAAATCAGACTTTCTCCTGTCTCCCAGGGGGGCTGTGGAAGCCAGTTCATCACTTTTTCTTCATCGGCATTCAGATAATAATGACATACAGCAACAGTTGCAAGAAAATAATCTGGACAAAGGAAGCCCTCTAACCTATTCTATATACTTGTTACCTTATTATTTATTTTACAGAATTGCCTTTCTGTTGTGAGCAGACTCTGCCCTGTTACAGTCTGCTTTTTATATGCTGGTCACCACCACAGTATCTACATATCCACTAAACACATGGAATTTTATTAAGATTTAATCTTCTGTTATTATCTCTTGAACAACTTCTTGCAAAGGCGGATCAGGCTCATCAGGGCCAGAAAGAAGCAGAAGAAAACACAGAGCCACTTTTTTCTTTCCTTTTTCTTTCAGTGAGGAAAGAAGAGTGGACAAAACCAGATGGATAATTGAAGAGAGTGTTGAGAAAAACTAAAGAAAAGCTTGCATTAAAGATGACAAATGGAGTGTGACAAGAAGGAAAAAACCACAGTTGTATGTAAAACTCCAGTATCAGACAGTGTTAAGTATAAAGCAGATTTACCCTAAGCTTCTCCCAAAGATAAATGAAGTTGGAGATGTGCAGCAATGGAGCAGAGGAGAAGCAGGAGGGGTAATACAGAGAAAAGAGAGACTTGGTAACAGCACCTTTGTTTTATCTTCTTCCCTCTACATTTGACTTCTCTCCTCTGCAGCCTATCCCAGCACCAAAGCCTTGCTCACAATCAGAAGCAACTAAAACATTATGCTAAAGGTTTTTCTTCCTTTCATCCCCTGCCCCAACTCCTGCACGAGCCTGAGCAAAATCCCAGCACAAAGCATTCAGAGTAGCACGTTTGATAAATGGCTGGCATGAAAAAGGCTGGAGGTGGAGGGATGGTATCTCCACTTTATCAGTGCCCCAGCACTCTGTTCAAATGTACTCATTCCACAGATCCCAGCATTAAACATTTTCATTCAGGAACTCTGAAAGATGCATTCTTGTTTTTAAAAAGACTTTTTAATGCAAGTGAGGCTGGGCTGAGGTGTAGGAAGAAAGGAAGGAGGGTGGAGGAGAAGGAGGGAAGAAGTAAAAAAAGACATTTATAGCTCTGAAAAACACTGTCCCTTATGGAGAAATTTTGATTTTGAAGTTTACTCTTCTATTAACATTTAAATTGAAAGGCGTTTCTTCCAAGCTCCACATAGGGAACCAGAAAATCTGCATTTAAATAGATACAATTTAAATGTGGGGAAAAATATATATCAGCATTGAATGCTTTCTCATTTGTCTGAAAAGAACTTCTCTTATAGATGATTATTAATTTTTTTTCTTTTTATTTGTCTGTGTGCTAAAAAGAGAAATTGGAAGTACATTAAAATTCTGCTTGGCACAAGGAAGAGGTGGGGGATGGTTGCTTAATTGACCCAGCTCCTGATTCTGAGCTCAGATTTTCTCCAGGAGGGCTGCTGGAGCCAGCAGGAGGCAGTCCAGCCTGCTACCAGGGTCAGAACCAAGAGGGGCTTCTCCTGCCTCGTCCTGGAGACACTGCACCCATAACCATGGGGCTCCAACTCCCACTGCAATGCCCATCTCACTGGGGATGCCACCAGGTCCCAGCTGGAGAATCAGACACCTCTGTGGCTTCAGGACACCATGTAGAAAACAGGGACATGCACCTCTTAAAACCCACTGAAAGTCAGGCTTTCTGTGCCTTGGTTCCCATGAACTGGAAAAATCTCACCTCACTAGGTCATTTTGAAGATTGATACATTAAGGACTGCGAGTTAGGTTCTCTGTAGTGATAGCCCCAGAAGCCCTAAAAAGGCCTTGGACAGATAAAAACTGCAACATGGTAATTTTTTCAGTGGTGATTTTGAACTCAATCTGATTAAATCCAAAAAAGCACAGAGCTGTAAATAAGCAAAACAGTAGCTCTCACCTAAATACAGGCACCTAAAAACTTGGGGAGAGCAACTGGAAATCATGACTCTTTCGAGGCCAAGCTGATATCATGGAACCAAGAATCCACAGTGTCCCACTTTGACACTGGGTTTTCATCAGACCCAATTTTTGCAGCATGATCTCGTCCCTAGTCACTGGGTCGGTGAAGATGAACATCTGTTGTCCCTCAACACTCAAATGGATTTGGCCAACTTGCTCCCATTGCCTCTTCCCCTCCCTCTCCCAGCTTGCTGGAATCTCACAAAGAACAGCCTCATTCTTCACAGGGTCTCCAGCTGATTATTCTCCTATGCAGATGGCAACCACTTTCTGAAAATATATATGTGACAAGAAGTCATGTTTAGTAGAATAAGCAGGTGCCTGGAAAATGGATTTCCATTTGTCCTTCCCTGCCCCTCTCCAAACCCCAATCATTTCCGTGTTAATAAGCTCGCTGACTATAATGTGGCACTAACCTTTCACAACTGATGCCAGTGACATTTTGACAGTTCCACATATGGGCCTGCCAAAAGCAGAAGGAAAATAAATTTGCAATTTGGTAAAAAGCTGGGTGAGCAGCCAAAGCAGCTTGGGGGAAGGAGAAAAAAACTGCCAAAGAGCCAAACAAAAGCCCGCTGCACAGATGTTACACACAGCAAAAAGGAAAAGCACATCCACAGCTGGAGTCCCCCTACAAATATGTGCTTGGGAAAAAAGCCTTAGGCACCTATTAAGTCCAGTCTAGCTTGGGATGCCTCCCAACAGATTCCCCTCACATGGCAAATCTAGAAGTCTCTCCTAGCAGAAGGGAAATGGGACGAGGCCTTCAATCTGTACAAACTATCTGGTTAACATCAGCTATCACAGGAGTCAGCAGCTGCTCTAACAAGGAATCTTCAGTATTTCTGCCAATGTGACCAGCTATGGGGAAACAACTATTTTCTAACACTGTTTTTTGGGGTGTCTTGGAATTTTCAAAGTATCATTGCACAGAACATCACTGACTGTTCACAGATTGACTCAGCTACTCAGTGCCTGTATCACACCCCAGCTTCTTCAAATGATATATATTGAATCTCATAATATTTAGCTAAAAAATAACTTCCAGAAAGAAGTCCAATCATCATATGACAAGATGAAAAAAAGAAGAATGTTGCCTTAGCAGTTTGTTCAGGTGGTTAATTAACCCCCAGTCTGGAGGGGCAATCTGTTCTTTCAGTTGGATAGGTCCAGTTTCTGCTGCCAGGCAGTAACTGATAGGTGGCAAAGTAAGTGGTGATGTGATCAGTCCCCTTCCTTCTGATTGCCATTTCAGCAACACTGAAATAATTTTTTTCCTGAAATTAGAGGACTATGGCTTTTATGATGGTATACTGATGCCTTGATGGAAAAAGCAAAGGTGTGTTTGCTGTATTTGTGTATGCAAATAGTTGTGTGTTGTAATGGTATAACTGATGTACAAGGCTAACTGGAGATGTAAAATTAATATTAAAAGATAATGGTTTATTGAATTTTCTTTAGGACAATGTGAGTCTTCTTAGAAGACCAGACAGAGGGGCATCACAAGGGTCTAGATAAGCATACCCCAGCTTGCAACTGAGAGGCAATGGAGCATGCTCTTCCCATATTCAGAAACACAGAGCCAAATGTGGAGCCCAAAGGAGCTCTAACAGACCCTAAAATACTCCCTAAGCAAGTGCAGGGGAGCCATGGGCCAGCAGCTGCTGGTGGAGGTGGGCTGACACTGAAAGCACAACTTCAGAAATCTGTGTCTTTGCACAGGCTGAGGAGAGTAAGCCTGATGAAAATGTCAGATACGCTTTCTTCAAAACGTTTTCCCTGAAGAAGTAACTGTAGGGCAGCTGCTGGACCACTGTACTAACCAGGCTCACAGGGAGTGTGAACCTTTTCGAAGTAATGTCACTTGGTAGGCAGGGGACTGTGCCCAAGGCTGGACCATACAGGGATGTTTGATGCTGCTGCAGGATACAGGTGACTGCTTCCAGCGTGGCATTTGTTGGGAGCTACAACTGATGGAATTGGGAGGATGATGGAAGTCAGAAGTGCAGAGTGTCCAGTGGTTGTGACAGAGAGCACACTGGATCTCACTATGGTGAGCTTGATTGGAAACCATTTACCTGTCAGACTGGGAAACAGCATGGAGCTGCTTCCAAAGGCAGTATCATAGCTCTGACTCATTCTGGCAACACATTCCTTCATCTAAAATAGCTGGTAGAATCCAGCTTGGCATGTGAGACTATCTGGCCTCATCATATAAAAAAAAAGTGGGAATTTAGTCATTATTTGGCCACAGCTCTACAAGCAGGTGGGGTTTCCACACATGGCATGGGACAGTGAGCCTCTACCTTGCTCTAGCAATGCTGCTGACACAGAATAACCTGTAGGTGTTTAGCCAAAGCTTTCTCCTAAAGTCAGCTTGATTTCAGTTTTGCAGAGGGCCTCCCTGTCCCAGCACTCATTTCCCTAGAGGGCTTCATTTCCTCCCCTGACTTCCCAAGCTGCTAATGAGCCTGTGCTGCTATTCACACTTTTTCAGGAAAGACCTGTCCTTGCACAGCATTCCCTGATGGCAGCAGCAGTGGAAGCACTGCTTAGCAGCAGATTTTTCATTGGCTTGTATCAGTAGTCCTGCTGCTGATATAATTTCACAAGCCCACACCAAACTGGGGCAACTGTGGGAGATTTTCTGAGAAATGACCACATGCTAATGGAAATTGTCCAGTCTAAACAGCCTCCATGCACTGACTGACAGGGTAGGAGAGAGAAAAATCTTGGAGCTGTCTGTGGTCTCACAGGACCTGTTACCTTTTCATGGAAAGCACCCCTTGATCTTTGCTAAGGAGAACAGTGAGTGCTGCTAATGCAGCAGAGTCCTGCTGGCAGCACTCTGACTCAGATCACAGAGTGGTGTGAGGCCATGGGATGGGGTTGAGGTCTCTGAAGGGACTGATATTTGCATGGCAAACAGGATGGAAGGGCCATAATTTTCTAGAATATATACAAGTATATATTCTAGAAAATTATCTAAGATCAAAGCCCAACAAACAATTCCCCCCCAACACCACCAACAAACCCTGGTGTTGTTTCTTCATACCATCTGTCTTTCAACTATCATCCCAAATGGTGGATTATTGTTGCTGCCATGTACCCAACACCCCCAAAAGTAAAGTCCTTCTGCACCTCTGTGTCTGAAGTGTGCAGAATGCACAGCAATGTGGAGACAGATCTGACCATCCCCCATCTACCTCATCAATCAGCCAAGAGCAGGGCTGATTATGTGTTTGGAGACAGGCAAGAAGAGAGACGGGGAAAGCAGTGACAGTTATAAATGTTTTGCCACCTGAATGTGACATTAATGTATGTGTGCAGTGTGTTCACAACGTTAGGTATTTGTGCACAACCCTAATAAATACCATGTTTGACAGCAGTTTCACAAAACCACTCAATGAGCTGGAAGAACATGCCATGAGACAGAGTTTGTAGTTTTACTGTGAAAAAAAGAAATATCCCTGTTTTAGTCAGATCCTTGACATAGTGGAAATCTAGAACAATTCCAATGAGCTCCATATAAAGTTTAATTACTCAAAATCATCCTGAGATGACCAGAAAGATAAGTTATAAAAGCCTGCTCCATAAACCACATTTCATTTCTATGCCTCAGACGAGAGCCTTAGTAAGCTTCTGAGTTAGAAAGACCAATGTAGGATGCATGGCATTGCAACACCTCCATCTCAGGGACCCTTTTTGGGGGAAGGCAGAGTTATCCTGTTTCTTCATTGAACGATGATCCGGTGGCTGCACTCCATAGTCAGAAGTTCATCATAGTACACGACTTGCCCCATGAGTTCACCTTGAAGGCCAAGTCTGTGTGGCTGATGTAGATCAGAGATGTTTTTAACACAAGTTGAAAGCTGACTGGAAAACTACCCTGGCAATTTCCTCAAACTGCCCAGGGGCTGTGGTGCTGCATGTGGATACATGAGGGCCTGACAGGGTGGTGTCCTCCCTGAGGGGCAGCCTCACATCTCCTTGTCAGCAGAGCACCCCAAAAGCAGTGGCATGTGTCTGTGTAGTTATCTGCTTGATTCTGCCTCTCTATTGTTTTTGAGATGTTACAAAAAAGGGAAAGTTAAGTATCATTTAAAAATGTTTATATACTCCATATAAAAAATCCTAAAGGTCTCATATGGGTATTTTCTTATAATAAAGCTTCTGACTTTTCATTTCAAATAGGTTTTTTAAAAATTGCACTTACATTTCAAAGAAAAAAGATTCAAAAGTGTTAAGACAATCAAAGCCCCTCAATTCAGCCAAAACTCTACTGACTGCTCCAAAATAAACTGATGTTCATTTTGCTGAAGAACTTTTAAAAGCCACCTGCAGCCCTTCCACCATGCTGTTTTATTCACTTTGCCTTTCCAGCCAGAAAGCCCTTTTATTTCAACAGCTCTGTCCATCAGTGCAGCACCTGAGCAGTGGCAGAGGGCTAATAATATCCCTGGCTAGAACGAGAAAGCTAAACTAGGAAGCCAAGCTTTGACAGAGGTGGTAAAACCAGAACTGATTCTCAAATATTTTGTTTCTGAGATGACATATGGTTCCATTTTTGTGCCTCCACACGAGTGACTCAATTGATTTGGGATCTGAAATCCTTGTAGCACATTTTCTCACTTTTAAGAAGCATCTTGGTTCGTCTGTATTGGCTGGTTTGCTCACTTGCTAATGGGTCTCCCTAGATCTGATACAGCATTTGAAGCTATGGTGGGTACATATGTGAAGGAGGGGGAACAAATGGAGGGAAGGGCCCACTGTGCATTGCTAACAGTCACACATTTCCAAAACCTCTGCTTAGGAGATCCCTAATTCACTTAACCTCTTTTATCTCATCATGCACTATGAGATGCTGAAAGGCAAAGAAAAGATTGCAGGCAGCTCTGCTACACTTGCACATCAAAACACACGCCTCAAGCTGGTACAGAGCAGCAGACATACAGTAAACACATTTGTGAGAGCTGGAAAAACAGCTTTTGATTGGGAAAGAAGAGTTTTCCTCCTGGTCGGGTAGTGCTCATGCTTGTGCAATAAGGAAAAAAACAAACCAGAAAACTCAAACTGTTTCAGGAAGCTATACACACTGGGGCCAGGATTCACTTCTACTGCTCTCCACTGGGCTACAGGCAAGATTTATCTCCCTTTGTTCCTTAGTAATTAGCAGTACAGCACAAGGCAGACAGTTGTGCCTCAGACAACAACGACCTGCACCTTTAAAAGAGCTTATTCTGCCAAATGCTCAGGCACCAGAAGATGAGATGCATTTCATCAGGGTTCAGAATCCCATTCCCTTTTCCTTTGATTGAGACCTGTCTGCCTAGAAAGCCAAGACACAAATCCAATGCAGGCCAATATCTGTATTTTAGGAAAATATACCACCCTTCCCTCTACAGCTGCCAACCTGACCCCTCGAGCCATGTCCCCATTGTCCCTTCCATTTGTCCCTCTATCCCCATCTCTGGTGCAAATCCCTCCTTTTTTCAACCTGCTCTGCTCTGCTTGTCTTCATTTTGCATTGTCTTTCCTTCTCCTTTCTTAACACACACCTCCCTTTCCTTCTTTACATCCCCCTATAATTTCTTCCCATCGCCTTTCTTTCTCTCTCACTAGGCTGACACATCTTAACACCCTCTCTGTGACTTTCAAGACATGTGAAAAGCTGTAGTCAGGGATTAGATTCCTTATCAGGTCAAAAGAAAATATTAGGGAAGTCAGTGGACGGATGCAATGATTATGGTTCAGTGTGGACAAGAATGACATCAGTCTCTATAGTCCCAGATGGAATTTAAATTGTTGGTAAAATGCATCATCACTGATTTTCCACTTCCTGCCTTTGTGCTATCTCTCCAGGGTTAAGGTAAGAGAGTTTGGGTACCTTATCTCGGCATTTCTTATCTCAGTGTAGTTGCTTTCTCTTATATATAAAGTCAGCTATGAATATCTGGAATTTGTGCAGTTAGATATTGTCCTCTACTATTTTTACTGCTAAAATAGTACAGTAAAGAGTATTAACTGTAACAGCACTTGATGCTTTGCTTAACAATTTTTTTACTGTGCTTGCTTTTGTTATTTTTTTAAATCACATCTAGGGAGGCATAAGAAAGCCCAGGAGAACCTAGCTTCTGATATTTCTAGTGGCTTGATGTCCTGAAGTACTATATCTCCTCCTAATTTAACCTTTTTCGGACATATTCACTGTGTTGCTGTGGTGCCACACACACAAAGCACACTCCTGACTTTGCTTTTTCACCTTTGAACAATGTTTTCATCTAGGGCCCTGCACAGGAGCCTATCACTCAGCAAGGGCATGCTCAGCTGAGTCTCAGTGTCTCTGTGCAGGCTCCATTCTCCCAGAGGCAGTGCTCCAGCCACAGGGAGCCACCCCCACGCTTTTCTGGGTCAAAAATGATGTCATATCCCTACCAATGGGATCTCCTCCTTCAGGGGAGGGACAACCACTGTCCTGCTGTGTTCAATAAGCCACAAAGGAAACACAGCAACAGCTTGGGCTCCTTTGTCTGCAAATCCAAGTGACCCAAGTCTGGCACAGACCCTGATAACCACAGCATCTAGACATCATTAACAACTTAGCTTAATTACATCCTAATTTCTTTACAAAGAGCCCATAAGCAAGATTTCAATTAATTTTAACTATATATAAGTTTAACATGTCTCTATCATTCCATTAAGATGATCTGGGACAAGACAAAGATAAACATAGATGTTAACATTCTATAAAGCATGAGATTTTTAATTAATTTTAACAAAAAAATTAATTATCAAGTTATTTATAAAGCTCATAAAATTCATTTTTTTACTCACAGAATGTACTATCTGTACATTTGGGATAGTTTGTTCTGTCCCTCAAACAAAACAGAGATTCTCAACCCCTTTTGATCTAATCTGGTTTTACCATGGAGCATAATCAGCAATTCTTTTTAAAAAGAGCTTTGGAACTCTCAAATCAAAAATCCATCTGAGTGCAGTCTTATTAATGTTTTCAGTGAACATTTTTGTTATCATGTGAAGAGCAAAATAAGGTTTAGCTCCAGCAGGAGCCTGTTTGTCTAGACCAAAACCTTGTCTTGCTGGAAGTAACAGCTGGAAATACACCACACCCTTAAAATGAAGCTCCTTTAAACACAAGTTCTGCTCTGGCCCAAAGGAAGTCACTACACTCCCAGGACAGGGTTTGAAGCTCTGCAGGCACATCACTGAGCAGGCATTTTCAAGTAAAGAATTCCACACAAGAAATCAGAAGATTCATCAGTCTGTGGAAGAGGATATGTCCTGAGTGGAGACTTCAGATGCATTTATTAAGAGGGCAGCTCAGCTTCAGAATTTCCAGGTCAGGGTTTGCTGGTCATTAAAGCTGCCCTGTTTGCTGGCTGTTAATTTTAAACATGACTGTATTAGCAGCCAACAGCCTCCCACGTGGCACTGTTGAGCCAGCAGCCAGAGAGATGTCACTTGTAGAGACACTCAGAGCCTGAGGGTGGCATCTCCAGGGTCCCACATGCAGAGTCTGACTGCGCCCACCTGCAATTACATTTATGGGGACATTTCTCAAACTGTGGGCATGTTTTTTAAGTCCATCCCCGTCCCCACAGATGATTTTGAAAAAGCCTAAGGGATTTGCTCCAGAAGAGCCAGGCTTCTCTCTCTGGCACATGGCAAACACAACTGTACTACTGGGCTTGGTACACTGAGAAGCCCCAATCCTGAATCTCCTTTGATCCCCCCCCTCAAAGAGGCTTTGGGGTCAGAGGCTGGGTGCTGCCTCACAGCAGCCATGCCAGCTGCCATCCCTGTAATCAGGGCCAGTAGCAGGTTGCTATGGAAGTTTCCTCTCCCTGGAGAAGGTGTCAGGGCACTGCTCAGGGGAGACAGGAAATTAAAAAGGAGGAAGTGAAAATGCAGATGACTGGTGGAAAAACACTGTCTGTTGAAACTCCCCCCAGAGCATTGTTTCCTTGGCCAGAGCAGACCACACAGTTGGTAGGCAGGACTGTGTATTTTGTCTCCAGAGAAATGCTCACCTTGGCATGACTAATACAACAAGCAAATCCAGCACAGCAGAAATGTCACCAAAGTTTCTCCCACACAAGACCTGTGATTACCATAAGTGAGTATTCTTAACCTGCTGCACCTTTAATGGATGGCTAAAGAAAGATGAGAAGGAGAAAAAGATGCTGAATTTTAGCATCTTCCTGAGTCTTGGCAAAAACAGGGCTTCTGGAAAAAAAAAATTAAAAGCACCAGGCAAGTTCAATTCCCTTTCTACTACTGATTTCCAGCTTCCAAGCACTAGAAAGAAGCAGAGCAAATCCCTTGCACAACCATCTCTCCTGACTGGGAAGAGAGTGCAAACAAGACTGAGGGAGAGGTTTAGTTGCCAGCCCACACCGACTGCTGCACCAGTGGGGAGAAGCAGTTGGGAAAGAGACTGGGAACGAAAAGTCTTTAAATGGTTTTTGTTCCTCCAGAGCCACAGGGGGTGAGAATCCATAGTCTAGGTAAATCTGGATGTAAAACGAGCAGGGACCCAGCTGGAATCAGTTTAGTGATATAAAGACACATAGTCTTAATTAAGGGAATTGTGATTTGCCAATGAAATCCCAGCAGGGCGTCTGTCTGCCTGATCAAAGACTCGACTTTCTGATGGAATCTTAAGTGCATGAGCCATGAAATTACTTTTTGAAAAGGGAACATGCAGCACAAAGAGGCAGAGCAAGAGGGGAGGAGGTAGAGGGGAGAAGGGAGGGAGGCAGATAGGGATGGGGAGCAGATTGGAGCTCCAAGGGATGCTACTGGGAGCCTCCATTCCCTCCCTCCAAACAAAGCTAGAGAGGGGCGAAAAAATGATGCCAAACTGCCAGCAGAGTCAGCACCTAAAATCATTACCCAGCCCACTGAATAAAGACACATTCCTAACTTGCTTTTCTTTCTTTTGTGTCTTGGGAGGGTTTTTTTGCAGCAACACAACACATTTCCCTCCATTTTCTTGCAGAAGAATGAATCAATAAGAATATCAGCTCCAAAAGATATCAAGCTTTTCAGTGTACATGGGAAGAGTTTTGGATCAAGTCCCAAAGTAGGCAAATCCTGCATGATCTGGAATTATAGCCATGTGGAGCCCTAAAACAGTGAGAGCTCCATAAATCAAGATACAAAGTTGACAGAAGAGACACAATCTACCAGCGTCATTTATCATGTCTGTACCACATAATCATTCCCACAGCACTCAATAAACTTTCCAAATTCCATCTCCTCACGTGGCAGACTCAGTACAAAGCCACATGGAACTAACCCAGAAAAGCCTCACCTCTGTTTATAAAAGTCTAGCAAGGCATCCAGGGTACATGATGTTTCCAAACATCTTACACAGGTCTTCTCTTCTCTACCATTTAAATGTGTATTTTCAAAAAAAGCTCTCTCATTGCCAGACTAAAATGCAATGTAGTGATTACAGAAACTATTATATCAGAAAAAGCCAACTATTGCCTTGCCATGCCATCTTCCTCAAAAATGACTAAAGCAAGGTCTTCAAAGGAAGAAATAAAGCACCCATATGCACCTGCTGTGCAGGGAAGGACTCCATTTAATGGAAGAATAGTCCCAAGCAAACACACTGGGCTGTATTACTGGCCAGGCAACAGCATGAACCTAATAAATCTCAATTGGTATACTGATGCCATGCCAGGATCTAAAGTAAAAGAGAAAATAAGCAATCAAACCCTACGAATTTCTAGCTGCATTCAAAATATTTGGAAGAAAGCAATGGACTTGGTAAAATGAAAATAGTAAAATAAAGATTAAAGCAGTGGATAAAACACTGTTTTCAAGCATCTCCAGCCATTTGTGTGGAAAATAGCCTGCAGGTTTCTGACAAGGGGTTGCACAGCACAGAGATCAGCTCTGAGCCTAGCCTGCTGGAAGGAACACGGTAGGTCCACTGCTCCCCAGTTTGTTTGGTTATTACTGATGCTGTTAGACCTACAAGGAAAACAAATCTCAGCATCATTCCTTGAGTCAGCTCTAAAGTTCTGCTTCAGGACTGTGAGCCCTTAAGAAAAGCTGCAAGTTGAACAAATAAATAAGTGGATCAGAGAACTCAAACATGTACATTAATTACCCTATTTAGACATGTGGGTGTCTCCCTTCATGCCCCACTCAGAAAGCATCAGTCACCCCATTATCTGAGTAAGGCATGGCCAGTTATGCAGCAGCTGCAGAACACTCACTTCTTGAGCCCAGTGGGAGCTGCCACAAACCAGAAGTGGACTTGCTGAGCATGAGTGCTTTGCTTGCAGTGGTAGAAGAACTTTTGAAACTTGCATTAGTGAAAGAAATATTTTCCTTGCTGCTTTTTGCCCCACAACATCTGCTATCACGAGGCCCTTCTCCACACAGCTTCACCACTGTGGGATGAAAGAGCCTCCTTCACCACAGCTGTGGCCACCAGCTCCCTTTCACTCCACCAGACTTTCTCACTTATCAATCTTTTCAGAGCCCAGGGAAATGGATTTTCTCTCTTGCCGTTTTTTCCCTCTCCCCTGCCGCTCTTACTGTGTGCCAGATGTTCCTTTACTTGAAAATTTTGAAGAGCAAGTTTATATAAGAAATACAGCTCAAAGTATAAAGGAAGGTGTTTTCCAGGAGCATATAAAAAAAAAATAATGTTGGTTCTAAGGAGGATTAACAGCCATTTCACATATGTGCCTTTTTCAAAACACTTTCTTCTCACTATTAGAACAGGCTTCACAGCAAAGCAGCAGTTCACAAGCTTAGGTTTTCCAAGCAGGTTCTGTGCTGTGCTTGAGGGGCTAATTAGAAGCACCAAAATACACTATTAATTTGTGCATCCTTAGTCATAAACTGCTGGCTCTGCTCTTCATCCCCAAGCATGCCTAAGATCTAGAGGAAAACATCCCAACATAACTCCACTAAGTTTTCAGTTACTCACACTTCATTTTCTGAGCCAAAGAGCAGCGAGTGGCCACTCAGGGTCAGGAGAAAATCTAAGCTTCCAGCTGCCTTGGCAAACAGAATTTCTTGTGCCTGGGACTTCATGTTTTCTCAAGGTTTCTGACTCAGGAGTGCCCAGCAGCAGCTGTTGAGCCACCACACAAGCCAGGCTGCTACAGGTGGCTGGTTACTACCACCATGGGTGGGTAGACCCTGCGTGAGGGCACATCAGCACAGCCCCACTACTGACTCAGCAGAGCTGGGCTGATTTACCACAGCTCCATCTGTGTGTGTGCGTGTGTGTATATGGCAACTGCACACACGTGGCTATTGATGCTAAAACATGCACACTACACAGTCTTTGAAAGCTTCTTTGAAAGGCTTCCTTTAGGGTACTCTTCTGTATTTCCTTGAAAAACCTAAGAGGCCATGGTTTTGTAATGCTGCACCGAGTGCCCTCTATCACTACAGGACGAGATCAGGAGGACGATGGTTTTCTAGTCATGGCAAAATATGAATACCAAGGAGAGGTGAGTCCTGCTCCTGGACTTCAGCTCTCCACCCAGGAAAGTGCACATCCCTCCTCCTTTCCTTCCCTCCATCCCACAGTATGAGTCTTGTCAGCTTTTCAGATACTACAGTTAAATCAGACCAAATGAAAACAACAGTAGTAAGGTGCTCCTACCCTTGGCTCTGTGGACTGTGGTTTTCTCTGCTCTCCTTGTGATGTATTTCTGAGTGCTTCTGCTTTCTCAAAAGAACTCTTAGTTCGGACAGCAATTTCTCCTTTTAAGAATAGGGGTTGCTTATAGAGAAGATGTGATCAACAGTTGCTCCCTGCTCACAGGTTCTAGCTCTCTTGCTGTTCATACTTCTTTTGCTCATCCTCAGGGACCTTCCCTGCATGAGATTCTCCCTCCTCCCCTTCTTATATAATGAAAAAGTCCTAGTTCCTCCCTCCCCACAAACACTCTGCTTAAAATCAGTGCTCATTGTAGTTGGTCCTGAGATCTCAAAGGGCATTAATTGCTTTGGGCTTCACCTCAGAGCTGTTGAATACTGATAATAAGTGGTTTGCCTGGGCTTACTGCCTAAATAGCTGATAATTACAGCCCAAGAACAGCAAGGAGCATGCTGTCTTTCTGCCACAGCCGTCTGTCTATCTGGTTTGCTAGGCATCTGTCCACCTGTCTCTAGGCAATTGTTCCTATTTCCACTTGACTTTCTTCTCCATCTCTGTCACTTATTTTGCTTTTCAGTCTCTCTTTTTTGTGAGATTTTTATTTTCAGAGTTCTGACATCTTTGATCTCTTGTCAACAAAGAACACAGCTACACATTCAGAGATCCAAACATTTCATCACCTCCCAGAAGCAGGGGTGATGTGCTCACTCAGGATGTGTCAGGTGAAACGTCAGAAACAATTAGAGAAGGAGGGAGACTTTCCAGCCCCCGGGGGAACCATGTGGTCTGCATTCTGTGCTTCACCTCCTGACTGTGCAGGAATCAGAGCACTGAGCTGCCGCAGCACCATCCAGAGAGACAAGTGGGAAGAGACACAAACACGCAGGGAAGATGTTAAAGGTTTGGGAAGATAAAGGGGTGTGTGTCCTGCAAGGGAAATCAGTTGGATCCTCATCTACCTTCCTCTTTAGCTGTGAAAAGATGCAGTCATCCCTGCGCATCTGAGACAAATGTGCCCCCAGCAGAGACAGTTTTCATATAACCTCACTGTGTTACTGCGACCATCTGCTCCCCTACTCCTGCCAGACTCCCATGGACCAAGAGGATCACCGTACTGACCAGGGAGCCAGGCACTGAAATAGAAGCACAGTGTTACAAGCCAGAAGGGCAAAGCAGAAATTTGGGTCTTGCTGTAGCTCAGTGCACTGGAAACACAGAAAGATAAAAAGGGCACAGAAGCCTATTGGTAAAGTGGGCCAAAACCCAGGGCTGACATTGATTTGCATACTGTGGTGAGAATCTGTGGCGTCTCTGATGTCTCCAGAGCCTGCTGGGTACAGTGGAGAGAAGAAAGGGTTGCCATGCCTGCCATTCTGTCACACCATCTGAAGAGTCACAGGCCACCTGGAACTGCTGGGACATGTTGTTTGTACAACCCACAGTTCCCCTACTAGGACTGCCACAGGCTGAGGGCTTTTCTAGTAAAGGAGCTTACAGAACTTTTCCTCCCCAACTGGTTGCCTGAGCAGTGTAGAAGGGCAGCAGAAGGAGCCCTAGACACTGCTGTATACACCTTCCACAACGCTAAAATTGTTGTCATTTAAATCCTCTGTGAAAGTTTAGCTCATAACTTCCCTCCTGCCCTTGCCTCCCTGTCTCAGGCACAGATTCTAAGCAGGCAGCTGTTGGGTCCTGGGAGGAGCAGCCTATCTCTGCCCTGAGAAATGATCTCACTCAGCTCCTCTCTTTCTCCTGTCAACTGCACAAGATGGTTTCCCTGCACCCTCTTCTTCCCTCTCTTCCTCCATAAAACTGATCCAGCAAATAGTCCTTTTCCTTCCTGACAAATAGCACCATTGCCTCCGTGTGTGTGTGCACGCTGCCAGATGGCAGGGGGAAACAACTATCTGCACAAGGAAGTGTTCTGGCTCCCTGTGCACAGGAAACAGCCAAAAGGAAAAGGAAAAACACTTGCAGATGATGTGCCTCCTGACACAGACCAATACAAATCCAGGAGACTTGATAGTTAAGCCTCTAGCCTCTTGCACTTGTCCTTCATTATTTTTTTCCTGTGCTTTGATCTGTGGGAATAGATGACTGCCAACCAACAGAGGCTGGAGAGAAGTAAAGGTCCAAGCTCTTGCAGATGCTGAACTAGTGTCAGAGCTCCATGTCTTGGCTGCTGTTTTCCAGCCCGTGGGTGTTTTCTAAAAAATGGATGGGGAAAGAGAAAGCCCTTCCCACTCCAGTTTGATAGGCTTTCTCTAGAAGTCATGCACCCTTGTCCAGAGGTAGGATGGAGATTGCATGCCTGGATAATTGTTGCAATGTCATAGACAGTAATTCCTTGTTTGCTAACTTCAATCAGGATATCTGAGACATGAGAGAGATTTAATCATGTTCTTGTCACAACACTGTGGCTCTTTACCGAGGCTGTGATGACATGGATCCTGTCTTCTAAGTCTTCCAGGGAAAACAGCCCCAGAACCATCTGTATCTTCATCCAATCTGACCTTAAAGACTTCACCTCAGTTTTGGACCTGAGTCTGCACCTTGAGGGAACATGGATTTAACCTGATGCTGATGAATGCATATACAGCAACATTACTGCTGTGGCCTAAGGCACCTCCACTGTTCTGATTTAACCAGCTCTCAGTCAGCCTATGGAAAGTATTTCACATTTGAAAACCACCTTTAAAAATGTGTGTGGTGTTTATGTTCAGATATTACTTTCCCCTGTTGTTACTGAAAGAAATTCAGTTTGAAAGTCTCCTTCAATTCACACTGTGCCTAGGAGGACAAGGAGAGGTTTGTTGGGAAGTGCAGATCTCTGTATTCCTAGGCTGTCTGGAGAAGAAAACTGCCTGGCGTCTTAAAATTTTGAATGATTCAGCCTTTAATAGCAGTGAATGCAAAACAAAACGAGCCTGACGCCATCTTCTCCAGTGATATGCCATGGCTTATTAGGAAGGGGTTATAAGCTGCTTTCCAGTGAACTTGTTCTCAGACAGATAAGCTGACTAGTGGGAAATCAATCACTATGAATTTTGATAGCAGCGCCTGCTGAAGTAATTACTTCAAACATCAATAATGCTGCTCACCTGCCTGTGCAGTTTTCAGTCATGCTGAAGGTTAGATTAACACCACAGAGCTCCTGGGGACTTTTGTTTGTTTTGTTTATGTTTTCCCTATCTTTTTCCATCTACTTCCTTAAATATTTTTCTTAAACACTGACTTAATTGAAATGTCACATTGTCCGTTCCTCTCTTCCTCTGTCTTCTCACCCAAGTCATCAACAAGGGTTTGCTCCTATCAGTGAAATTGTCTCTGCAATTCTGTGCGTACAGGAGCTGCTGCTGATCCCTCCTGGCAGACTTACTGAGCGTTGAAAGCTCACATCACATCTCTCCTCAGCTGTTTGTGCCTGTGTTTAAGTTAATGTGTATTTAGAGAGAAGGTCAAAAACACTTTGGTGCCAAATGCTCTTAGAATCATGGAACAGTTTAGGTTGAAAAAGACCTCTGAGGTCATTGAGCCCAACTGTTAGGCAAGCACCATCAAGCCCACCATTAAACCATGTCCTGGAGTGCCACGCTAACATGGCTCCAGGATGGTGGCTTCCCTGGGCAGCTCGTTCCAATGTTTGACAACTATTTTGGTAAAGATATTTTTCTGATATCTGATCTAAAACCTCGCCTGGAACAACTTGAGGCCATTCCCTCTTGTCCTATCACTTGTTCCTCGGAAGAAGAGCCCAGGCTCTGTGCTCCTTTCAGGCAGTGGTATAGAGCAATAAGGTTCCCCATGAGCTTCCTACCATTGGCCTCAGCCCATCCAGATCTTTCTGCAAAGCCTTCCTACCCTCCAGCTGATCAACAGACCCATCCATCTTGCTGTCACCTGCAAACTGACCGGAGAGCTCTCATCCAGATAACTGATAATGATATTACACAGGGCTGGCCCCACTGAGCCCTGGGGAACACCACTAGAGACCGGCCACCAGGTGGATGTAGCATCATTCACCACAACTCTCTAGGCCTGATCCCTCAGCCAGTTTTTACATCCCAAAAAGTGCACCTGACCAAGCCATGAGCAGCCAATTTCTCCAGGAGATGTTGTGGGAAGTGGTATCAAGGCTTCAACTAAAGTCTAGGTAGTTGACATCCACAGCCTTTCCCTCCTCCACTAACTGGAGATCCTCACCCTGGCCTGTGTAAAATATGATTTTAGTTCCCACACAGATAAGCTTGTCAATTCAGGTTTTGCCACAAAGACTGAGTGCACTGATAATTCATAACTTAAAGCACATCTTACCAAAATGTTAAGGTGTTACAATATCGCCTATAATGTCCCTGACTCAAAATGAATTCCCTTTGGAAACAACAAGAGAACGGTTGGTAAAACATGTGTGTGCATGCTTGTATGTTCAGCATATGGTAAATTAAAGAGGGTATTAGTCCACAGAGAAACTAATTATTTCATCCAGTTACTAAACACCATGACAAAATTATAACATTATCAAAAATGCGTATCATTTTCATTTTAAATATGATGAATTATCTGAATTTTGGACTACTGTGCTTCACAGACTGCAACCTCCTCCATTTGCCACATCTCCTAAGCCCCTGGATATCTCCTGCTGCCTTATGCTAAATATCCTCCAGGTCTCCCACTGCTGCCACTTTTATACCCAAATTTCATGCAGACCCAGTATTTCTGCTCTCTCTGCTGGAGCAGCAATATATTTATTACTATATTATTATCGTGTTTCAGCTCCTAGCTATACTAAATTCCATCCTGCTGTAACCCCTACCTCCATCTACCATTAGACAGCCTGGGATTCCCACAGACTTGGCAAATTTGATAGATTTGTTTATCAGCTCATCAGAAGTGATGCGTGCATGTACTTACTGCCTGACTGCAATCGAAAGCTGGCAGAGATGTGCCAGGGGGTACTTTTCTCACTTTCCTCTCCTTATCTTTCTCCATCCAGTGTGGGGAGAAAACAATAGAGATGCTCCAGGAAGCATTAATTTGCCATTCAGGTTTCATTCCAATAAGCAGCCCACTCCTCTCCAATTAAACATTCTGGAAGCTCCTTTTAATGTCCATTAAACTGAGCTATCTAGCTAATATATAGCTTGTATAGATGTCCTTTGTTTGTAGCAGTGATCGAAGGCACATGGACTTCAGCAAAGTCCTCCACAGACCTAATTTCAGATCCAAAAATGTTCTGCTGATGATTGCCCACATAAATCCAAGCAAAGAATGAAAACCAAGTGCTTTCCTGTCTGAATGGCAATTTCCACTCGCAGCACAAGATGACATCTATCACTTTAGCACCACTTAGCTGATCACCACAGCCACAATAAGAAGGGAAGAGCAGGGAAGGGAAGAGCACTCGAAACCATGAACAATCAGGATTTTTTCATGTAGACTTCTTACTTATCACTTAGCTGAAGGTAGCCAAATGCAAAAATAAAACCTGCACCTTTATTTAAATTCTAATCCTGTTATCTTAATACAGCTTCAGAAATCAGGTAACTGAGAACTGAATTTGGTCTGTGTTGTCCATAATGACAAATCAATCTTTGCTGACCTCCTGTGAGAATGTCCATTCAGTTTATTAACAGCAAAGTGCTCTTGGTTGGCCTGACACTGTTTATCTCATTGTTATCAAAACTCCTCCAAAATTAACTGTTAGGAGTAATGAGGACATTTTTTCAAAGAGAAAATGAAGTAGAAGAGAGAAGCTTTTGGTTGCTGGGAAGGGGATTTCAACACTACAGCAGGTCATCAGAATGGTCCCTAACTCTGTATTTTAAAACAGACTTTACACTACTCCAAAATACATTTGGGATCTTTCAAAAATTCTCTTCTCTCTTTGAAGTAGCGGGAAATTGCATAGTAAAAGATCTGAGACTTCTGGTATTTGTTTAGTACTTCAAATAAACATATTTAGAAGGCATCTATGAAAATGGGTGAAGAGAAAGTGATTAAACCTCCAAACAATGCCATTTATTTTGTTTGATCAAGAGTGAAGAAGTTGATAAAGACTTTCAGCTGAACCTGGTGAACCTGTGAATGAGCACAAAGACAAGAAATGAAATTTGGTGCTGAAAAATGTAAGGTACCAGAAGGAATCATTTGAACTCATTGCTGACTTCTAAATTATCTATGAGCTCCATAGACAGTTCAGTGTGTGACAAAGGCAATCTTCAGGACAAATTAAATATGAAGCTCTATGAAGAAAAGAGGAAAGAACAACATTGAAATATGATAGTTTCTTTATAGTAATCTATAACATCCTTGAAGAGAAAGAATTTAGTTTAAAAATTTGAAGTATATGACAGGAAGGAAAAAAATCAGGGGAATCAGTTCCAGACTCTGCAACTGTTAGAAGTCTGGAAACACTGAGGGAGAAAAAAGACTATAATGTCTGTTCAGAAGAGCAAACCCCATTCCATTGGGAAGAACTGCATGAAAACAAGAAATGGTGAAGAAAAGTTAAATTAAGAGATTCTATTTCTCTCTTCTTCCTCTGAGAAGGTAAATTAATCATTGGCTTGAAAAATGACAGTTGCCTGGAAACCAACTATCACGACCAGATTATGATCAATAAGGGCAACAAAAGTTCAGCATCTGCAAGCAATACTTACATACCCCTACCCACATGCATACAAAGTGCATGGGTACCAGTAAATGGTCTTAAGGCTTCAAAAGAAGGTATCTGAAGAAAATTTGAGTGAAACTGAGAAGGGACCAAAGATTAGAGCAGTACCATGACTGTAAAGTGGAAGTACTTTATGCAAGAATCGTTAATTCACTAGTCAAAACTCTGGTATCACAGTGAAAAGCTTACAACATCGGATAAGAAAACAATGCTTGGTTTGATGGCAAATAAAGCAGTAATTAGAAATTAAAGCAACATATGGCAAAATGTAAGGCAGCAGTTACAGGTGGCAGTGAATATAAATGAAAATTGTGGGGTGTAAGTAACTGATGCGGGAAGCTGAAGAAATTAGGAAACAATACCTGGCTGACAGAGTTAAAAATAACAAAATCATAGAACCATTAAGGTTGGAAAACACCTCCAAGGTCACTGACTCCAACCCTTGACTGAACCCCACCACATTATACCCCAGCACTAAGTCCAGTCATTTCTTGAACATTTCTGGGGTGGTGACCCCACCACCTCCTTGGGCAGCCTTTTCCAATGCCTAACCACCTTATCAGTGAAAACTTCTTCCTGATGTTTAATCTAAAACCTCCCTGGTGCAGTTTGAAGCTGTCTTCTTGTTCTGTTAGCTGCAAGAAGAGGCTGCCCCCAATATTCCTTGGCCATTCTTTGGCCATCCATCCTATTGCTGATACAGGCCAGGATGTCACTGGCCTTCTTGGCCACCTGGCCACAGGCTGGCTCTTGTACAGCCCAGATCCTTTTCCTTTGGGCAGCTTTCCAGCCACTCTGCCCCCAGCCTGTAGCACCCCAGGCCGTTGTAGCAAAATGTCTTATAATTATTACCATGGGTGTTTAACACACTATGTATATATTTAATATTTACTGAGTTTGCAATAATTAATTCCAAAAATATTTGGGAACCAGGGTCAAATTCTGTAGGCCAGGCAACCAATACACACAATTCTTGAAAAACTGGCTTACAAACATCCCTCAGCACCATGATGTTAATTTTTAATACACTGAATGTTGAGGAATTTGGTAGGAATGGGGGAATCTTAATGTTGAGTCAACAGTTGAAAAGGGCAAGGAAAGAAGGCAGGGTTCTCAGCCTGACAATAGTCACAGGAAAGATCACAGAAATGCTGAGTCAGTATCAAATATACAAAACAGTTTCAATAAAATTCATGCCAAGAAACACAGGATCATGGGGACTAAGTATTTTTAAAGCAGTAGAGTTTCACACTCTAATTAAATTACAAACTCCGCTGACAAAGGTAAGTGAATATCCTACAGAAATTTTGGCTTTTGTAGAGTTTGTGATTTATTATCTCATACTGCTATGACTTAAATTGCATTATACATTAACAATAAAGTACCTATTCAACGAATTGAGAACTGTCTGAGGAATCTCAAAAAGGAACAAAGAACAGAATCATCATTCAGTGGGAGGATTTGGAGTGAGGTTCTGCATAGATCATGAGTAAACAGAACGTGATTTTACATCTCACCGCTGATGCAGAAATAAATGCAAAATACTTGAGGTGAACTTTGTAAAGACTGGTAGAGAAGCAGAAATATTAAAGTGGATCCCTTCTAAATGATACCTGTTAAAACAGAATACATTTTAATTCTGCCAAATAGAGAGTAATATGTTAAGGACCAAGGAATGCAGACCATATCTACAAAGCAAGACACTGCAACAGGGAAAGCAGGGACCTTGAGCAAGATTAAAGTTCATTGTGGATAAGCAGAACTGTAGAAAAATGGGTGAATGCAAGCCTGTAAAGTGAAACACCTTCGAATGAGAAATGAGGCACAAATTACACTGCAAGTGTTTAACTACTGGAACAAACTACCAAGAGAAGCAGTAACTTTTCCATCTCTCAGACTCCTCACACCAAGGGTTGATGCCTTTTTGGAAAATGTGCTTTTGCCAAATACAAATTATCAGCCTCCAAACAAATGGAAGTCAATGAAATTAAATAGCCTGTGTTCTATAAAAGGTCCCACCATTACAATGCCTTCTATCTTCTGGCCTTGAGGTCTTTGGCTTTGCAAAAGGAGGTTTTTAAATGACCCAAAAGGATAGAAACATAAAAAATGCAAATAGCAAGATTTTCAAACCCAGAAGATGGAAACTTTTTTCCCCACACTTCGTTGGCTGACTATGCTATAAGCTGCTCCATTCTTGGTCTCAGCAAGGATGCTACCTGCAAATCACTTCTGGTCTCTTTCTGGGCTTCCAAAAGACCTGCTGGCTCTGTGCAAATCCTGACCCTCTGTAACCTGCCATGACTCAGGGCTGAGGTAAACTGAGCTTCCTTGCCATATCATAACAGAACTTGGGTTTGGTTGTTTTGTTTTGGGCAAGGAGCACAGTGGGAAGGCACAGGAGAAAGACTGCTACTCTTGTGACTGAGTCTGTACCCTCACAGCTCTCTGGCCTTTGGAAAGGTGCTGAGACTATGGGCCACCTAATGCAGTTAAGTGGGAACAGGAGCCATGGGGCTACTGGGAGAGCTCAGGAGGACGCCAGGCATAGTCCCATCTCTGGAGGAACTAATGGACCCTGGCCAGCTGTAGATGAACATCTCAGAGCAACTTTCCCAAACAGATCTGCTCATGTTCAAGGAGTTATTTCTGCAGGGGATTCTCTAACCAATTTGGCCAAAGAGGTTCAGACTGAATTAAGAGGAAGAAGTAGCTCTAACTCTCCTTCTCTCTCACTGTTAGTACGTAAACAGTTTCCTTAGAAAACCAGAGTAGAAAAAAATCAGTATTTATAATCTCACTTCATACCTGTACTAAGCCCCCCAAAAAGTATAGTGGCCCAAGAGGGCCTAGAAATGCCTAGAAACAAGCTCCATCAACATACAGTAAATGCAATCACTCAAAACAAAATTAAGCTATTTATATGCAGTTTTGACACAGAATTCAAGGTGTAAGGCATTGAGACAAGCAGACCTTTGGCACACATGCTAAAAGGATGTCTTGTTTGCCCTCCCACCTGACAACAGAGATAACAGAGTTATCTGTTGTCAGGTGTGAGGGTAAAGTCAGGGAAGTATGAAGAGGAGTGGGCAAGAGGGAGGGGTGTGGCTGCAGTGAGTGTCTGAAGCTGGTATGGTTTATCATGACAACTTGCACTACCATATCCTGTTGCACACTTGACACCATTTAGACTGGTATTGCACTCATCAGCATGAGGCAGCTGGGATGCAGGAGTCCTGTCTCATGGTGTTAGTGCTGAAGAAAACCAAGCCATTCCCATGACTCCATCCTGCCAAGTCATGGGCTGTTCCCAGGCACAAAAAGAAGACACTTGTGAGAAGACACTGGAGAAATGTAATCATGTCTTTGAGTCTGAATCCTTGCATCAAAGCAGGCAGTTTGTCAACTACAGTAAGAATAACACCTAGGCTTCGTCTTACAAACAAATTAACTAGTTCTGGTTTAGGATATTGTGTGTACACACAAACACACACATATATATGCATGCATTGTGTTATTATGATATAAAAATTTATATTATTGTCTGTGTACACATATAAATAAATATGCATATAACAGTAAGATTCTGGCAATGCAGAACACCAGGGCAAGAATGTCTAGTTTCTGGACAAAGAAGAAAAGTCCATGAGAAAACACAAAAGGGTAAGAAAGAGAAGTGTGAAAGAGAAAAAGGGAGTAAGAGAGAAAGGGAGACACTAGTTATATGTCAGAGAGCCTGGGAAAAGGCAGGAAGAATATGTAAGGAAAAAGGGTTTGGAAAGGGCTTTTGGATGAAGCAGAACATGAGGAAACAGGCAAAAGGAAACTACAGAAGGAGCTGAACATAATGAAATGCTAGAGGAGTAAAATAAACATCAGAAGCAAATTCATGGATTAAAAGATAGGAAGGGAAGAGGCCATTTTTCCCTGCCTGCTCACTGGTTATACTTCTCCATCTCAAATCTTTTATTCTCGCTCAAACACTTTCTTCTATTCTTACCACTCCCTTACAGATGTTTCTCTTTAGAAGCATTAATCTGCACAGATTCCCTCACTGTACCTCAGCCCCTCCTCTTCCCTCCCTCCTCAGCACATGAGGATGATAAGAGAGAAGACCTCTCACCTCTATGTCTCCCCAGTGTGAGTTTTTGTCAGCTCATGAGCCACTGCCAGGTATGTGATGCAAAGGCAGGACAATTTGCCATCAAACAGCAAATCTCATTCTGACACACCCAAAGGTTGTTTCCATCAGAATATGTTCCCCAGAGAATGGAATTTTACAAGTCATATGCAGTGTAATATTAATTTTTGCGCGCTACTTCAAGCTGACATGCTGTCTGTTAGATGACTGTTTTTGCCTAACAGGACTATTCCACTGGGAAGAAAATTAACTCTTAATATGCATTTCTCTTGTACTCTGCCAGGTTGCTGCTCTCTCTTTCTTTCAGCCTCCCTTATATACTCCCTCCATCTGCCATCCTCATCCTTCTCTCTGGTTGTTGTATCCCACTTTGCTCTTTCTTATTTCTACCTTCCTTATTTTTCTTCACTACTCTTTTTTCCTTCTTCTGTCCTGCCTCTTTCCCCCTTTTCCCCATTCTATACTTTCCTTTTTTCCCTTTTTCCTTATTTTCTATTTTGCCAGTTTTGCCTACTGCCTCTCCTGTCCCATTCCCTGCACCTAGAAAATAATGTTCTAGGTAGTTCTGCAGCCACAGAGCCATAAGAAGTCAGCCAACCTACTTAAAAACCCAGACAGACAGTCTCAAAGAGCCTTCAGCATCACATTCTGTAGGCTGGTAATTTCAGCTCCCCTAGACATAAGGGAACCAGAATAAAAACCAGCACTCTCTGGAAGAAGGTGTTCAGCATCTTGGGAACCTAATGCAAGAATCTGACTGGGGCTACACAGTGCAACAGGCTTTGAGATGGATGTGCAGAGACTGCCCTTAAACTTCAGTAGTTATCTTGTCTAACTCTGCTGTATGGTGCTATAATCAGTGGGAAGAGAGGGGGGGAACAGTTCCAAAGAATGAATTATTCCATAATAAATAGTTGTCCTGGAGTGGCTCTCAAGATTGCCCCCAAACTAGCCTAAATTAACAGCCTATCTTCCAGACAGTAAAAACTATGCAACATGAATCACCTGAGACAGAGGAGAAACTAGAAAGGGAAGTCTGCATGAGGGCAAAAAAATGGTAGAAAGTAGAGGAAAATCAAGAAAGATGAGAAAGCTACCTTGTTTACTAGTGGACAGACTGAAAAAAAAAAAAAAAAAGTTTTTTCTAAACACAGAAACACCANAACTAGCCTAAATTAACAGCCTATCTTCCAGACAGTAAAAACTATGCAACATGAATCACCTGAGACAGAGGAGAAACTAGAAAGGGAAGTCTGCATGAGGGCAAAAAAATGGTAGAAAGTAGAGGAAAATCAAGAAAGATGAGAAAGCTACCTTGTTTACTAGTGGACAGACTGAAAAAAAAAAAAAAAAAAGTCTTTGCTAAATCAGCAGTACACAGTGGGCCAGAGCTGCAGACAAGCTGAGGAGCTCCCATTGATTTCTCCCACATTTCAACTGCTCAGCATTTCTCGAAGGCAGAACCCTAACACCTCTGCTGAGCTGGGGACTAACCTAAGAGCCTTGCCTTTCACAGTCACTGCTCTGGCCGAGTCACCCCCAGAACGCTGACTTGGTTACATTTTGCACGGAGCCGCCACCGCGGAGAAGAGCGGAGTGAAGGAACCGAGAATTAACGCTACCCCGTCTCTCAGAAAGGCGGTCAATAGCTGAGAAATCTGTCTCAGGCTGTTTGCCTCACACCCTTTTCCACAGAATAATTTAATCTCCTGACAGCACGGCCTGTCAAGTCCCGGAAGGGAGTGCATGTGCACACACAGGCTGCTGCGTCTGGCTGCTGCGGCAGCGGCGGCTCGGCTCTGCAGAGATGTACACAGCAAACTGCCTCTCGCCAAAACTGGGCAGCACGTGGGCCTTTTCGGGGGGGGGAAATCAATGCTGCCCTCTGCAGCTGGTGGGAGTTGGCCATGTCATGTGTTTATCCACTCTGATGAAGACATAGGATTTAAATCATCAAACACGGAGTGTGGTGCTGCTTAGCCAGTGGTACTGTCTGCCCAGGTTCCCATTCAAAGCTTCTCTGAGAGGCTGGGTACATGAGGAGCACGTAGGAGACAGGGTGATGGGTAGGAGATGGAAAATTCAATGAGATTAAGAAAGGAGGAGGCAAACAAACCTGCAGCATAGGCTAATAACAATTCTGTGAATAATCAAAGCTTTCTATGTGTAGCATCCCAAATCACTGCAAAATTGGTGGGGTTTATTGGTGGCTTAGTCCCCAGCCAGCACCTAGGATCTTCACTTGCTTTTTGGAATTAAGGGACTCAATATACTACAAAAGTAATGTGGTGTTAAAAGTGTTGACTCCAACTTAGAAACAGCATGACCGCCTGCTGACTGTATCAAGACTTTTGTGTATGCACAAAATGCTTGTGACCTACAGCCTCCAAAACTCCAGATCCTGGCTTGAGGATAGCTGGGAGGAGAGGTCAATGGAGAAAACTCCTTCAGTTGTTTTGGTCTACAGAGTATTTGCTGCATAGTACCTGGGATGTTAAGAATAAAACCTCTTGTGAAGTAAAAAAGGTATCTACAGAAAGAAAAGTAAGCAATTTTCAGAGTGCCTTCACAGACAAAAAAGGATATAAAGAGGAATCTATAGCATAGAGTATTTTTTTACTTTTCTGGGCTCTTTCATGTTTTGGGTTTTTTTTGGTTTTTTGTTTTTTTTTTTTTTTTTACTTGTGTAAAGCAGCTTCAAAATAGCCTGTGAGGTAGTAAATCAATAGGGCTCTTTGTCCAGGAATGTTTTTGGTTTGGTTCCCATTCCTAGTCTCTAAGCTATGCTACCTTTTCACTGGTCTCTGACAAGTGAGAAGGAACTGAGTTTAGGACATCCCAACAACAGACCCTGGGTTCTGGAGTTCATTTCCTTCATTGGCCCTGCCCAAGCTGGAATTGAAGAGCAGTCACTTATATGATTTATAAGGAATTCTGGAAATCTGATGTTACCCTAACGAGAAAGTTGTTTCCACTTTCTAACACCAGTTAGTGCATAGAACTGTGTTAGCCCTCATGATCAAAAACATGTGACTTTTCTGTAATTTTATATTAGTCTCATCTTGTGACTATTACCTTCTCATGCTTTTTCCTGCCATAAAAGAATTTGCACTGGAGAGGCTTCAGAAAAGAAAATAATTACACTATTTGAGAGTCATAGATGCCTCTGCTCTATGGTCACATATAATCTATTAAGTTAACATGTAACCTTACATGTTACTGTTAACATTTGGAAGATTCATCTAGCATTTTTTTCTTTTAATTCAGTGTTAATAAGCTTAAATAGGAAATGCTAGTCTTGGTTAGGAAGAATCCGGATTTGAAGGAAATGCAGTGTCTGGAAAACGCCCCAAAGGAAGGAACAAGGATGGGACATGAAAGATTTGCCTCACAAGTAGGAGGCATGCACAGAAGCACACACATGCACAAGCCAAGAGACAGAATTACATAGAATTACAGAATAGTTTGAGTCAGAAAAGATTTCTGGGATCATCAAGTCCAAGCATTACCTCAGCAATGACAAGTCCACCACTAAATCATGTCCCTAAGTGCCACATCTACACGACATTTAAATACCTCCAGGACTCCACCACTTCACTGGGCAGCCTGTTCAAGTGCTTGACAACCCTTTGAGTGAAGACATTTTTCCTAATATCCAATCGAAACCTCCCATGGTACAACTGGAGGCCATTTCCTCTTGTGCTATCAACTTGTTATGTGGGAGAAGAGACCAACCCTCACCTCACTACATCCTCCTTTCAGGCAGTTGTAGAGAGCAATAAGGTCTCCTCTGGGCCTCCTTTTCTCTAGGCTAAACCAACCTGAGTTATCTCAGATGCTCCTAATACAACTTAAAATATATATTGTATTTATCCAATTTATATTGTATTTAACTTAATATGTATTTCAGAGGAAGTGGTGAATACAAACAATAGCAGTGATTTCACTATTAAATATGGATTTCTGAAGAAACAAAAAAACCCAAACAAACCAGGCATCACCTATGAGCAAGTATGAGAGGGAAGAGGAGAGCTGAGACAGTGTTTGGGCTGGAACACCTCGCTGAATGAAAAGAGACAAACCATTGTTTGTGTGTATGTAATTTAGTGTTTTGTGGCAAATTCCTCTCCCTCCTCCCCCATTTTACCTTTTCTCTCTCCATTTTAAGATGAGGGGTGATGCCTGCTCTAGCAGCTACGAGAACAGCAAAAGGTGCTGTCAGTGAGGAGACTGAGTAGACCAAAACCCCTTTGATTCTATTGCCACTGTACCTTTCCTTCCTATAAAAACTACTGGTGGTGGACTGTCTTCTCAAGCCTCTTGCCACACATGTACTGACATGGCTGAACAAGACCTCTCCCCACCTCTCATCCAGATCAGGGGGAGGAATGTGAGGAGACAGAAAAGGAAGACATGACACAGAAACTGGAGCAGAGATGGGAAAAAGGCATAGAGAGAAGACAGGCTAATAGAGTGACAAAGCTATTATTCTCAGTTATAGAGAGCCTCACCCTCAGGAAATTAGGTAATCTGGGGCTTTTCAGCAGAATGATTAAGGAAAGGTAAGAACTATTACCTAATATAATTTATTTTATAGGGAAAACTGAAAAAGCTAAATAGGATGGCTAAATAGGAAAATCAAAAAGATATGTGCATAAGGTGTCCTTTGTACAGCTGGATCACACAGGACACTAGTCCAGGAGCCCACTGTACAATATCATTAATATGTTTAAACTAAAGGAGGAGATATTTACACTAGATATCAGGAAGAAATTCTTTACTGTGAGGGTGGTGAGGCACTGAAACATGTTATCCAAAGAAGGTGTGGATGCTTCATCCCTGGAAGTGCTCAAGGCCAGGGTGGATGGATACACCCCCTCAGTATCCTGGTTTACTGACAAGTGTCCCTGCCCATGGAAGAGGTCTTGGAACTAGTTGATTTTTAAGGTCTCCTCCAGCCCACACCATTCTATGACTGTGATTGTGAGACACAGACCTCAAAATGTTCTACACACAAGGTGTCCACCTAATCAGTACACAGGATGTGCAAAAGGCAAGCAATGAGTAGCAAAGGATAAGAGAAATTCTCCAGATGGGACATGTGAGTGCACATCTACCTGCGTGATTTTTTTCTGCCATGTGTACTTAAGCAAATATTTAGGTACAATGGGATGAAAATTAGCATAATAAATACCAGAGTGATTTCCATGGAGGCTGTTCTCATTCTGAGGACTGACTCTGACCCAGGCAAATGCTCCCTTGCTTTTAACATTTACACTTGACTGAAGAGTCTGTTTGAGGAAACAATGTTATCTAGGGAAGGGACATGGAGTGATCACTGCACCTTAGAGAGGAACCTCCAAGCTCTTTCTAGTTCAGCTCTGGTTGGCACCATCTCCCTCTTCTCCTCCTTCCATACACAGGCTCATGAATGATGCTATTAATCAGCATCAAGTCCCCAGAGCACCTCCTGCTCTGGAATGCCACAGATGAGCAGATGGGATTTTTGGCAAGAAATGACCTGGCACGAAAATGAACAGAGGAGAAGAGTACGAGAGGGGAGGGGGAACTGCCTGAACCTTCTCATTTGAAAGAATGGAAGAAAAGAGATTTATCTTCTCTGCTGATAACACATTTCAATGTACAGTCATATAAGGAATTATCAGAAGCCACCTGTGCACATCAACACAAGCCAATTTCCTTCCTTAAGGGTCTGGTATATCTATATTTGTGTGGGTATATTTAATGAGTAATGCTAGCAGCTACCTACAGTGGTTCAATGCAGGTTAACTAGAAAATGTTGACTCAGCCTCTTGGCTGAGCTCTGCAGCTCACACTGATGTCCAGACAGATGCTGTGCTAAGAACCCACCTGGCTATTTTAAACTAGCAGGGTCACAAGTGTCTGAACTGGAGTGTCAGCCTAGAAGAAATGCCTGACCTAAAGTCTTTTAAAGCCTGGTGCTCATTGCTCTTCCACATCTCCTTTTGCTCAGCAAATAGTAGACAGGCTTCCCCCTGATACTCCTGAAATTCACATACAGGAGGTGTGAGCTCATATTCTTCAGTCATGAAATAGGCAAAAACATCTCAGGAAGATTCAGATCTTACAGGTCAGAGAACACTCAGTTTTAATTATTTAAATTTCACTGGTGGTAGTGGAAGCTGGGGAGTTACTTCCCAGCTTACAATCTGCACCTTTAGAGTGCTACAATATTTAAAATCACTTATACATCTTGGATTCAAATATGAATGTAATACTTGAAACAGCAAAAAAGGCTATTTATTTCTGACATATTCCTCCATTTTAAAATAAATCTTACGTCCTCTTGCATTTACTGAATTAAAAAGACACAGCAGAACACAGAGTTACTCTGTCAACAAAGCAGTGTGTGTGCAGCCTGGAAGACAGGCACCTGCTCAGGGATCATTAGTAAATGGAGAGGGAAATCCTTCCCTGTCCCACGTTCTCACTTCACACACACTTTGAAGAGACATGTGGTGCATTGTTTGGTGATGCACATGGCACAGAAATTCTTCTTTCTATAGCTTATGCCACACAAGGCTCAAGAAACATTTTACAAATACTGACAAATGAAGCCCTGTCTCTATAAGATCAGGGTTATCACCTCTCTTGATTTTGTCATAAATCACGTAACTTTGCTTGTTCTACTCTATTTTATGTGGAGCCCTAACTCTCAGAAGTCAAATGATGTGCAAGATCCATAGCTATATAATTGGGCAGCAGCTGGCAAAAAGCAAGTCTTATAATTCAGAAATCTGAAAGTAATTGAAAAAGTTTACACTTGATGGGAAAAAAATGTCTTGCTTCTTAAGTAAATTCTCTTATTGCATGGCTGGCTTCTGATTTCTAATTCTTGGGCTGATAAATTGGAGCATTTCTCCATTACTGGGCACGTACTCTTATCCCTGCTGGCAGATCAGAAAATTACAAGGCAGCACTAAACCTGGCTACAGTATGAGTGAGTATTCAACGCAGCTAAACTCCTGTTACATACTGCAGCGTGGAGCTGTGCCTGTAAAAAAGGGCAAATTATGCATTTAAGTACAAAATATGGGCAAAGTCTGGAGCAAAATCCAACTGTCTTACTCTTGGCCCAGTGTTTCAACATTCAAGTATGGTCTTGTCTAAACTTGGAATTCAGGAAAAAAAAACCCTCCTATTTTTAAATAAAAATCTGCAAGCCTCCCTGCAGAGATATTTGAGGAATGAAAAACCTAGTAAAAGCCACTGGAGCCACTCATACCTAATTAGGGACCTGCAGAGGAAAAGGAGTACATTTTTAAAAGGCTTTGAAGGTATTGCCTCTTGTTTAGATTGCAGTAAACTAGGGATGATTCCCTAGCCCAAGCAGCAGCAAGAACAGCAGCAACACTTCCAGACCCACATGCTGCAAACCAGCTCAAAAGGCAGCAGACAACAACAGGATTAAGGACATTCCCAGGAGCTAAGGACTTAAGCAGATTTCATTCCCATTCATTACACATCCTTAAAAAGTCATTATAGATCCATCTCTAGCACATCATTACCAGTGAGTACGGGGTACTGACTTTCCATGGACAACACCTTGCTGTACAAACAAAACAAGAGTCATACATTCTCCTCTGACTTATCTGTCCCCCTCTGTTCCACTTCCCCCCGGATTTGACTAAAAGCTGGACACCTGAAGGAACAGAGCAACTGATTTACACTCCAAACATGAAGGAAAAGAAACAGTAAACAAAAATTAGGCAAATGCAAAAACAAACCACCTCTCCCCTAAAAGGCTTCAAAAATTAAGAACCCTTTGCAGGCAGTTTAATTTCAACACCTATCTAAAGGGAACAAGAGGACTAGATTGTGTTAAGGTCCAAAAAGTAGGTTATAAACAGTCCCACAAGTGCAACACCATATATTGTAACATGCAATTTTATAGAGGCCTTCAATGAAAATAAAAAGCACTGGGTAGTTAGGGCTCTATCACATGCCTACAAAAAGTCAGGAAAGAAGAGATGGTGCCAAGACTCTCTAAACTGCAGAGGAGAAAGAAAGCACCAGAAAGAAGGAGCTAATAAACATATTATCCTAAAATATTGTTTTACTTGTTTAAAGAATAATTTGGTGGGTTACTTCAATTTATTTCCAGGTTAAACAAACTGCATAAGGCTTTTGTAAGCTCTCTTCAAGGCATAGCTGTTAAGTAATGGAAAACACCCCCTGGAGTAACAAGTAATCAAGCCAGGAAATAGGGAGGGATTTTAGGAACAAAATACCTACACGAATTGGTTAGCAGCCATGCCTTAGATGTCTTCTGTTTTCTTTTTAACCCTGGGGAAAAGAGGTGAAAGAGATAAAGAAAATAGAAACAAAGTTAGAATAATGCTTTGCCCTTCCTTGCATCTGTCAGGATGAAAGTTTTTCTTGGAAGGTGAAGGTCAGGGGAGACAGCTGCAACACACGGGTGTGCACGTCCAGGAAACCAGAGGTCCTTCAGACATCCTATGATGGAGGAGCCTGGCCTCATGTACCCTGCATTGATCTGCTGGCACTTCCACGCATAAAATTTGATCAGATTGAATCTGTCCATGCTCACCCAAGGGATTCTGCCTCTAAGCCACTTCTGTTTGCTCCCAGACCAGCAGATAATGTGAGCAAACTTGTCAGAGCAACAGAGATCACTGCCATAGTGATTGCTGCTGTGGTGCCTTTTGAACTGAATGTTGATAGCTCCTACCTCCTCACAAACCAGAGCCGAACCCATGAGAAAAAGCACTCAGTTTACACCAGATAAAGAAGACCTTCCTGATCTGTAAAAACTTCATGTGTGAGCACAGAGTACCCCTCCCAAACAACTATAGCCTCCTGGGATGCAACCATTACCACCAACACTACACAGATGGCCAAGTGGAACATGTGGATCAGGTTAATGAGGGGGCAGAAACCATCCATGCATGTAAGGAATAAAATCTGTCCTGCAAATGAACTGTTTCATAGACTGAATCCTTTTCTGAGAAGGTAAGTTTATCATTCCCACCTTGAACAATGGGGAACAGGTCTTCTTTTCCTCTGCCTTTCAACTTCTCTTTTTCTCCCCCATCAGTGCCTATTGTGTGTCACGTGGGCCACATTCCTGTCTACTGTAAAATCCTCTGACTGCAAAACAGAAGGTTGCAGCAGAATTACAACTGGCACTAAGAGCAAATTCTCTCATTTCCTCCTCTATTTCTTTCTCTCCACGAGTCAAGCTCTTACTCCCTGCTTCTACACATGCACACAGCATGGCACAGCACCCTTCTGTATGAAAGCAACATTTTGTTATAGCAGCCTGAATTCTGAGTGAATTCCTACTCCAGCTTTTGCTCTAACACTATTCTCTTGTCCTAAATCTTGTTGCTTTCATGTAGCTTTTCCCTAGGTAGTTCCAAAATAACAACACTTCCTAACTGTACCATATGGCTGACAAGGGACAGCCAGCCATAGGTCACCCCAGACAAATTCCAGCAAAGGCTTAGTCTCTACAAAGAAACATTTGAGCACCTTTTATTAACACTGCTGTTTGTATTAAGCTGTGGAGTCACAACCTCAAATAACAGGAAACATTTGCCAAGGAGACAAAGGAAAAAGCCAACAGCCTAGGTAAGGTCTAAATCCCCACTCTTTTACTCTGGGTTCTGGTTTTGAAGCCTTCATTAACTAATTAGCTTTGTATTCCTAGTAGCCCTACAACTAAGATTTCCTTTCTTTACTTCTGATCACCTGGCTCAGCATTCCCAAATGCACTTATATAGGAAGAGGCAACTATGCAATTACAAATGTGTCCTTTTGTTCATGTCATTTCATCTTTTGCAGATCCCAGTTCCCAATATCATATAGAAGGTAAATCATCATCTCTCAGGAGTCAAGAAGCTTATTCACTTGAGACCTTGTTTATCTCCTGTTCTGATGATTAACACTGTAAGCAAGGAGGGACTGATGCAATCTGGATTAAAACCAATATTCATTAAGTGACAGTAATGACCCTCACTCCTTCAACAGAATTAGACAGATGCTGTGGGTCAGTCTGTTGCTTTCTTCACATCTTTTATTTCAAATGAGATGATGCTTTTAAAAATCACTGTGCTAATAGCCTTAGACATAGAAGTCCACCATGTGCACAGGCAGGTAATACAGGAAAGCAGCAGCAGTGATCAAATATCTGAAAAAGGTGACAAAGGGGGTCAGAGTTTGAGGGGAATTCAGGGTGTTTAGTCTCCAGGAAGCTGAAAGGAGATACAGTAGTCTTGAGACATGTGAAAAGGAAACTGTGGAAAGGCAAGCAATAAACAGTTCTCCTCACAGGGAACAGGTCAAGAAACAAGTTTAAATTGATTGTAGTGAGCAAGACACAGGTTAGACCTTGGGAAACTGTCTCCAGTGGGGGTTCACCATGGGAGCAGACAGCCTAGGCTGACTGCAGAGCTTCCAGGGCAGAACAAGACGTGCAAACATCTGGCAGAACAGGTGTGAGTGTGGCTGGTTCTGCCTCCACACAAGGCAATCCTGCCTGGCCAGCAGAGCTGTCATTCAGGCATTTTCCCAGTGACTCTCAGGTGTCAGCATTATAACCTTTGCATTGCCAATGTGCTTGCACTCTCGACTGGAGATGCCAACACCAAAGTTTATGGGCCCTCTCCCTGCCCATCCCATTAGGTGGATGGTTAAAGTGCTCAAAGTGCCAGCAGAAAGGCTACGCAGTGCAATTTGCACTTGAGTGTTGCTGGCAACAGTGTAATGGCAAAAGAACTGAGATCAACTTGTGCAGGGTATTTCAAGTGGTCATTAAAAAAAGACTGAAACAAACCAGAAGTAAAAGAAATTGCTTCCAAAAATCTAAATAAACAACATCCACACCACAGTCCTCAGTCTCTTTCTGTGTTTTAAGGACATGGTCCAGACACGTCCATCAAAGAGGCCAAGAACTAGTTTGTGATGTAATAATGGAGCATTGAAGAACACCCAGACTGCAGGGGCATTGCTGTGCACAGCCGAGAGAGCAACGTGTCGTGAACTTCTCCAAATATGTCTACAGCTTTATCATAACCAAGGCTACTCCAGATAGCCTGCACTTGGTGGCCAAGGACTGTAGTCCTTCCCTTTTGATTATATCCCTTGTGCCTAAAATATGAGGTGGAAGTACCTACAAGCCAGAAACCTAACTTTATCCCAGTCACTTGTTTGCAAAAACTTGCTGGTCCATCCTCTACAGAAGTAGTTGGAGAGATTCAGCAGTGGAAAAACTGGGTACACCTACCCATGCATTGTGGAGTGTGCAATGGAAGAAACTTAAGAGGACACCAAAAAAAGCCAATTTGTTAGAGTTCCCAGTTGATTCCAGAAAAGCTACACAGTCTCAACAAAGTAAAAAATGCCTCTATTTTCACCAGTGTCACCATAATCTCTGCTGTGATTGCCACTGGGACTCAATGCTCCGAGAAGCAGAGTGGAATAATCTCTGTGATCTCTGGCCCAAATTCCTCTGGCTTCCAGACACCACATTCTGCCTTCTGAACACAATGTGTTGGGAGAAGCAGAAAACCAGAAAGATGTTGGTGTCAGTGACAATGGTCTCCTTGCTGCCAATGATGAAAAATAAAGATGGCATTGACACGTCGTGACTACGGTGATGATTATACAGCCTGAAGTTAAACAGATGAGGGAATAAATCAGTCTTCTGTCACCGACAGGATGACAAAAGGAGTTTGTAAAGGATGAAAGTAGCACTCAATTTTCCATTTTGACTATTTTCCTCTTCCAAGTTCTCCCACCTCTGCAGTTGTGAGTGCCAAGAGAAGTGGTAACCATTCAAGGATACGCTGACCAAGCTAATTTGCTTTACTTGCTCCCAAATCCCTCATTCATCCACTATATCTTAAAAGGCAGCTACTAAGCCACTGGTCTAACGAAGACATTATTGTTATTAAAGCAGGGTCTTTGGCATTCTGGTGCAAATTAGCATAACGGCATCACACCCTGTGGGGGCATTAAAACAACTGCTTTTATCATTTCAGTTTAGGTCTTCAGAGATTGAAACCTCTGATTGTGAAACTGCTCTCAAAAGCCTCATTGAAGTCATCCTGCTGTATCTCATTAGGACGAACCAAACTCCAAAGACCACATTCGTGATAGATAATACTGAAAAGATCCAGCATGTCCTAGCTCTCATAAAACGTTTACAGCTACCTTGGCTTTCCAGTTATGTAAATACATTTTATCACAAAACAATAATCCTGTTAGTTACAGTGACTTGTGCAGGGAAAAAGACACTACATAAGTGGCTGGTCCTGTACTTTGTAAACTGCCTAAAATGCAAACTGAAATTATTCTGGTATAGAACTGCAAGAGAGTAAGTCATAAATCAGCAATTTTTCAGTTGCTGAATAGCCATATATTATGCCCACACATGCTGTCATTAATTTTTTGCAAAGAGTAGGAATTCCCTCACCTTCATGCATGAATATCAGGATCCCTGCTACTCAGTGTCCCCTGCTTACAGAAGGAACCAATGCTATGGAAATGCCCTAATTACATTATACAACTGGGGCTGGAATTCCAGCCCCTCCTCTTTCTGGTCCACTTTAATTACCTGCAAGTAGACTACATGGTTTATGAACACACCAGCCAATGGTGCAGAAATATGTTAGCTCTGTTAACTCGCTATAGATCCAGCCAGGAGGGGTAACCATGACTCAAACACGTGGTCCTGCTTCCAGACCAAGAATCTGTGTGTGTGCTCAGCATCCATTTGTTATGTATGCAGCTCAAAACAAGGTTTGCTATGCCCTGTCAGTTGTGTAGATCCTTTTCTGTGCAGAGTATGTGTCTGCTGGTGGAACAGCCAAGGAATGTTTAAGCACAGTTCACCTTGAAGGATGAGACCAGTCTTAACTCCCTTCCCAAGACTCACTGTGCCCTTTGTAGGTAACTCTTCCAGCCCAGCTGCTCTGGGAACTCCTGCCCAGGGGTGACATATCCACCAAGCACCTTCCTGTTTTGCTGGGTCTGTGCAGCTCTAAGTACTGGATCATCCTGAGTAACAGGTACTGGGCAGGACAGACCAACAAGCTTGGCCAAAGCACCCAAGCTAGTTCTGCAGCAGGTTTGCTTTTGAGAGTGGAAACGAATATGGTCAGTGGCTTTCCATACCTGGAATTCATGTTAAATTGAGTATCAGGGAGTTTTCAGAATACAGTCATTGATACATCAGTGCATTGATACATCAGTGCAATTAGAAAAGCAGGCTTTCAGTACTCTGCTCATGACTGTTTTAGCTGCATACACCTCAAAACAGCTGGTTCTTTTTCAAGCCAGACCAATATAAAAGAGAATCAGACCCTTCAGTGCAGGGATTTCTCTTGAAGTCTGGCCCTTGGATCTTGCTGAGTTTAAGGTTAAGAATAGCAGTCATTGCATTTCTGACTCTGGCCTGGGGACTCCCTTTGCACCGCAGTGCTCCGCTTCTCACTGCTTCTGTTTCTGGCTTTTGAGTCAGTCTCCAAAACCACTGAATTCCAGCTATGACACTACTGTACAGGGTGGCAAACACCAGCACACAGTTTCTCCAGACATGCCACAAACTATGTGTGTCTTGCTGAGCATCAGCTATATGTTTGCAAAGAGCTGCCTGTTCATAGTTCCCCACCTAAAAATACATTACATGCTCTCTTAAAATTACTTTTTCCCTCAGTAGGCAGTTGCCACTGCTGTCACAGGGAAACAATGTGGTTTTCAACATCTGGGGGTGTTTGTGCAGGATGGCAAATTGGAAGGAGAAGTGCACAAGCAACCCTTTTTATATTAAAATATGGTTTGCAGTTGTGAAGGAGGCTGAAAAGACCTGTAGTGCAGTGGCTGAGAAGGGGTCGATGTTATGAATTACACCTTGTCCAAGATGAATAACAAGTCCTGTGGTAGTTCAGCTCAAGTGGGCCACAACAGATGTGTATCATAGGAGGCTGAATGCCATTTCCATTCTAATTTGAGTGTCTGGATGAGCATATAACACTGGGTGCTTTCTATGCTGGTAGGTAGCTAGTACAAAGTCACTTTCATGAGCTTTCTGTGCTATTCACTTGCCTTGTATCGATGTAACTGAAATAAACTGCTTTCCTGTTTTGACTTTGCCAAAGAAACCACGAGCAGCTCCACTTTGCATGCTCATCTTTCCACCCTAAGAATCAGCCCCCAGAAGAGCCAAGGCAGAGAGGCATTATGTCCTGTGCCTTTCTTCCGCTCTCCTGAAGACAGCCTGATCCCACCTGAGAAGCTTCCTTAAGAAAATTACATCTCAGAATAGCAGCAGGCCTACTACCCAATACTGTTAACATACCTAAAATCCACAATCAAAACACCAAATGCTGGCCTGTGGTGTCAGCTCTCCAGCTACTGTGATGACAGCTCAGAACGAGCTGACACCACACACAGCCTTGATATGAAGGTAGAATAAAATATGAGGCGGGAAGTGAGAATATCAAAAGGAAACATGAGAGGATGCTATGCAAGGCAAGGTTCTTTGAAAACATGCTGAAAGACTGAGGGTGAAAGAAGAAAAGTTTCCAGCTTCCCACTGTGAGACCTCTCTGTTTTGCCCTGCAATGGGGGCTCAGTAGGGACTGACCCAAGCTGTGTAATTTCCATCCTATCACCTGCACAGCTCTCTCCTAGGGCCTGAAAAATGATCTTTGCAAAAATAATGACAAACAATTGCAACCCAGACGAAGCAGTGACATGCTGAATTCCTGCAAAGTGTAGTGGGCAGCACTAACAGGGAAAAGGGATTTGCAAAAAGAAGGCAAACAGAGAAGACCATGGGAAGAGAGATGAATATGGCAGGTGACTCAGGTAGAAGGAGTGAGGGAAGGCATGTGGCATCTAAAAATGAAGAAAAAAGAGCTGGGTAGGAGGCAGGAGGAAAAGGGCACGGCTGATGCAGCCACACAGACTGATTCATTTCAGTGGCAGCTACAGTGGCACAAACCTGAGCCATAATGGAGCGATGACTCAGTCCCTTATAATTAGTCCTAATTGGCAACCTAGTGAAGGGGGGGGGGGGGAGGGGA